>CM069316.1:14007500-14492500 GCA_035609425.1 Epinephelus awoara | reverse complement strand
CACACACTAAAACAAAGCATATCACAACATAGAAGTTACATCATATAATTATGGCATGCCCTTCAAATTGTGGATGAGTGGCTGAAGTGATCAGACTCATAATACACAAAGGAAAGAAAAAACTCAAGAACAAGAAAGTAAGAATAACATTAACTGCTAGCAACTATGAACAAACTGGTCTGATCTAGCTTAAAGCTAAACATTATCCATGGTGACAAAGATGAAAACATTTTTTAAAATGTAAAAGTAGCTATTGGATAGACTCTGCATATTGACTGATAGCTAAGCCAAATAAACAGGGAAAAGAGACAAGGGATAACAGGGAAAGGTGTTGATAAAGAGTATTTGTCTCTCCGCAAAACTGCCTGGATCATAATTATTTTAACCTTTGTAGTCTCTAATCCACATAGCATGATGCCTGAACATAGGACATTCCACCTTAACTGGGCTTGAACTGACAACTTCTGAGACTGAGGTCCATCCTCTATCTCACTGAGCTAATCTGCAAGTGCCTGTTCATGTGTGACTTCACAAATTGACTAAGCCAAGCATCAGAGTGCCAGACAGTAGCCATCAATGCCATGGAAAAGCACATTTCATTTTGAAATTTAGAGGCTTGCTGTAGCGCCACCATCAGGACTATTGTCTTGTGTTTCCAGTTGAGGCAATCTGGCATGGGACTGGACATTTGTGCAAAGTTTGGTGATTTTTCGCACATGGGAAGTCGGATTTCCTCGGAAGAAGAAGAAGAACATGCAGCAAAACAGCTTAGGCTGCCCGGACCCTAATGAGAGTTCATTCTCTGGTTCAGTGAGACATTATTGTTTTTAAGAATCAGCCAAAGACAAGATGGAAGTGTCAGATTAATTCTGATATGGTAGCATAAGGCCCTGAAATATATTGATAAAAACTGTACTTCCACATCTCACAGTTAGACGACATCTGCTGCTACAAAACTGCCTGATAAAAAGACTGCATGTAAAACGAAATGGTATCTATCATCTCGTCGCAGCCTTCCTCCTTCATGGCGGTCGCAGTAATCGTCAGAGCTCTTGAACGTTCTCCTGGATGCTGTTCGCTCTGCGTTGTTGCTGATCTGGGAATTGAAGCTCATTTGCACTCCGTGTATGTCGTTCTGCATAACAACATTGGCTAAATGTCTAAAAATGTAAATGTAATTGTGGAGATAATGTTATTTTCCTATTGAGACTCACAGAATGCCGCACTACGTGAGCCGAGCCCGGCGCTGCTTCTCATTAAACCAACTCACAGGGGCTCCTTTGCAAACACCAGCTAAACTTTCTCTCCGCCTTTATCTCCTTCTTCCTCTATCCATCTTTTCATGCCAGTAGCAGCTTGCAGATTGGTCATATTTCCTCTCTTTCTGTCTGTCATTTTTAGCAATATGCAAATATGCGTCTTAATCCCACTCCCACAATCCCAATCAGTCTCTTCTCTGACCCCTTTCCTGCTTCTACTTTCTGTCCTGCTTTTCACCGTCCTCTTTAGCTCTGTCATTCAGCTCTCTCTTTCTCTGCATCCCCTCTTCTCTCATCACACCCATCGCTCCCTCTTTCCTCCCACCATCCATCCCTCCCTACCCCTCTTTTGCATCCCTCTCTGCCGTGTTTTTCTCCCTCACACACACTCTCTCTCGAGCAGTAGTCATTCTACTTATAGCCTCGCCATAAATCAACCTGTCATTCTCCGTCATGCTCGCTGGATCTCACTGGGGCTTGTGGCAGACACGCACACACACACGCCCACGAGCACGCACGCACACACACACACACACACACACACACACACACACACACACACACACACACACACACACACACACACACAGAGCAAGGGATAGAGTGGGCCCACACATACACACACACACAGGCACAGACACACAAATACTGACAAATATAAAGCCTCTAAGAGATCACACACACTCAAATACAAATACACACACATGCACACATATACAGTACAAGTGTATAGACTGAAAATGCAAACCACACACTCACATGCAACCATGCAAACCCGTTTTTTTGGCTCTTTCACACACACAAAGTCTTCAGTGCAAACTTAAGACGACCTAAAGACACTGGAGATTGATGGAGAGGGAGGGTGAATGATTAAGGGAAACAGAGATGTAGACAAGGATAACAGAGAGAGGCTCACCTGTCCCTGCACCACACACACACACACACACACACACATGACCACACACAGCAGCTGAAATAATGTCCATAGCCCTCGGGGCCTCAGCTTTACCCAACCATCTCCTTACATTCACACAAGTCCTAAAAACCGTTCACATACAAATAATCTGCATTACTGTAGAATAGTTGTGTTTAGGTAACTCAGAGCACTTGGTTAAGGTTCGGAAAAGATTGCTGTCTTGGTTCAATGCTAAGAAATCAACACTGACTCAGAGCACAGAATGGGTAGGGGTGTAACTATTCATCAATCTGTATGATGTATCGATTCACTGATCGACAATCCAATATCATTGATTCAGTCAGTATCATCTTCAAGATATTCCTTGATGAAACTCCCATGGCACATCTGTGTCACCGTCAAACAGCGCCGGGCAGAAAATGGCAAACAGCCAAGAAAAAGGCAATGAGGACATTTACTCCCTGCTCGGGAATGAATCAGCAGTGTAGGAATATTTTGGATTTCAGAGAAAAGACGGGTCAACAGACAAAGCACATGCTGTATTGAAACAATGCTGGTACGAGATAAAAGCCTCAGGAAACGTGATGTACCTGGCTGGCTGTTCATCTTTCTCTGCTAACTTGTTGCAGCAAAATTAGCTGCTCTGTTTCAACAATGTTAGACTGAAAAAAAAAACACGCAGCAGGCAGATAGATGTTCAACTATGGTCTTCATTTGGGAGATGAGGTGACTTTAACCAATAGTGAGTAACAAAAACATAAATAATACAGGTAATGTAAAGGTCCAGTGTGTAGGATTTAGGGTGATACATGTGCAGAACTGGAATATAACACAATAAGTATGATTTCTTTAGTGTATAATCACATAAAAATAAGAATCAGTGTGTTTTTGTTGCCTTGGAACGAGCCTCTGTACAGTGTCTACGCAGGGTGCATGTTGCATGTTGCATTGCCATGTTTCTACAGTAGCCCAGGACAGACAAACTTAACACTGACTCTAGATGGGGCCATTCATGTTTTCGCATTGACAGTTAGTTTGAGACAAATTTTATGCATTCGTTTTGTACTTGTCAACTAAGCTATGTTTTATGTGTGTTCGTAAAGTCGATTTAAAGTAGGCATTACAAGTGTTTAAAACTATGTATGTGTGATTTTATTTCTCGCTTTTATGGCCAATAGCCAAAAAGAAAGGTGTGGCAGCTTCTTCTCTAACTGATTGTATTAAATGGGCATATGATATTGTCTCATATTGATCGCAAAGTGCAAATCAAAACCGCTTGAAGCTATCGTGTGTTTCAGACTCCATGTGTAATAAATAAAGCGCTTTAGCATTTTAAAGGGGGACTAAATCAATTTCAAAATTCATAAATGTCATTCCTATGGTCTAAAGGCCAAAACACACCAGCGGCGAACACTGCCCGTCAAAACATATGTGCGTCCGCGCTCGTGGACGTGCCACCCCGCGGCACTTTACACCACTGTCCAATTTCCAGCCTCACCGTGGGTACATTTTCTGTTTAAGAACTGAGAACACTATAACAGAATAAAGCTCATTTGGGTATAAAAAAATCAAACACTCCAGAAAATCAGACTCCCATTCAATGTCTCTTGAGCAGCTCCAGACTTCATACATGACGCCATCTTCATTAATTATCTTTCCTTAACCTTAACTAAACATTTCAGAATCCAACAAGAAGCGGGCCCCTGATGTAAAAGTCCTGTTCTTTACACACCAGATCATCCACCCTGACCTCCTCCTTATAAGTTCTGTGTATAATGAGGATGTCACACTTCCTGGATTGGAAAAAAAAGCCAGTGAGCATGATTTAGGCAGCAATTTGATACAATTCCGCCAATTCCAAGTCCTGCACATCATATTTGGCAAAGGAAATTAGAAGCATATAAATGTATTATGTGGGAGATAGGGTTTCTCTTTTCACATTTGCTTCCTTCTGTCTAATCTTTTCCTTTCCCTCTCCTCTCAATCCTCTCCTCCTGTCGTTCTCCTCACACACCTCTTCCTCCTCGTCTCCGACTCCTAGCCCTCCATGACCAATGCAAGAGCCTCATAAAGACCCTTAGGAGTCGGAGGATTTCATGGGGCTTTGTGTTTCATTGTGTGTGTGTGTGTGTGTGTGTGTGTGTGTGTGTGTCTGTGTGTGTGTGAGTGAGTGAGTGAGTGAGTGGGAGACAGCACATGTGGCATGCAAGGTCACGTAATCCCGTGGCCTCCAGATACTGTTATTGACACAGGCACAGAGCGCTCTATGACCTGTACTGCCCTTGCACACGCAGATTGTGCATGAACACGCACACACGCAGATGTCCTTGTGTAACCCACAGTGCCCTCAGTGTTATCAAGGAGACAAACACTGGTATAAACTTGACTTGAACGCAGTGATTCTTTGCCCTTGTTGAAGGATTTGGGCGATGATATTCTATATTTTTCTTTTAGCTGAAAAACAAAAAAATAAATTCTTCCTTCTAACAAGTACTGCCTGTGTAACAGCCTCATACAGCTTGATCCTCTGTGCCACAGAGCTCCAGTGTTGTCGAAAGACTATTTAAAACACATCAGTGAGCCTCAGTGTTGCCCTGGGTGCCATATTTCTTCGTTACGATAAACATGGGCTCTGATATGCTTAGAAATCGGTCTGTTTTTGTGCTGGTTGACTAGGTTGGGCATCATTCAAATTACAATACCAGTACCCTTAAAGTGATACTGATAACAACGGAGTGATCATTTGATACTCATCATGTGAATGGAAGCATTTAGCTGTGTATAAAGCCACCAGATGCCACAGGTGTGTAGCGTAGCCATACGTTTGGTTAACGTTTTGGAGGCACCTCAGCACACTGAACTGCAAACTCCATCAAATACTCTGTGACCAACTTCACCACACCGCACACTGTATGGGTTGTAGCATCAACCTGGAGAAAGCTTGCTGTGATTGGCTGCCAGCAAAACCATAAAAATAGTCTAATTTTGTAGATCTGGATACAAAAAGGATCAAATCGAGGTATTGTTTCACTAGTGAAGTTAGGATATTACTTCGTACTGGGTTGTTTTGGGTGATGTCTTAAAGTGGGCTGTGTAGCACCCAATAATGTAATAACTTCCTGAGAATGTAAGATAATTTACACTTAACCTGATTGAAAAATGTAATAAAATGCCCTGACTGAATGTCTGTAAAGAGGAGTTTGGTTGTACTGTTCCAATGCCTTTATTTACTACTTACTATCCGTCGTTACACAAGGAAAGCTCTAATATGTATTTTGGGTGATAGGGTTATGATGTGTCATTTCACTTTAGTGTATAGTACAGCTTTCTGTAACGTTATTACAATATCAGTTGGCACATTTTATTACATTAATGGTCAAGTTATTACATTATTGGGTTTTATTACATTTTCAATCAAGTTCAGAGCAAATTTTATTCAGACATTATTACATTTTCAGGAAATTATTATATAACTGGGTGCTACAGGGTGTTCAAAGTTTGATGACTCAGTGCCTGTTTAGGGAGCCAGCATATGACCGAGGGCTGCACAGGTTCAGAACATACGATGTCGGCCACTTTCACAAAGCAGTCCTGCAAAAACTCTACATCACTAAACTGCTTACCATGATTGCAGTTTTGTGAGATACAACAAAGCTCATCTGTGTTACACCCTCAGCGCTTCTCACAGGATATAAAGACTGACTGTTGGGCATAAAGTCTTGTTAAAAGTCTTGTCTCGTTAAAACCAGTTAGTGGGTGGTTTTTTGATTGACATTTTGGGTGGGAGTAACAAAAATTCTTGCTGTAAATGATAAATGCCAGTTGGGTGTTGCGAATGATGAATGGTAGACAAATTAATGATGTCTGAAATGGAGGGACTTTCAATGCTCTTCGCGTCGTCTTTGTTACATGTCTGCAAAACTCTACCAAAACTGAGCCTGACATGTAGTCTTTCTTAAAACCTCCTTCAGTTGTCTTATTGTTTTCTCTGTTTCCTTTCTTCGGCATATTCACTTGTGGTATGTCAATACACACCTGCCGTGGCACTTTTTATGCAGAATGGGGTCGTCTGAGTGGTATTATTAAGTTTTATTTAGCAACAGAGCAGTTGTAACCATGACTACTCAGTTACACCTCCAAAACACTAGTTGGCAGTGGGGTTTCTGTGAAGTGCTGTAAAGTTTAGTTGATTCAAAACACACATTTAACACACATTAAACATGGCTTAATAGCGACAGTTTCAAAGACAAGTCACTATATGCACTATAACTCGCAGCATTCACAGACAAACACTTGTCTTTATCTGGACACATTTTCCCCACAAATACAACATGCTAATGTTATTAGCACAAGCCTATGGCATTTTACATTGTATAAATTAGCCTAGCAGCTAGCAGACTTCTCCTCCACTCATATGAAGCCAGGGACAACAGCAACATTTAACAAAGGTAACGTTACAAAATTCAGCTCCATTACAACTCACAAGGTTCACTGACAAAACAACTGTCTTATACTAAACACATTTTCCAAACATATACAACATGCTAACGTTATTAGCACAAGCCTATGGCATTTTACATTGTATAAATTAGCCAAGCGACTGGTTGAGATTTCCTCTGCTCATATGAAGCCAGGATAAATCACACACAAGACTTAAAATGCTATTTTTGTGGAGGCTTTTTTGTCTTCATTATTTACTGTTTCTTATCTCTGAATTTTAAGTAAATAAAAACTTCATTTCCACTGAAGGAAATGGTTTCAGCTTAAGGTCTGCATTGCCGTAACGTGTAGTTTCATTTCTGGGGAGGTGCACGTCAGGCTACAGCATAGACTCTATGTTGTGAGCCTATGCCGTAGGTATGGCTTTGATTCGATGCAAAAGTATAACGCTGATGGCCGTTTCTGCCTGTTAGAGAAACAACTGACCAATCAGAGCTTGGTTCATTGGCTTATGAATAGCTAAACTATTTTCCTATGTCGCACCTAGCGGTGTGTGACTATCATAGTGACTATCATCATGCTGGTTTGGGCTTTTAACTGGATTGGTTGACTAGAAGATTAAAGCAGAATAATACCAGCCTCGTCCTTTAAATGTATAACACGCAGTACAAAGAAAAATCACACGCGCGCGCACACACACACACACACACGCGCGCACACACACACACACACACACACAAATACACAGATATGGATTTCCAAGGTCGCATTTCAGGCATTCAGTATGTATCTTATACAAGTCCTCTCCGTCTCTGCGCTCCACTGCTCTCCTCCTCCTCCTCTGTATTCTTCTCTCCTCCTCTCTCCATCTCTAGCTGCTGTCTTTCACACCAACACACCCTCTCTCTCTCTCTCTCTCTCTCTCTCTCTCTCTCTCTCTCACACACACACACACACACACACACACTCACACACACACACACACACACACACACACAGAGTCTCTCCAGAGATGTGTCCGTTGCTCTGACCTCTCTCTCTCTCTGGGGAGATCTGGCTGCCTGCCCAGCTCTCTCTTTTTCCCCCTCTGCCTCACACTTTCTCCTTTTGCTCTGGATCTTTTCTTCTTCTTCTCTCTGTATCTCTCTGTCTATCGATCTATCTATTTTTCTAATCTCCTTTTGTCTTCCCCTCCTCTCTTATCCTCTCCTCTGTTGCATGTCTCCCCGGCTCTTGCATCCTCTTATCTCTTCATCCTCTCTCTGCTCGATTCCTCGCTTCTCCTCGTCTTCCCTGTCTTCCCCCCTTCTCTGCTTTAAACCACTCTCCTTCCCCCTCTTTTCCTCCTACACCTCATTTTCTCCCTTTCCTCGCTTCCCTCCTTTACTGATTCTTTCTAGGCTTACAGGGGGCTGGAGTGGCTGCGGGGCTCTGCCCGGGGCTCCTCGCCCCAGCTCATGCTGCCTCTCTCTGGGCACCGTGCCCACAGAGGGTGGGTGAGGCTGAAGGGGGAGCTGGAGGGGTCTGTGCATGCGTGTGTGTGTGTGTGTGTGTGTGGGTATCCAGTGATGGGGAAATGGGTGTAAGAAAGTGAAGAGAAGGAAGGGGAGAGACTGAAAGAAAATGAGAAGGGGGTTGTTGACAGAGACAGAGAAGGAGACACTGACAGAGATTTCTGTTGAGTCACGCTTTGCTGGCAGGAGCGTGATCGTGGCTACATCAGCACTGTATGCGCGTGCGTGTGTGTTTGTTTTCACCTCTACTACAGTAAATCATATGGAGCAACCTGCATACTAAAGGATAATTCAGATTTATTACAGTCCTGGTTCTTATATTTGTAGCCATCGTTTCTGCTGGTTATAAGGTTTGAAACTAATGATTATGAATTATGTTTCCAGCTGACATCTTAAAGTGTTTCATTTTGTCCAACCAGCAGCCCAGTGATGTTCAGTTAAAGATATACTGTGCAGGATTTTCCGACAAAACGCAGAAATAATCCCTCTCAATCATCACTTACGGCCCACTACAAGTCTGTGGTGGTGTACGTTTCTGCAGAGACTCTGCTCTCTGCCTGTGTTTGCTTATTTGCCTCCTATTTTCTGTGTTCAGGACGTTTATGGGTGTGTTCCTCCACAGCGCTCAGGTGAGACCGGGGCATTACATAAAGGTAGCGACCAAGTGCCACATCGTAAGCAGCAGGAGAAAACGCAAATATAGCGAGCTTAAACACCAAATGAGAGTGAGTCTGGGGTTGGATTTTACTTTCATTTTCACTGGCAAGAGTGTTTACAAACATGACCAATAATTCTGCATAGTGTACCTTTAAAAAAATTCATTAAAGACAAAGAAAACCAGAAAACATTCACCTCTGAGAAGCTGGTACTGGTTAACCCTCAAAGACCGAGACAGCCGCCTGTGCCTGAAAATAGCTGTTAAATGTATAATAACTATTGAAGCGCTAATCCTATTGACATACTTTAAAACGTCACGTAAAGTGGAGAATCTCTGCTTTTCAGTGGTATCACAAATGTCCTGCTAGGATATCAGATTCTGCAGCATTGATTCACCGAGGAAAACCTTGTAGTTCTGTGCTCTAAGCCAAGATATCATCTACTCCACCAATCAACATTGTTGTTGTTTTTTTAAATCTGAACAAACACGGAGGGAAATCAAGACAAACAAGGTGCATTTCCTTGCATGAAAGCATACACAAAATAATAATAATAATAATTTGCATGACAGAGCACAAAGCAAGAACAATATGGCAAAATGTTGGTGCACAGGCTAGTGCAGCTAGGAGGAGCCGTTTGGAGAATATAGGGATATAGAAATATAAGAATACACCTGTATTTCACTTAAAAGTATGGTGAGGTAAAAAGTGTCCAAGACCTCTGTCTGTTAACTGTGGTAGATGTTAAAAATTGACAGTTTGGGCACACACACACACACACACACACACACACACACACACACACACACACACACACACACACACACACACACACACACACACACACACACACACACACACACATACACACACACACACACACACACCGAGTGACAGATCATGGGCACACCTGGACCCAGCTGCATGCAGAGAACAACAATTCCCCTGCTGGTCACTAATGGTACAGCCCTGCTGGAGTGGAAGCAAATGGCCCGGACCCAACCATGCATGATGGGACGGGAGGGCGGGGCTGAGAGACGAGAGTGATATAGTGGTCAGATGGAGGGAGGGAGAGAAAGTGAGGGGAAAGTGAGATAAAGGGAGAAAGATGCCTCTGCCTCGTGAAAGTCATCTGGTGAAAGCAGCCAGAACAAAAAGAAAGAGAGGAGGAGAGAGGAGGAGAGAAGAGAGGGAGAACTCACACCTGTGTTTAAAATGTCTCCTTTAACTGTTATCTCTGTATTTATCTCCCCTTCAAACTTCTCTCCTTCAGTTTTCTCCTCCTCACTTCTATCCCTCCCGCCCTGTTATTCTTCCCTCTCACCTCCCTCCTTCTCTCTGAAGTGTCCAGTGTGTCAGTGGTGAGTTTCAGTGATGTAGCGCCCTCTGTCTGTGTCCACTGTCACTGCAGCAGCACATTTTAAACCCTCCTGACTGTAGGACATGTTTGACAACATTTGAGTCACTTGGAGAAAGTCTGGGAGAAAAAGGCATTTATCAGCTGTAGCATGATTGTTTCTTTATTAAATGTAATTAAAGTTTTATTTATTTAATACAAATAAATGGCAGTACTGCAACACTCAAGAGCTGAAATATATAGTATAGAAAAGTTACAATAATAAAAATCGCTGCATGTATTTATTATTATTATCATTTTTATTTTATTTTATCTTATTTTATTTTATTCTATTTTGTTTATTTTTATTTATTTATTTGTTTATTCTTCCCAGGGTTAGACAGTGGGTCAGTTTTTTCTTTCTGGAGTTTCAGTGGCTTTGAATTTGTGAAACAAATGGACACTTGTAAGTGAGATGCGAATATAGGATTTGTTGTCGATATTTTGCAAAGAAACTAAATAAAATTTTGATCACAAAAAAATGAAAGCTACAATGAAAATATGACAAAGTTACTTGAAAAGCACTACAACATAATAAATATGTACAATGTAGCTGTTTCAGAATTGGGGAGCTGCAGTTTTGTGCATGATGTGCAAAAATATTAAGGGGATGTGCAGAAGTTCACAGAAGAGCAATACATGCACGGTGCAGAGAGGCTTTGGGTAATATTTAGAAGACCCTAAATACAGTAAACATTTCGCAAGTATTGCAATACAATCACTACAGTGTCCTACTATGAGTGAAAAGTGGTCCCATGACCTCTTACAATTCTCACCTTCATCACTGACACCAGCTAACATTAGTTTCTTTCTTTCATCTATACGCAGAGTTTATCTCCGATTATGCACATAAAGATATATTATATAAATGTATAAATAATGCTATGAGTGATGACAGTAGAGTGTTATAAACCCATGTAAAGAGGTAAATGAAATATGTGATAGTGTTATCACAACTAAAGTTGAAATAATTCAATTTTTTGATCAGTATCTTCTAATTTTCTTTGACATACTGACATACAAATATCAGAGGAGGACTGGACAGAGATATGTGAGACACAGGCAACCACTGCAAACTCAAGGTCCCTGAGGAAGTTTGCTTTTGTGCGATTTTTTATCACCCAGAAACTAACGCACTGGCGCTGCGAACAGGCCTACAGAGCTGTGGCTTTTCTGAGGCAATGCGGAACCTCACTGGCCAATCATCATCATGTTTTGTGGGATTGCAGCTGAGATTCACAATTTAATTTGGGATGGATTTAGTCTATTCATTTGTCACGTTATACTACTAAAATCCTACATAGCAAATGTTTAATGCCTTTGACTGAAATCCACTGGTCTCAAAGTCGAACTGATAAGAGCTAAAGAGGTCTGGCTGTCACTGTCACACTCCAACCAGTGCTGCGACTATACACTGCGTCCTTGCTCCAATGCCAACAAGACAGATCCCTGTACATTCATTGAATGTAATGAAGAACACAATTCTGATCTCGATTCAAGCGGCGTGCTCGTTTGACAGACGACGCGGCAGTTCAGCAGACGCCAATGTGAAATATATGCTGCTGCATGTGTTAAAATATGCAGGATGAAATTCAGGAGATACGGCGCCACAGAAGTGTATTTAACCCTTCTGTATCCAAAGATCAGCAGAGTGTGGAGGCTTTCTGAGCAGCTGCCCGGCAGAGCCACAGCCTGACTGGAGCTGCCGACGGATTGGGGAGCGTGTGTTGATTCAGTGTTCACATTCTGAATCCCAGACTCAAACAGATTTCGCTGCTCTATCTCCATCCCTCATTGATTCAAACACAACCAGAGACAGAGATTCAGCAGCTTTATGAAAAGCAGAGAGATGCCAAGTGCTCGATGCTGCTGAGACACGAAAACGCCACGGGTGTTATTAAAGCCGAGGGTGGAAGGAGTGCTGGAATATCCTCCTCAGGTGGAAGCACTGTTACTTGACTCTCATCAAGTCAGTGATACTTTAAAAAGCACTGACAAGTCTTTTACCCCTAATATGACAGAAGACAGGTTCATATTAAGCCACATGTATCCACAAAAGCCAACTCTCTGGGAAAACACATTCGTATTAGATGGTACAAACCCGGGGATGAGGCACTGATGACACACAGAGATGTTATGTTCTAGCAACACTTCAACAACAACCACTTCCAAGCAGACAACTGACATGTGTGAAACGGGCAAACCCATTTATTTCTGTTGTGCACTGGTGTTATTTACAATAAATAAATGGCTGATGTGCAATTTTTTATGTGTTTATGGAGTATGCTTTTCATTTCTTCTGGACTGTTCCTGTAAGGCAGCAATACTTGTGCGGCTCCTTAGTCCAAGACATGTTTCCCGACAGGGACAATAGAGTATATTGTATTGTGTCGTATCTCTCTCTCAGGCGTATGTCCTTAGACCTTCAGCTCCGTTGCAGCGAGCCAGTCTAGTGTGTCATTGTCCGGGTCAATTAGACCACGATCACTATTCGGTGGCTGGTATATGGGGCAGCTGGTCATCACGTGTTCCACAGTCTGTAGTGGATCTCCGCATTCACAGTGGGCACTGTCTGCGAGACCCCACCTCTGCATTGCTGCACCAAAGCATCCCACACCTGTCCTCAGGCGGTTGAGGATTGTCCATTGCTTTCGGGGCAGGTGCTGGCCAAGAACACCCGTGGGGTCTTCGATGTGGTGGCGAAGCCTTGATGGTTCTGCTGTCTGCCACTGGTTTCTCCAACTTGCCTTGACCCAAGAAGCCTTGGTGGTGTCAGCTGATGTCGTGCGGAGCAGTTCCTGGGCGTGTGTGGCAAAAGGGAGCTGGGACTTGAGGTGCATGCACTGTGGTGTCTCTGTGACGATCTTGTGGAGAAGATGGGATTCACTCATCTGTGCCTTCTGAGTGGTGGCCAACATGGCTGCTTCTCGTCTGATCTCCGGTGGAGCGAAACCAGCGAGGACAGGCATTTGGGCTGTTGTTGTCATATCGTACCGTATCGTATTGTATTGAATCCTATCGTACCGTATCGTGTGACATTACTCTGCCCTTAAAAACCACTTACAAGCATCTTTTATTGTCTGTTTTTGTCTGAATTTGGATTTTCTGCATTATGGAATGTAAAGCCTTAAATTACAGCTACATAAAAAGTGCCAATTTTTAAATAGATCTTTGATTTGATATTTAGCCCATGCTGTTTTAGACTGATGATGTTTGACTGTACCTATGTACATCTGCATTTGATAAACATATTCATTATTATTTTTTTATCAGCTCACAGTACCTTTTCCAGTCAGTCACCTGAATGAGAGGGCAGCAGCCATGATCTTAAAAGTACATATTGGGATGGGGGGTGTAACTGGAAAGTACACTGTCATTTCTTCCTCTTCCAAATGTAAATATTTTATCAAAAATTCTGAAAGCAGAATAACAGATTTTTTGAATACACGTCAAGAAGCACAAATACTAAGTTACACCAAAGCAAGTGCCTGGTAATATTCTCCTTTTTTTTTTAAATTTTTTTAATTGTTTTATTCTACTTTTGCGTGCCTGATTTTATCTGCTTTTAGTTTCTTAATTCAAAGACAATTAGCACAGTACAATCAAGACCAACATACAAATAGTAGAACAAATACAATGATCTCTGTTCATAAATGACAGAAAGAAAGGAAAAATAAAAACAGATAAGAAAAAATAAGATAAACAGAGAAAGCCTCAAATTATGTGTTATTTCGTCCGTATCATGGAGGAACCACAAGTGCTCTACTCATGACTGCAATTTTGGTACAGTGGGTTTTAACCAGTTTACAGTGATTCCCTTAATCGCTGCCAAGGGCAGAATATGGTGCCAATAAATAGATGAGACTGATTTCTGTTTCCGTAAAGGATAACTCCAGTGGTTCTTGGGAGGTTTTTATCATTTTCATCGTTTGTTTCTCGTGTTTTTACCTGTGTAATCTGTGAGGAACTTAAACATAAAAATAAATTTGCCTTGCCTTTAAAGACCGACACCTTCCTCATGTCAGGATTGTGCAGTGGTTTCACTCCACAATTCTTTTTATAAACTGCGGCCCGTGCAGTCTGTGGATGTTACAGTGGACAGCATAAAGAAGCTCAGCATCGTAAAACCACAGAGAAACAGGACAGACAGAGGTGAAACTGCAACACTCTCCCTCGTTATCCAAAAAGCTCATTTGGCAAAGAGTCAGTTAACGCAATGCAGTGCTCTGGTGCTGTCAGTCCGGTGTACAGGCGACCTCAGCTACAGTCAGTACACTTATTAATAAATCATTTCAGCCAATCAGTGATGGATGTGTTTGGAAGCACAAAAAAATGCGTGTGTGAATCAATTCTGTCTGCCTCCCTTTTCTCCCCCAGACAACTGACTAATGTTTTGTCGATTCATCTCCTGCACACACACCTATATGAGATGTTCGATAGAGAAATTGGAGAAAGAAAGTGGAGATGAAAGAAAAGAGACAAAGAGGACTGACATCAGAATGATCGAAAAAAAAATCTAAGAACAGGAGATGGAGAGGATCGGAGCTCCAAATCAGAAATAAGATAGTGGGAATAAATTTAATTTGATGCTCTCTCTTCCTTTTCTCATTGTGTGTGTGTGTGTGCGTGTGCTGACAGATTTGGTATTGCTTCAGTTTGGAGATTGGCTACAGAAAAACACACTCAGTAATTATCTAGAAAGAGCACCTGGGCACTGGGAATCTCATTATGTTATATCCGCCCCTCCAACACACACGGCAGAGGGAAAGAAAAAGGAAAGGAGAGGAATCAGACAAAAAAAAAATTTGGTTGAGGGGAGAAGAGAAACAAAAGATGAGAGGAAAAATCACAAGAATTCAAAACCAGAGAGAAACACAGAAGCCTTTGTAGTCGCTAATGTGTTTGCTTAAAACTCACTGTTGTAAGGATCCGTGGATCATAGGCAGATTATATAATATGTGGTGTGACTCACAAACATCAGGGATTGTGAAAGATAATTTAAACCTCTCTGTTGCCGCCTCTCTGTCCGACTTTCTTTATTTCATGTACTTTGTTTCAAAGGTAAGACTCTGAGTGTTGTAAAGCAGCGAGGCAGCAGTGATCAAAAACCGTGAGGCGTAAAAAGACGCAGTCACAAACATGAAGTGATGTAAAAACCCAACTGTTTCAACTGAATTTAAGTCTCTGCTCCCTCCATCTGCTGTCTTTGATCTGTTGTAGTGGCACACAATGACCAGTAAGAGGCAGTGTTTCCTCTCCTCTGACTGACCAAAAATCGCTCTTTTATTACCTTCACTCTTTCTTTCTCTGAGCCTGGACTTCTACTTTCTTCTCCCCTCCTTTTCACCCTCATGCCTCTCAGTCCTCACACACACACACACACACACACACACACACACACACACACACACACACACACACACACACACACACACACACACACACACGCTGCTCACTATCACCTGTTTTTGCCAGACTGTGTTGCCTCTGCAATGTGCTCACATTGCTCAAACGTGTGAGTGAGTGGGTATACAGATTTCAGTGTGTGTTTGTGTGTGTGTGTGTGTGTGTGTGCAGAGGACCACCCGGCTGATTTGAACGGCCTCATTCATCGCTGTGTTTTGACTGGCCGACGGTGACAGGGTGAAGTGATTTACAATGGGTCAACACAGCGGGAGGCTCCAGGACACACAGTCTACGCCCAGACAGGCCATCTAAGGTCATGTGGCAGGAAGTAGTGAACTGTAAAAGAGTCCAAACCACAGATATGGAGACAAAACACAGGGGATATCAAAGTACTGATACATCTGAAGTCAATTCGAGGGTGGACACTTTGCAACTGACACATCTAATGTAGCCCGGCTAGCTCCACATTGGGCACTTTGTGGAAGGAAAACAACCGTCTCAATGATCTCTTATCTGTCATGGAAACACTGGACAACTGTGTCTTGTTGTAGGGTCCTGTTCTGTTACCCAACATCAACACATACAGTTGCAGAAGTTAACATACACGACACATACAGCATTTGATCGAAGAGGACTCTTAACTCGGCTGTCTATTCAGCTGAAAAATCGGTGACTGACAGAGGAAACAATATGGCAGCCGGCTGGTAACAAACTATCTCAAATTCATATTTCCATATATGAAATATGATCCATATGTATGACAAATATCGCCCGGCTAGCTCAGTCGGTAGAGCATGAGACTCTTAATCTCAGGGTCGTGGGTTCGAGCCCCACGTTGGGCGCTAAAGCTTTATGATAGGAAAGCAACTGTCCCAACAACCTATATCATATGACCCCTGGACATCTGTGTGTTGTCTGTCCCTGTTGTGTTACCTAGCATCAACACGTTTAGCACATTCAGACGTTCATATGCACAAGGAAACGAGGAAACAATATGGCAGCCAGCTGGTAACAATCAATCTCAAATAATAAATACTGAGCTAAAATATGTTCCTGAAACCAATTTAGGTAAGAAATGGGCAACAAAGTATATAATCCTGTCTTATATTTGAACAGCACTGCTCAGCTTTACTTGTATGATCTCAGTTTTCCAGCCTTCATTTTCACAATACGGGAGACAGTATGGCGGCCACTTCCTGTTCATAAACTCTCATACTACAGGCAAACAGTGCACTGAAATATGGGGTTCAAGCCCCATGTTGGGTGAGGAAGTTTTAGGAGGAGGAAGTAACTGCATTATCAGTCTCGTAATGTGTCAGTGTAAACTGTCACTTAAAGTTGCCTGAGGTGTGCGGAAAGTTGACCCAGAAATATAAACCTACACCCCCCTGAGTGTCCTCAGCTCCAGTCTGGTAATCTGGTCCATCTTTTTGATTCATGCCCCACGTTGGGTGGGGTTTTATAGAGCTAAAAGAAACTAGAACAAACTGCAGCCAAAGGGCCCTCACACATCAGCTGTCTCTGAAATCAATGGCTGACCTTTGCCTGTCGCTATGCCGGCCAGTCCAGCAGTTTTTCTTGATGACAGAGCTGAACCAAAAGTAAAGACTGCAACAGAGCAGCTCTTCCTAAGCATGCCATGAATGTGGAAGAGTATGTTCTTGAGAGGGTGATTCAAACACTGGGATTGAAATCAAATTCCTAAAGTCCTTGAGCTACTGTTCAAGAGTGTCTGGAGCTAAACTTGGCCCCTGATAAAAAAGTTTCCTTTTAACTGATGAACAAATTGTACAGTCTGTTCAGTTTACAAATAATTCAAAGGGCCCAAACACGCCGGTGTCTGGCCCACAACTGCCTGTAGTTCCTGCAGGGTGCTGGTAGTTTTCTTGATGACAGAGCAAAGGCAATGGTGAAGGCTGCCACAGACTGGGTGTCGTCCCATGCATGCCTTGAATAGGGTTGATTGCATGATAAACAACATGCTCGTTGCAAGATGCGCTGAAGAAGAGGACACCCTACTGTTAGGGAGTTATAATCTCCTAGAAATGTTTTGCGTGTGGTGTGAGGAGAGCCGACTAAGCATTACGAGAATCCAGTTTTTGAGGGTTCTCAGCCCATTAAAGTTAATGCAGCCGAAAAATCAGATGCATTTTTTTGACAAATACAGCCCGGCTAGCTCAGTCGGTAGAGCATGAGACTCTTAATCTCAGGGTCGTGGGTTCGAGCCCCACGTTGGGCGTTGGTGTTTTTAAATGATAGCATGGAATTCAAATAGCTGAAGTCCTTCAGCGACTTAACAAGAGTATCTGCAGCTGAACTTGGCTTCTAATAAGGGAACACTTGAGAAAATGAATTCTAAGAGTCATCATGTTTTGGCGAGATTGCGGATGCTGGCTCCCCTCAAACTCCAAAGAGGAAGAATGTCATCATGTAAGCCGTCATCGAAACTTTGTGGCTAACCCACTGCCTGCAGTTTTCTTGATGACACAACTCAGCCAGCAGTTAAAACAGATTGGGCCTCTTCCCAAACATACCGTTGATATGGTTGGTTACATGATGCAAGACATGCCAGAGAGTCCAGCTATCAATCAGCTGTCACTGAGCGTTTGTAGACAAGAGTAAAGACTGCCACAGATCGGGTCTCTTCCCCAAGTGTCTGCAGCTGAAATCAACTTCTGATAAGCAGGTACTTCTGAGGAAATGAATTCTTTGGGCCCATATACATCAATCAACCATCAGTGAGAGTCTGTGGCGTAACACTGCCTGCAGAGTGCACAGCTCGTTCATGTCGTACCATGTAGTGGAAATGCAACAACACAGCCTGAAGGTTTTAGGATAAAGAGGGACTGCATTGTCAGTGAACACTGTCCGTTGTCTCACTGTCACTGTTCTGTCAGCCAGCATTGACACATACAGAAATACAACTCTCAAGCCTCCTGAGTTTTCATCCCATGAGAGTCATTGCAGCCTCGAAATATGATCAATTTTTATGTCAAATATGGCCCGGCTAGCTCAGTCGGTAGAGCATGAGACTCTTAATCTCAGGGTCGTGGGTTCGAGCCCCATGTTGGGCGCTGGTGCTTTTTAAGACGAGGGATGAATTCAATGAAACTCTGACATTGCCATGAAAACAATGCTGAAACTAGCGACAGTGTGAGAGGACATAACTCCATATCAGCAAGTAGTTCTGAATTCGGCATCAGAAGAGGGACACTGGTAGCCACAATCCTAACACAACCCAATATCACAAATACAAATGAAAACGCAAACAACTATGACTGTTTCTGCTGAAGGCATCAGTAGCTAAAAAAAATAGTCTTGCCCACTATAAGAAGTTTGTTTCGATCCCCCTGCCTCTTGACATTAGTCGTTTGTTTACTGTTCTCACTTCAGGTTCTCTTCCTGTGCACTGAGCTGAGCTGCCAATCAGAGCGTTTTCATTCACCGACAGGCTCTGGCAACTCCAGTGTTGATTCAACATGCTGAGTTAGCTGCCTTAAAACTCCAAAGAGGAATAGTGTCATCGTGTCATCATGCGTCATCATGTCAGATGACATCGAAACTTTGTGGCTAACCCATAGCTTCCAGTTTTCTTGATGGCTAAAAATAAAAGCTGACGACGGCTGACGAGTGCCAACAGTGCACCATACACTGCAAAAAGGGTGATGGTTCTATCTTGTCAATCCGAGGTCTGCACCTCCTAAAATGTGCTCAGCTTGCTTGAAACTTCGACTGAATTGATAACAAAAAAATCCAAGGTACTATCCATAATTTTTGCCAATGGAAAACCAAAGAAGAGCAAGGCAGTGGAGTAAAGCTTTGCCGTACGGTGCAGTGGAAATGCAGCATTAGAGAGGACATCCACTATTTCATGAACCCAGGACATCTTTGGTTGTTGTAGGGTGCTGCAGCATCAGGACATACAGTTTGAGAAATGTTTACACACAGATCACACAGTATTCGATTAGAAGAGGATTCTTAACTGTTGAGGCGTAAAAATCTACTCTAAATTTTTGGTGGGTTGTGAGGAATGTCAACCCATAAATACAACCTGACACCCGTGTGAGAGGACTCAGCCCATGAGAGTTCATGCAGCCCAGAAATTTGATCCATTTCTTGGCAGATATGGCCCGGCTAGCTCAGTCGGTAGAGCATGAGACTCTTAATCTCAGGGTCGTGGGTTCGAGCCCCACGTTGTGCGTAGGTGTTTTTGAGAAGGGGGGGGGATCTCTGAATTCTGCTATCGATAACACACAGTCCTATCAGCATACTAACCCTGCTCATGGACTTATACAACCAACCCTCTCTCAAAACACTGAGCCTGTTACCTGTGGTCTACAGAAGTAAAAACGGGAACATTGGAGGGAAATAAAAAAGCACTAGCTCTGCCATGTAGTGATATAATCACAGAATATTGAGTAATACTCCCCTCTAACCGCAATATTTCTTCAAACTGAAAATAACAAAGGGAAAACCTTGAGGTGCAGAAACAGATGGAGACAGATGGAAAGAGTAAAGAAGAAAGAGAGAGACTGAAACAGAAAGTTGGACAGAGACAGTTAAAAGCAGGAGAGTGAAAAGGCTTATTGTGAGAACATGCTAAATAAGATTCTCGTGTGTGTGTGTGTGTGTGCGTGTGCGTGTGTGTGTGAGTTCGACAGCTTCCAACTCGGTGCAGGTGTGCTGTTGATAGTTTTATCAGCGCTGGATCGGGGCTACTGAGAGGAGGAGGAGAATGTAGAGCAGAGAGGAAAGGAAAGAGAAAGGCTGCTTCTGTAATGATCTTGGTGTTTATGTGGGCTGTTCCATTCATATCACCTCATACAACAGGCGCAGAGCCAAATGACTGAATGCATGCTCGCCACTTTATGTTGCAACGTCATAGTTTCCCTCCAATATTGCTACCTTTCTGACATGTTGCTCTCTTTGTGTGATGCTGGTGCAAACCTTGGAAAAACATTGTGCTTCAGGAACTCAAGTTAGACTAGATTTAGATGGCAGATCATGGATTGCCAAGTTTCTCAACCCTGGGGCTTGATCTAGAGTCGGGGCTAGGTAAACAACCCAATCGCCAGAATAAATGTTGGTATTGTACGTTTCTGCAAACCACAGATATGTTACATTCATATGTTATTATGTAGCGGATACACGGAAACTTTACATTTTAAAAATGCTGCTATTAACGTGGTTAGATTTAGGCACAAAAAATACGTGGATATGATTAGGAAAATGTTTGGCTTAAAATGCCCGAATTTGTTGCCACAGTCAAAGCTGCAAACGTAGCAATGACTTGCTGAAAAACAACCCGATTTCCTGTTTGTTTGTCTTTATTAGTGTTTTGCAGTGGTCTGAAGCTTGGCAGGCATTTTCCTGGGTGTCATGCCATTCTATCCCATCCACCTCCCGATGACAGTCAGCTCATATACTACGTCACTTTAGAAGCATTGAGATGATACGCGTGAAACATAATGTAACATGTCCATGGTTTGTAGGTCAGGACAGCAAACCTCCTGAGTTGATTGGACTGTTTGAGATCAGCTGATGTAGCTGGGATGTGAGCTGAGCTCGACATCGTGTCCTGCCCGAAATGACGCTATGCTAAATTTTTGTTTTACCTTGTAGCTATCGGCAGCTATCCCCACTTACCAAAGAGTATTAATGTTCGTTCTTTACAGTCACCTTCCCTGTAGTGGAAACGGTGGATGGTGGAACAACCAAAGTAACTGTGGAAAACAAAATGCAGCATGTGTTGTTGTTAGTTGCTAGGCTCTGAGGAAAACAGAAAGAGACTTGGTTGTCTTTGCGACAGCAGCACCAACAATAATACCACTGTCTCTTACCATTTTAATTATATATTGTTAATTTAAGCTCGTTCTGTGCTCTTGACAATAGAATGTAAATAACTACAGTTGTATAAAATGCTCCTAAAAGTTAAGATTGTGAAACTCTACATGTTGTAATTCCTTTATTGTTGGTAAAGGGACTTTCTTATTGTCATTATGGGGTTAGAATACAGGCTTTTATGTAAATTAAGCTCAGTGGTGAGCCTTTAACACACCAGTGCTCAGTACTTTGGGCTCCGCTGGTCTGATGCTGTGTGTCTTGTGGCTGTTTGGTCTGTGTCTGTCCCCTTGTACCGGCCAGCCGGATTTATAAAACCGTTTCAGGCTCTATAAAGTGCCCAATAAACCACTTTTACTATTAGTGTAGGACACTGCAAGCATACAGCTGTTGACCGCCACCACCAACCATACACACACATGCAGGGACAGTCACATTCTTCCTGGTCAGACACATTTTGAGGGCTGCTGGAGTCAGGACCTCTGCCAAACTCTAACCCCATGTCACCCCACCCTGCCGCCCTGATGACATCACCGCATAGCCCTGAACCGCCGGCGCAGAAAGACCTAAAACATGCACATACACACACGTGCAGGCGTCGAGAATGCAGAGAGCGCAGACACCGTAACGAATACCACAGGGTCACATTTTGACTGTACACATACTGTACAGAAACACACACACACACACACACAATGCTCGACCATAATGACTACTGCATGGCCAGGCTGCATTGTCAACACACACGAATGGAGCAGCTTAAGTGCAGGCTGCTGCCTCGGAGTCGAGTCACAGACTTCAATTACAGCGTGTTTGTACATTTTAGTGAACAGTAAGAATGAGGAAACTACAGTATTTATCTTTTTATGTTTTTAAATTTGATGTTAAGATGAACAAAATGCACCTTTAGCAACAGCAAGTTGTCTCCACTACATTACAACATGTTTGGCTACTGTGCCGTCGTCTGGGTGGTACAAGGTTGTTTCTCCACATTTAGTACATCAATCATCTTTGATAATATTTTTTTTACAAAACACATTATGTACTTTGAACTCCCCAAAAGGCCAGAATGCATAATTTACACCTTTGTGTTGTGATGTTTTCAGACAATAATCACAGGTTCCAGTTGCAGAACAATCATCGTATGTATTCATAGCACCAAACACATGTTGAGTGAATCTCAATATCTTTATCTTTCATTCAAACCGAACACAAGATACTTGGGGGAGTCAGGGATTGAACCTCTGAGCTTCTGATTGGTAGACGACCAACTCTACCTCTGAGCCACAGACTTCTATAATTTGCAAGTGTAATAAAAATATCTGATCCCTGAAAACAATGGATAATCCAGATCTCAATGTTGATCAAAATAATCATGATTATCATTTCAGTCATAATCATGCAGCCCTGATTCAATTGTAGCAGATTTGTCAGCTGAACATTCACTCATTCTCTGGACTTTACTCCAGCATGGTATTAAAAAAATAAATAATGCCTCCTTTTTAGGTGGCAGCAAGTGAAAATTATTGATCAACATTTGCTGTGTTGCGGTTTCAGGATGATGAAGACAGTTGGAAAATTATTAAATGCAAAATAGGACGTAGGCTCCACAGGGTGATTTTTTTTCTTGGTAACTATCATGTTTTTCCTGAATGATGTACAGATTTTTAGGCCTTTTATGACTTAAAATGGCTTGAAAAATAGTGCGTATAGCTGCCATAAATCTCCCACACCCCCTCGGCTTGGGCTGAACCCCACATGTTTACAACGTCTGGTTCTGCCCCTGATTACGATCAACCTAAGATGGACTGTGAGAACAAACTAAGACCAGTGAGTCATGTCGTGCAAGCCTGGTGGGGAGTGACAACTAAAGCTGCAAATAAGGCACTTTATTACAAATTAATCTGATTTTTAAATTAATTTTTTGGTCTATAAAATGTATAGTAAAATACCCATAAAACATTTCGAAAGATGAGGGTGGTATTTTCAAATGCCATATTATATCTGACCAACAGTCCAAAACACACAAACAGTGTTTTAAATCAGAGAAAGCAGCAAACACTCGTGTCAGAGAAGCTGGAGCCAGTGACTGTTTGGAGTTTTTGCTTAAAAACTGCCAAACAACAAATTTCTAAAGAAAGATTTTTTCACTTCAGCAGCTCAACAAAACACACTCAAACAAAAGGCACACACACACACCCACAAGGGCGGGAGGGGTTAAGCCGACCACTGTCATACACCGTCCTGGGAAGAATTCCCAAGATTCAAGTCAACCAATCAGAGACCAGCGTTTAAAATACTGCCTCTTCAACTGGAGAGGCCATCCTCTTCACATGGACCACCGTCTGCGTGAGTCCAAGTCAGTCATTAGTGCTCCCAGTGGACTAAAGTACACACATGTTACACACTCATGTAACACATCCCGTGCTAAAGACCCCCCGACACTTAAACACACACACACACACAGACACTTTAAAATCCATCTTGACGCATTTTCATGCAGATATTCTCCTTAAGAGTTTGTGAAAACCCTTAAAAATCTACTTAACGGTCACTTTCACACACGCAGATGCACACACAGACGTTACAATACACTCTTGAACGACCTTGAGGATCCATTGATGCTTGCAGACATCCCATCTTCTCATATATCGAGCCTGGAGACACACAACACACACACACTTACTCCCCTTCCCTAATTACCGAGTCCCAAGGGACGAGACACTCAAGCAGCACTTCAGTGTTTAGTTTAGGGAAAAAGGTCTTTCTCACCAGAGGGCAGACGGACGGACAGACAGACAGACAGACAGACAGACAGACAGACAGACGGACAGACAGATGGGGGCAAAGAAAAACAATGAGGAAATGTTCAGAAAACAGACCTAGACACACTGTTTTTGATTTTCTGGTGCATGAATTTGGTTTTCATTTTGGTTCACTTGCAAAGAAAGTTACTTCTTCATTAGAAACAAATCTTTTTTTGTAAAACCAAATATTTCTCCACTTAAAAGAACTTCTCAAATACCAACTTATGAGCCAAAGGCACTCGGGAGTTTATCTAAAAGGTTTTGAAAACGCAATACAAGCCTACAACCATTAATCTTTCAGCACGAGTGAAACTATCTAGCAGCAGGTTCTTCATCCAACAATGCAAAAATAAGATTCTGACAAAAGTGAACAAAGGACAGAAAGAAGGAGAAAAACTGATGTCATGAGCGAACCAGCGAGAGGGAGGGAAGAGAAAGACCAGAAGTTGACTTGGTAGACAGCGAGGGAGGAGGAAGAGAGATTATCTCTCTCTAATGGCTAACTTGTTGACAGCAACACTTTTCACCACCTCTATCTACACATCTAGCATTACTATCTACCTTCCACACACACACACACAGACACAGACACACACACTTCCTCCCGTCTCGCAGGGCTGTCAGTCTGCTCTCCAGCTCAGGTGGGTTTCAGACTTTAAATCCATGAACAGTGCGAAGCGAACCGGAGGTGTCACCGCCGGAGACGACCTCGACTTTCTGTCAGAGGCTGCTCTCACATGTGCTGGCAGACAGAGAAACTCACTTTTCTCAGCCATATTTGCTCTTTACACACAAGAAAATACTGGAAAAAAATGTTTCACGTGTTTTAAAACGCATAATAATTTATCGTTTTGTGTGAAATCACATTGTTTTTGGCACGACTGAGACAGACATCAACAATACTGCTCAGTTAAACTAATGATTTTATGATGACAGTGAACAGAATTTTAAGTTCTTTGTGCATTAGGGCAAAATGTGGGGAACAGCCTGACTGTTTCTAGATCTAGTCGAGGTCAAAGGTCACCATAAAGCCTCGTCAGGTCTACTGAGCTGTGGATGTCTCTGCCAAACAGGAGAAAACACACACACAAGCTCCTACATTAAAACACCCACCCATAATCAACCAGTACAGTCAATGCATGCTCATTATTACATATATAAAGTCACAACGTCTTGGTCGTGTCAACTCATACTTAGGATACATCAGAATATATGTATAGGGGCAACAATGCTGTTGCCGCAGGGGCAAACAATGATGGAGACAGGTTTGCCTTTTTTGAGGATGTATAAAATCTGCTTGTGTTTAAAAATACTGCTTTCTTCAGTAGTTTTACCAATTTAAATCACAGTGTCTGTTTGTTTTGGAGAGGAAGCAACCTCTGCGGATAATTTTCTCCCAGTAAAAACCTCCTGAACAAGGAATGCTGGAGGAATTTTAACTGGGAGAAGTTGCAGCGGGCTGCAATCTGCAGTCCTCACCACTAGATGCCACTAAAATCTCCTAAACCTTACACACTGTTCCTTTAAATAAATCAATGCAGCGGTGATAAGTGTGTGCAGGATTTTTTTTTCATTGGAGTGTGTACACAGCATTCAAACACACCCTGTCAATTAAAAAAAAATAAAAAAATACAGCACTTACGTTGAGTTTCTGCAGATTTTAAATGATCACATCTTCTATTTCTTTTCATGTTTGTACAAATGTTTACTGCCACAAACAACAAAAAGTCCTCACTCCTCTGTGGTCTCAGCAGGACATCTCTTGGCATATTGCACAGCTGACCTCTGACCTACACGGTACACTCACAAGCCTCCACATATTCTGCTCATACAGGCCAGTAAACTCACATGTAGAGCACATTCTGCCTGTTGTATGCCAGTCTGTCTCACACACACTGTGGACATCCTCCTTCTTGTGTTTATAATACCTGTCAAAATCAAAGTGAACTCAGTCCTCCCACAGTTACAGTCAGACTGGTGTCAGTGTGCAGTTAGATGCCGCTCAGCCTCTGGCTCTGATGCAGGCAGGCAGGCAGGCAGGCAGGCAGGCAGGCAGGCAGAGCCACTTCTCGAGACTGAGAGAAACATTTGTGCAACATTTCGACCAAAATAGTCCTGGTCTCCACCGCAAAGCGAGAGGGCTGCCTTCATTTAGGCCGATGGGGTTGGCAGATCACACACACACACACACACACACACACACACACACACACACACACACACACACACACACACACACTGCACTTCACCACTGTCATATGGGAGCCAGAGTCATGAAATAAGCCCATTCTCTAAGTAGACTGTGACAACGGAAACATTGTGGGGACAAAACGTCTACAAGTTCAAATGGAGCAGAGTCCACAGCCCAGTGGACCAAGTTTAAAACCAACTTTTTCACATTGACCTCATATGTGTGTGTGTGTGTGTGTGTGTGTGTGTGTGTGTGTGTGTGTGTGTGAGTGTGTGTGTGTCCTGTTCAAAGCGCACAAAGTAACTTAAAATAGTGACACAGTTCAAGTTCAAATCTATTTAAATCCAACTGCTCCTGAAAACTTATTAAACTTCTTTCAACTGTCAGGACAAAGATGATGGAGCCAGAAAATATTATAGACATAAAACAGCAACTACAAACTATCTTATGATTTGAATCAATGCATCTGACAAATCCTTGGTAAGAGGGTAAATCACACCTCTGTAATTCCCACCACAAACCTCTGAAACATCCTCTAAAGTGTGTGTGTGTGTGCAGAGTGTGTGTTTAAGCTGCAATGCCCTTCGTGTATTTAGTGGTATCCCTTTGAAAACTTGAAAATGCAGTTCCTACCTGTTCTGCTGCGGATTCAGTTGTTGCTCAGCTCTCCAGGAAAACTTTCTCCTCCCACCATCCGGAGCGCTCAAGTCCGAAAAGTGTGACTCTGTGCCCGGGCTGGGAAACCACACACAGGTCGGTGTTTCTATTGAAACCCTCTCAGGCAGATCCCAGAGCAGCCAGCTGCAGAGCGCTCACACTGTGCTGCAGACACAAACTCTTCCAAGTGTCACTTTTTGGACACATTAAACGTCGCTCCTTTCACCGCACCAAAGTCCTTGTCCGAGTCCCCAAAAAGTCGATTTATGGCAGCGTAACGCAGCCTCCGGCGATTCCGCGGACCTGTCAGTACCCAAAAAAGTCCCGACTTGTCATGCACAAATGCAGAAATGAAGTCAGAAATGAGTGGCACGCGCTCCCCAGCTGTGTACGGCTGTGCGCGCGGTGTCCTCAGCAACAGGTGTCAGGAATAAAGTGAGATTTCTTCACTGCCATCACAAGTTTCCAAACGCTCTCCAACTAATTACGCACGCAGGGGGAAAAAAGGAGGAGGAGGGGGAGGAGGAGGAGGGTGCTCTCCAAAGTTTTTACGCATCGAGAAACACGAGAGAGAAGTTGGAGACAGAGACAGAGCGCGCAGTGAGACAAAAGAAGTTAACTGTGTCTGCTCTGGTGTGGAGCTGCTCAGCCTGCCCACCGGCGGAGACACACTGAGTTGTTGTACTCTGGAACACAAGGAAGGGAATGTGTGTGTCCCGACCCGGCAACACGGGGAAATGGTGGGTAAAAAGTCTGTCAGGAGTGGGATTTGAACCCACGCCTCCATTCGGAGACCAGAAGTCCCTGCAACTCAGGAAGGAGTTTGTCCTTGAGTCTGGCGCCTTAGACCGCTCGGCCATCCTGACAGTTACACTGCGCCATCATTTATCTGGAGTTGACAATAATAACCAACACTACTTTCATTTTCTTATACATATAACCACTCAGAGTAAAAATCTTGCGTCATGTTGCCTGTACACTCACACAAAGAGAAGTCACACACCTTCTGCCAATTAACAGCTAAACACAGTTCACCTGTGCAGCTGGCTCTGTGTTGCTTGGTTACATTAGTCAGCTGTTAAGGAATTTAGCCTGTTTTCCATTGTGTGTTTTTATGAGTTTGCTCAGTCTGTATATGTTTATGGAGAAAGCTGCATGTAAATTATAATATTAGGCCACGCCCCCATCTGGAAACCAGAAGTCCTTGTTTGCTCAAGGAGACAGCCCCTGAGTGTGACCCCTCAGACCACTCTGAGTTCAGCCTAGACTTTACAGTTTACATGTAAATACAAGTTAAAGGGTTACAGAGTGAGGAAAATATACACTCATGATGCTGACAGAGCAGCAACACACTGCAGTGACACAGTGTCCGACACATCCATGGAAAGTGATCTGATGACTGAACGCATCTCTTTAATAAGTCCTCTGTACAGGGTGGACTAGACATGTTCGTAAGGTGTCCAGAACACCTTTGCCCAACAGGGGTCTCGAACCCATGTTAATGTAATGTTTCATGTCTTTGTCAGTTAACAGGGCTGGAAGCTGCAGGTAAAATCTCTGTCAGGAGTGGGATTCAAACCAACACCTCTGCTCAGAGGCCAGAAGTCTCTTTGCTCAGGAAGGATTTAACCCTTGAGTCTGGTGTCGCAGCCTGCTCCTGACAGCTGAGCATAAAGCCCGTCTAGACTTTTCTGAAGAGCCTCTGCCATGTTGAGTTTTCTGCCAGCTTTGGTTTCGTCTCACAGTGAAGCCTCTTCTAGCTCGACGTGAACCTGAGTCTCTCCGTCCCTATCAGTCGCCGGGACGCGGCAGCTGGGGGAGAAGTTTCCTCTGAAAGCAGTAAAAGTGGTAGGAATGCACAGACGGAGGGGGAAAAGAAGATAAGGAAAATGTCCTCAGTGTTGGTGGATGTTTGGACTGTCGGTGGCTAACAGCTTATTTTAGGAGCTCCACTCCTCTCACATTGTTTTTATTTCCTCTCAGAAGTTTTTCCTACTGCTCACTGCCTCCTTCTGTCCCTTCCATCTCGCCAGTTCTCTCCATCCACTCCTCCCTCCCTCTCCCCTCCACTCATCCCACCTACAGTCCCGTAATTCATTTACTTTACAAACCGTTTATTAGAGAAAATAATGGAGGCAAAAGGCAAACATGGCAAAACCAAAACAAGTTTGTGCCTTCAGACCACAACTGGAATCATTAATTATTAAGCTTGAGAACATGTAATATAGACTGAGTGTGTGTTTCAAGTTGGGCCGCTGTTTGTTTTGGTCTCAGCTCTGCCTCCCTCCGCTCTCTGTTTTCTCTTTCTCTCCGTCACCCTCTCCTTCTTTTTCTTTGCAGTCATGTGTGATGTGATGTGTGATGATTGAAACCACATCTACCCAAAGCCAACGCAGGCCCTCCCCACTTCCTCTGCAGTCACTCAAGTTTTATTTCTCCTCCTGGTCTCTCATGTGTCTCAGTCCTCCACTATATAGTATACAGCATGTACAGTACATATGGAGAGACTGTATGTAGATAGAGTTTTAACCACGCACATGTTCAGACGTTATCTCAAGGACATCTGGGTTTTTGTGTTGTGGATCACCGGTATCAGCAGGATCTTATCAACGCTCCATCTCTGCAAAGAAAGGTGTGTGTGTGTGTGTGTGTGTGTGTGTGTGTGTTATAATGGCTCAAACTGTAATCTACAATCAGGCCAATCAACAGTTACACATTGATGGTGAAACCACACAAAAACTGTAGTTTACCAAACGACTAGCTGCTTCAAAAAGACACGTAGTTAGACCAGTGGTTCCCAACTGGTCCAGCCTCAGGGTCAAGATGTCTCCTCAGTCGTTAGTTGATGGTCCATGATAAGATGGCTGATCTTCATCTGTACAACCCATTCATGCTCAGATAAGTCTCAGATTAAAACTTCATCGCCCAACGTGGGGCTCGAACCCACGACCCTGAGATTAAGAGTCTCATGCTCTACCGACTGAGCTAGCCGGGCTACATTTGATGAAAAAATGCATCAAATTTCGGAGCTGCATTCATTGTGATGTGTTTAGATCTCTCACCATGTTGGACTTGTTTTGTTGCTGACACAGTGTGCGACTTGACAATCAGCTCATCTCAGTAGACAAGTCGTTGCGCAGTTCATTTTTCAGTTTTCTACATTCTCATGATTGTATAAGCCTCATGTATATTCACACAGAAAAAAGAGATATTTGCATCACCAAAATAAAGGAATGAAACCTGCTGGGGAAAAAAAAACCTATGTCAGGAGTGGGATTTAGCCCCACGCCTCCATTTGGAGACCAGAAGTCCCTTTAACTCAGGAAGGAGTCAATCCTTGAGTCTGGCGCCTTAGACCACTCGGCCATCCTGACAACTGGCAAACAGCAATCTAGTATAAATTAAAATAAAATATTACTTATCATTGTCAAAGGGGCCAAGATGCTGCAGTTGAACACATCTATATGACAGTGATAAGATGGCTGAACATTCCTCTTGACTATAACCCATTCATGCTCAGATTTTGTCTCAGTTTAAAACTCCATCGCCCAACGTGGGGCTCGAACCCACGACCCTGAGATTAAGAGTCTCATGCTCTACCGACTGAGCTAGCCGGGCTATTTCAACAGCAAAATATATCATGTTTCGACACTGTATTAATTCTTATGTGTTACAAAATCTACTCAAGTTGGGTTGTCTCCCTGATATATAGATGGACTGAAATGGATTCATCGATGGATGAAAACAGCAGTGATATCTGTATCACCAATCTGTGTCAGGAGTGGGATTTGAACCCACGCCTCCATTTGGAGACCAGAAGTCCCTTTCAATCAGGAAGGAGTCAACCCTTGAGTTTGGCGCCTTAGACCACTCGGCCATCCTGACAACTGATAGGCTACAGTATGAAACTGAATGCCACCAGTAAAAAAAAAGCTTTCGCATCTTTCGACTGAACAATGGACAAACAAAGGGTTGATTTTCAGAAAGCTAAAATGCATTTGTGAGGAGCAAAGGCCAACACGCAAAGACAAAGGGCCATGTAGGTTTGGACTAGGCCTTCGTCTACATCTTAGACTTTGTTTTACGAAAATATATGACACACGTCCTCCTTTAAAACATATCTTTGGTGTTTAGACATGCAGTCGTATGCATAGTTCTTGTGCTGAAAGACACTCTAAGCTCTATGAGTTACAGCAGAGACAAGAAAATAAAATGATGTCTGGCGCTCAGTGGGTTGTGTCTCCACTCTTTCCTATCTATCTCTCCCTCCCTCTCCTTCTCTTTCTGCATCACATAAATCAGGCAGTCATACAAGCGTATCTCTTCCTCCTCCTCTTTCGCGCTCCGTCCGTCCCTTCTGTCTCCCTCCACTGGCTTTTATTAGGACAGTAGATGGAGAAGGCAGAACGGGATCCTTCCAGGTATATGCGGACGCGCTGAGCAAAGCGTTGCCATATGTGAAGGTAAACACCGGCACATATGTTACATTTACAGACTGTCAGTGAGCTGCCTCTCATGTGTTTTATTGTGTGAGAAACAGAGCGACCCCTAATAGCCTGATGATGTTTTCACTCTGCTTGGGAATTCTTAGAGTCAGAGGTCGGGTCGAGGTCGAGGTTCAAGGTCAGTCCAGCTGGGTAGGTCTGTTGAAGCAGATTTTCTAGCTGGATGAACGCATTACACTGAGCTGCTGCCATATGCAAGATGCACACATTAAGGAAGTGTGTGTGTGTCAGGAACTTTCTGCAGACACTTTCCTGCGTCAGCTACATTCACCCTCATAACACAGACATGCACAAACTCCGCCTTTTTTTTTATCCTAAAGTCTTTCCTCGTCTTCATTAGAGCATATTTAGCACCAAAAGTTTCAAAGTCACTGAGCAAAGTCACGTTTAACCTCCTGAGACCCTGTTTCGTCATATGAGGACATCACATGTTGGCTTTACTTGACCTTATTCTTCATTCTGCTTAACTCAGATCTGTCGCCCTCGTTTGTGGACATTTTTTGACCCCATCTAGTGGCCCTGGCTTAGCACTGAGAAGACGATCAAACTTGATTATCTAGAGAAGTAAAAGCTGGTCAACAGGTGGAAGGATCATTTGCCTGATACGCTAATCCATGTAAAAACAAGATGGCAGCCATCCCTGCCAAGTCAGTCTGCAGCCGATCCCGACACAAAAGTGGACACACTGATCACACTGTATGGTTGGAACTTGTTTATTTATGATTAATAATGTTTATAGTTTGATATGGCAACAAATTTGACCAATTTTAGCAACAGTAACACGCTGTTAATTAGGAAGTACTTGTTTGAAGACATTGGGACTCGTCTTGTTGGAGGACACTGGGACTTGATTAACATCTGGTTTGAGGACACTGGGACTTGATTAACATCTGGTTTGAGGACACTGGGACTTTACTACCATCTCATTTGAGGATATTGGAACATCATTATCACTGACAATAAGTTTTCATACTTATCAGGTCCTACTGATCCCAAATAACTAGGAGAAATTAAAAATGCAAACGTAACAAAAGTCTGGGTCTCAGGAGGTTAAAACTCTCCACAATATTAATTTGAGTCCAAGCTAAAACACATTTTTGGAAGAGTTGTTGGACATTAAAGACAGTAGTAATGGTGTGGCAGGACTGTGTGTGTATGTAAAGAAGGGGAACAGGATGAGGCCTGGCCTATGGAATAATGTCGTTATTGTGGGCGGATAGAAAAATAAACCACTGGTGACAAGATAAGAAGCCCAGTATAGAGAGGGAGATAAAGAGAAGGGGGGAGTCAAAAGGAGAGGTCAGGAAAAGTAGAACTGAAATGAGAGGAAAGATGTTCCTGTCTCTGTCTTTATCATTTGTTCTCAATTAATCTAAAAAAAAGACAAAGAAACAGATCAGTCTCTCACATTATGCAACAGTCACAGCTGTGTGAAGGTGTTTGTGAGAGAGGATTAATCAGAGGTGACTAGATGATTAAACTTTTCAAAAATCTTTTCATGGCTTTTCTCAATCTTTTTTCTTTGCAGAACCATTTTAAAGGTACAGTTTACCCTCAAATCAAAAATACATGTTTTTCACCATTTGCCAGTCTTGACCGTTTTGCTGTGAGTTGCAAAAACAAAAATTAAATGCAACACTGCTGTTTAGTTCATATTTTTCAACTCAGGTTTAAGTGACAGACCTAAGACCTTTTCCATGCTCTCAATAGAAATAATGCTCTCAAACTGTGGTCACAAATTCATTAAAATCCATGTTAGTGAGCGTCTCTTCTTTTCTAAGCCAATCCATCCACTTGACAGGTGTAGCAAATCAAGCTGCTGATTGAACAGCATCGTTACTACACAGGTGTACCTTGGGATGTCACAGTGAAAGGCCACTCTAAAATGTGCAGTTTGTTCACACAACACAATGACACAGACAGAGAAAGATGAAATGACAGAGTCCTTTCACAATAAAATAAAGATAAATCAATATTTTATTCCATTCTCTCATTCTGATTTTCAATCCAAGTCACAGTGACTCCCAGTCATCGCCGTTCCACAACATAATCAGTATAAAACAGACAACAAAATGTTGGATTTACACCACAAGCTCAGATGTGATGGAGCTTCATTCCAAAATAAGAGCCTCTTGGTGTTCATTGGAGCATTTAGTAAATTCAAACCGCTTCTATTTCTCCTCATAAAACAGACGTGAAATATTTTGGAATGAAACTCATTTACACCTGTGTGATTTTTTTTTAATACACATCAAAGGTGCCTTCTGAAGGTGTAAAATCAGATCTGAGCGTGCAGAGTAAACCCCCATCTTTAGGCTTTGTCTCCACCAGGTATTTTCTTTTCAGGGAGCAGCGCTGGACAGCTGCATGTGGCCAGTCACGGCTGCAGCACTCACCGCAGTGTAAGAGTTTTTAAAAAACCTGTTAGTGGAGCTTTTGATTGAAACAATTCAACCCTCTGGTGCTCGGTGCTGTTAGTGTTGAAATCATGCTAAGGCTGTCAGCGCTGTGGGGAACATGCATCAGAGTGTCATTTCCACTGTAAACAACAAGAACAAGAATTCTGAGAAAACGTTCCCCCGGTGGACACAGAGCCTCGTGTAGGTGCAATACACGTTCCCGCTAACAGTCTCCTGTGTACGGAACAAATCTGTGGTTACTTGCAAATCACAAAAAAAAAGGTTTGACACATTATGTAACATACCAACCAATACATGACAATATTTTCAATTAAACAAGATTAGTGTTTTATATATATATATATTACCAAAAGCAAAAAAATATATAGCAATCATTTTATATTCCCTACCTCCCCCAGGAAAAAAAGGTGTCTCAGTAAGGGTTCAGGTTCCTCCATGTTAACTCTAAAGGGATTGTCACAAAATGGTAAGAAAGGGGATTGTCTGAACACAACCTAATGTCAGCATGGACGCCATAACTGAACATGTTAGGTTCAAAAGAAACACAGAACATCTACACTGGTGTGTTTTAATAAAGGGAGTATTGCGAGATTTATTGTGCCTTTCATCAGTAATGAGGGGAAAAAAGAAAATAGATGAAAGTGTCGTGTTCCCCTGACGAAAGCTGCGTGTCTGTTAGCTAATGTTCTCTCTTTACAACATACACAACTGTCCAGAGACGACTGCTGAAACAAACTTCAAGTTGGGACGTTTCATCAGAAAAAAAAATGGAGGAAAAAGTTAAAAAGATAGCAGCAAATGATGTAAAGAATCAAAGGCAGCTGAAATAAACACACTTTTGTATCTGAACCAATCAAATAACAATGTGGTAACAGCGTGTAAGTCTGGCATCAGAAACAAACCTGGCAAGCTCCGCTCACTTTCACCCTGTTCAGACAGTTTGAAAATAATTTCCATCCCTTGGTAAAATACAGCAAGTCACGATTACAAGTCTGCTGATTGCCTGCGAGGACACAAGGTGGCCGCTGTGAAGTGTCACAGATGGCGAGTGCGGTGACGGCTCCTTCTGTTTCCGAGCAGTTAGGAAAATACATTTCAAAAACATCAACTACTTCCAATTAACATGCCAACAAAGCACTTTGAAAGATGAAGAATATTTCCCTCAGATGGCACCGTTAGTTTGAAATGATAGCGACTAAAGACATGGTGGAAGAATATGTTTCAGTATGAATGAGAGTGGCAGAGAAAGTCTTCATCCTGTGATTTTACTCGTGTATCAGAAGGTTATGGGGGCTTGCTGGAGACCTCCGATGCTCCCGTGTGTGTTGGCGTACTTTCTGACTTTGTGTGCAAACTAATGACTGTAAGCTTCATTATGTTTCTGTCGGTGTGTGTGTGTGCACTCGTGTGTCAGCAGCTGTCCTCCAGAGCGTTGACCACTTGTTCCAAAATGTCGGGGCATCGGTCGGCGATCTGCTGCAGGACCTGATTGGCGTACTCCTGGAGCTCCGCCCCCTCCCTCTCACACAGCGCTAACTCCGCCTCCAACTGAGAAAAAAAGACACAGAGAGGAAGAGAAAGATTTTAAATGTTTTGTAAACCTACATCTTGTGATAGTCAGCCAACACAGTAACATGGAATTTAAAGGGACAGTTTACTCAGAAATCAAAAATGCATATTTTTCCTCCTACCTGTAGTGCTGTTTATTAGTCTAGATTGTCTTAGTGTGAGTTGCAGAGTGTTGGAGAAATCGGCTGTAGAGATGTCTGCCTTCTCTCCAATATAATGGAACTAGATGGCACTCAGCTTGTGCTGCTCACCCTTTTGAATTTATCAACGTTTCCCCATCATAGTGTAGAGTTACTGTAGCGACTCCACCTCATCATTCGTCCAGACGTTTGTGCGGTTGCCATTTTATTTGTTTATACATCGCCGCTCTGTCGAAGGAAGTGTAAGCGTCACATCGCCAGCTACTGGCCTGGCATGTATACTGCAGTGTTTTTGGTCATTTTTGCGGATCTGTGTGCACGGCGATTGTTATCAAAACGTTGTCGTCTAAATGCGGAACTTTTTTCAAAACGAAAAAGAGAAACGATTCTGTTTTCAGTGGATCGTTTTTCAGATGTATATTTTTGGTGCTTTGAGCAGCACAAGCTGAGTGCCATCTAGTTTCATTATATTCAAGAGAAGGCAGACATCTCTACAGCCGATATCTCCAACACGCAGCAACTCACGCATCAACAATATGGACTTCTTAAGGAACAGTTCATCATCATTTTCATGTTGCATGGTTTGTATGTAGCTGAAGCCAGGTGCTGAGCATAAAGACTGGACAGACAGAGAAACAGCTAGCCTCGCTGTGTCCAAAGGTAACAAATCAACCTGCCATGTTAAAGCTCATCAATTAAAAAGTCTTATCTTGTTTGTTTAACTCGAGTATAAAAACATCAAGTTTCCATGTAATGGGTTAAGTATCCGACTATTGCTCAACTTATACATAAATCTGTTTTTACAGTAGGTTTTTTGTACAGTTTAAACAAACATGATATATCTGTAATCTAGTCAGCTTTCAAGGTGCTGGTAGGCAACTTTTGCTCCCTTTGGACAGAACCAGGGCAGCTGTTACTCCCTGTTTCCAGTCTTTATGCTAAGCTAAGCTAGCCGACAACTGGCTGCAGCTTTGTATTTAATTAACAAATATGAGTATGGTATCTACCACGTCATCTAAGAGGATAGCAAATAAGCGTATTTTCTAAAATGTAAAACTACTCCTTTTTATTCCATTGTGCTATTTTGTCCTTTCACATAAAGAGATGCAAGATGGACATATTTTTCACTCTAGAGGAGAGACGAAACTCTTCTCACAGCCCCGTGAATAATCATGAAGCATGTTTAAGGTGACACACACACACATGCAGACACACACATACACATATCAGACTGTAATCTGGAAACACCACAATGAAGTTCTTTCTGCCCATACAGAGTGGAACATTTCTGTGAGAGAGCGCTGATGTTATTTTCTTTGGCCGCAGCCGAGCTGAGACGTCAAACCTAACAGACTTAATGACCAATACATCTGTATCAATAAGAGCGCCGCTCAAACAGTCATGTAACACAAGCCCACATTTATGTTGGTGTGTGTTTGGTGTGTGTGCGTGTGCGCGCGAGGCCTGGGTCAGATATTGGCAAGACATTTCCTCGTTAAGTCTTAACCTCTTCCCTCCGCTCTCATCTCTTCGCCAGCAAATCTCAGTGGCATTTTATATCACAGGGGCTTTATTCATGTGTAAAACTGCTGTGAGTAATAATACTGTTAATGATTAATGAAAATGTGCCCAATAAATCACACATAAATGTAGACCCTTATCCATATATTATGTTGTTACATTATTTTTGGAGACTGTAACAGTTTCCTTTGCAGTGATGTGAATATGTAGAAAGTTTAGGTTAGTTTTCACACATTGCTTTGGCAACACTGTGTGTAATGTTTGTATGAAATTTCAATTTGGATTTAGTACTTCTGGTTCAAGATTACACATTTGTAAAAGAGAGCCTGTGTTAAAAAACTGTGTGGACGTTTATTAAACAGGCACATTCAAATTACGGCCGGGCTGCCGACCATTTTCTTATTTACAATGAAAATAGAGTGATTCATACTGGGATGTTTTTTTGAATGTGAATAAGGTGGCAGAGTGCATAAAAAAGCATCAAAATGCAGCTTGTTCGCACACAAAAAAGTGCCAACAGAGGATCACAGCAACAGAGGTCCAGGCTAAGTCCCTCACATCCTAGAAACACCCATGTATACCCGACCTGTGCGGGGCTGCTGCCACTGGATTTGCCTTTTTTCATTTTAATCAACATTTTATTGATGTTTGTTTGTTAACTGGCCCCTGGCCTCCTGCCATTTTGCAAAAGTGGCCACTGGGCAAAGCAAGCTAAGTACCCCTGGTCTAATGAAATATGTTTTCAAGTCATTTGGGGGAATGTAGGATGTGTTTTGGAGCTTGGCCCATTGTGGGGAATAAAAGTCAGGACATCATGGATCTACTAACTCAACTTTGATCATTCTTTTGAAAGTCTGCCTCATTAAAAATATGCACTTAATGGAAGTGAAAAACTGAGGGATATACCTTTAATGTATGTCAATATTTATTCAATGATTTATCAATACTCAATCATTCATTTTCTTTAACTGCTTATCCTGTTGGGGTTCATGGGGGGTCTGGAGCCTATCCCAGCTGACATTGGGTGAGAGGCAGGGTACACCCTAGACAGACAACCATTTGCACTCACATTCACACCAATGGACAATATAGAGTCACCAATTAACCTGCATGTCTTTGGACTGTGGGAGGAAGCTGGAGCACCCTGAGAAAACCCATGTTGACCTAGGGAGAACATGGAAACTCTTGCAGTGAGGCTACAATGCTAATCACTGCACCACCGTATGATCATGTCAATGAAGCCGTTTGAATTTAGTACTGTAGTGTAGCTTATAGTGCAACAGAAAGTAATCAACATATACACAATAATATGTAAAACATACTTATTTTTCATGCAATAAACAGCTTTACTTATTGAATATTGTATGTACTTTTTTTTTATTTCTGTATTTCATTTAAGTGTTATTGTTTTAACTTCAAATTGTGTTGTTTAACTAACTTTTCCGAACAGTACATTGAACCTAACTGCATATGAAATGTGCTTTATAAATAAAACTGCCTTGCCTATTGTTTGGAATTCTCCTTTCAGTCTGTACTGTTTTAAGATTTGTGTTACTTAAAGGTGGAGTCTATGATTCATGAGAAAGACTCTTGATAACATAACTCAAAACTAAAACAAACACAAGTGTGTCTTCAGGAGCGCTGCCCACTAATCTCGTGGACCAGTATTGTCATGGCAACAAACAGCTGGACAAGCCATCTAATCAGGAGAAGATATGGTGGAATACACAGCATCTGCTGCCCGAGGGTGAGTAAGCCTCGGTAAGTACGTGTAATTTCATGGAAACAATGTGAGTTTTTTTTTTTTTTTTTGAGAAATCTTGCAAAGTACTACATGCGACGTTATTTCAGTGTTTCCCACAAAATTAGTTTCTAAAATTAGTGGAGAGACACGGACTGTCAGTTAGCCTTCAGTAAGCCGCTGTAGCAACTAGAAATCAGACAAAGCAAACCCTAGCGCCGGGAGTCTAATCTTGGACCGCAGTGACTCCCTGCCGGCATGAATGTTGCTAAGGCTACAACAGTGTTATGAAGCTCGGTCCGAGCCACTTTGTTTCTGTACCCTTTACAGAGCTGGGCTGTGTATTAACACCAACATTTTTTTCCATCTCATACAAAGAGACAGTTAGCTGACCCTGAGGACAATATATTTGACAGACATGTACTGGTTGAGAATCACAGACTCCACCTTTAATGTACACTGACTTGAAACCTGGTAAACAGTCATACACAGTATGCACACTGCAACAAGAGCTGGGAAGTATTTCCAAATACTACTTTTGAGAGACAGGAGGACTGATTGATAAATTTAGAAGATTAAGGAGAGAGTTGAGATGAGGAGGAAGACAAGAAAATGAATGGAAAAGAGAGAAAAATGGAGAGAGTGAGTGAGGAGAGTATGAAGGTTTGCACCACTCCGCCCTTCCCTGAGCAAGTGTGTAGGTGTGTTTGCAATATTTTATTGTCCCTATCCACAATGCCCAAACATCCTCTGGCCAATATCATCATTTTTTGTGAAGCATAGACATATGTGGGCATATTTCCCACATGTCACTTTATGTGTTTGCAGGTAATTCAACTTAATGACTCTGCATTTTAGTTACAATCCCCCAGAAAAACACGGCAGTAAAGATAAGGCCTTAAGACGATTGAGAGGAGATAAAAGGTTTAGTATGTCTCTGCTGTCTTCTGCTCTCTGACTCACTCAGCCTTGACCTACACCGCAGACAGACACTTGAAAAAGGCGTTTAAAAATCAAGATTAAATGGGTCAGACACAGCGCTGATACTACCAGGATCATATAGAATGAAGATACAAGCTATGAGAGATACTGTCCCAGTAGTTACAGCACTATCTGCATTATTCTCACAGGTTAAGGTTGGTGATCAGAACAGTTTTAACAAGGGAATCAGAAAGGAATATTGGCTTTTATGCTGATGACATGGCCTTAGTTTGTCTTTTACAGCAAACAGACCCATCAGGTGAAGCTGCCGACCTGGCTCACACTAAGGCCATTAATGTGGCAAAGACTAAACAATTGATTATTTGCAAAAACAAGATCTAAAGACATGGCCAGTTTCACTCGATGGTTAACATGTTGAAACTGTGGAACATTTTAAATATCTTGGTACGGCTGTGGACTCCCATGTGAGCTTCTCTGGAGATACTGAGTATGTTTTCAAGAGATGCTTACAACGACTTTATCTATTAGTGTACCAAAGTATGGTTGAGAGTGTTTTAACATTTCACCTTCCTGTTTGGTACGGTCATCTTAACTGTACATCCAAGAATAAACTTTCTAGGACTATGACGATGGCAAGTAAAACAGTTGGCAAGCCACAAAAGCCCTTGACCCAACTTTTTACAGAAAGGACGAAGAAGAAAGCGAGGAGTACCGTGGCAAATGGCTCCCATCCTCTCTTCGGCTAGTTCAAGCTCTTGAGCTCTGGGAGGCACTATAGAGTCCCTCTGGCGATGAAATGTATTTAAGAAGTCCTTCATCCTGAGCGCTATCGGTATCCTCAACTCAACAAAGTGACTGATAAGTTTTAAACCACAGACAGACAATGAGCTGATCTAATGTGTTTAAGTGCTTTATAATGACTTTATATGCTTGTCTTCCAATGTTGTTGTGTGTGTTTGGTGAGCCGAAAGACAAATTTCCACCCATTGTGGACGATAAAGATATATTCTATTCTATTCTAGAAACATGAGCAGTACAACATGTTTTAGATATAATCCCAGTTAATCAAAGGTTACCAATTGGTTTGTGACCCGGTGGTGTCTTCCTCTGTGACCTTTTAACCTCTCTAACTCCGCCAGGACACCGATGTCCTCGCTCTCCCCCTCCTCCGTTAAATGGTATCTCACAGGCGCACTACATTATTGCCGGATTCAGGTGGCAAGTCATGTCATGCCGTTTTTCGACTGGAAAAGTTAAAGGATTACTCGCGATCTTATGTGGAGCCGTTAGCGGGGACTTCGCTCTTTTATAATGGTTTCATATGGCTTTATTTGGTGATATTTTATGGTGTTTCTGTCATAAACAACATCAGCTATCATAATCACACCTGATTTCAATAAGGTACACTGTTTGAAGCTGGCTGAGTGTTGTTTGATCACTGATAGTACTGTTTTGAAGCCGAGTGACCGACTTGTCATTTGAGCTCTGTCTGGATCTTTGCATGGAAAAAACACTGTAGAATGGTCATACTTTGAGCAATCTTCAAACAATTTGAAACAAATGTTCATTGATAGTTTGCCTACAGCCCCACAGTGTCATTTACCTGCTCAGAAGAAGCCACAGACAGTTGTTCATCCTATTTTATTTTAGGTAAAATCTTCATTTTTTCTTTTACTGAATTCAGAGGCCCATTACTCTGTCTCTGTATCACTTAGAGTGTTTCTGACACTTTCACTAGAAACTTCAGAGAGTTTTCTTTCTGGCAAGCCCTCATGCATGCATGTAGTCAGAGTGGTTCAGAAGCTACAGTCGTTTTAATTTGGGTATGTCATTTTAGGCGTTTTTGCTACAAAATGGGGGTGGAGTATTAAGAGACTGAATATGTCCACAAGGTTTGAGCTCTACCTAGCCCTACTGGCACTGGACTCGTATTACCTGGGGACTTTATGGGATTTAACCTCCCAGTGTATTTGCACAGGATCAGCAAAGGCTGTATTTTACTAAAGTAACCGACATTATCCCCCAGATATGATGCACACAGTCATTTGTAACTCCACTCTACACAACACAGAAAGACTACACAGCACTACTAGCAATGATGCACAGTGTTAACCTCCTTTTATCGGTTAAATGTAGGTTAAACAAACAGAGCTGATTCCGCCACAAATTGTCACGTCATCCTTCTCAGGATCTTTTGAGATTTTGCTCTTCTGATTGATTTGAGTCTGGGTATTCTGTGAACTGGTCTCCATGTTGTGTTGCTATTAGCTTCCTGCACCCAAAATGCTGTCAAAGCTTTCATTAATAATTGCCAACGTAGTATTTTTCGACCAGGAAAGAGGCAGAAACGAGGCATAGAGAAAACAGAAAGCCTGAATACGATCCCAAATCACAGAGATGCTGATTCACATGGGATTAATATTATCCCACGACCTCTGTGTTTGGCGCATTTCACCAAATTTAGGTCATTTGCGGTGGAATTTTTACTTGACAAATGTCTTTTTTTTACCAAATTGTGTGGCTGCACTTTAACCTGTGTCTTGATCTGTGTCAACACTGGATAATAATAATAAAAAAGTTTTATGGCATTCATTCTACTATTATGTATTTATTTCTTAATATTTTACATAGAGTTTTAGGAGTTGAGACATACAACAATTCATATCCCATCCATTTTTATTTTACGCGCTGGTATCGGATCGGTACTCGGTATCAGGAAGGAAAAAGTGGTATCGGTACATCTCTATTAGAAATCACCAGAGGTCCCCAGGTAAAACTAGTCCTGTAAAAACAGGGCTATAGATACATTTTCCTGTGAAAGAAATACGACTTCATTTGAATCACTTTCACATCTTGAAAAAGCAAAACACTGTTTCACAAAAGGCAAAGATTAGAAAAGTCAGAAAAATGTAAATAGAAATATATGTAATACAACAATTGCTTAAATATTTTTCTTGCAATCAAGCAGAGAGATCCTGACCCCCCCAGGCTAAGAACCACTGACTTGAACTATTTACTTGACAGTGAAATTTAAACGTATACCTTCACTCTGCATGTGTGCGCACACACAGTGCAGTAAGTGTCTGGACCATGAAGCAGTTTCACAAAAAGCTCTAAAAGTTTTTTTATATTTTGTATTTTTTAGTAGATAATGTGGTTTTAAACCGAGAACATGTTGAAAAGCTGGCTGACTTCTTGCCCCAATGGTTTTTATTGCAAATCTGTGTCTAACAGAGTCGCCACATCCTTAAATCACCACAATTAAGCAGGTGGGAAAAATGTTCTCATGGCTGATATGTGTGATAGCCAAAACTAGAAAAATAAGACCCAGGTTTCCACAGAAAGTAATCATAATATAATCCTCCGTCCCCACGCTGCTAAGCAATAAACTTCCTCTCTTGCTACAGTCACTCCATGGCTCATTTATGGCCGAAAGAAATTAAATCTAAACAATGTTGCATGATACAGTTTCCAGTTATGAGGTATAAGTTTGGATGTTGTGGCTCCCATGGATCATGTCTCATGTAATCACAGTGTGTGTGGTCACGGAGAAATGTAGGCGAAATTATCCAAGTGGGCAGAGAGGCAGTGTTGCCAGATTCATGACTTCTGTAAGAGTGTGTGTGTTTGACTGTTAGTGTTTACGCCAATGTATGTGTGTGTGTTTAGGAGATGCACTGGTGTAGGTTAGTGAGTGTGTGATACAGTGGTTTGGGTGTTTGAAATGACAGGTGTGTGTGACGCTAAAGTTGTGCAAGCTCAAGTTCTGATTTAGAGAGTGACAGAGAGGATTGTGGGAAGCAGAGAGATAGGTAGAGGGAAGGGATAAGACGTGTGTGTGTGTGAGTGTGTGTGTAAGACAGAGCGAGGGTTTGTTGAAGATGATTTTTACTGCAGCCATTAAAGCTCCATTATCGTGATGGATCATTATCTTCCTTATCGGGGGCCTGGAGACACACATACACACACGCACACACACTCAGTCCAAACCTTGCACTTGCGCACAAACATACATGCACACACAGGTTATCAGCCTGGGAATGAGGATGAGGTGTGTGTGTGTGTGTGTGTGTGTGTATACACTGACTGACCCCTTGACACACATTGCAGGGCTTGAACCTCTTTGCAGAGGAATGCTAATGTTTTCTAAAGAAACCATAACTCAGCAGAGAGAGATAGAGACGCAGAGATTAGCAGACAGAGACGGGTACAGCCACAAATATATGATCTAACCGGAGTGCATTAGTCCGTCCTGAGCAGGTCAACATCCTGCTACACACACACACACACACGGTACAAAGTTACTTCACTACAGTTTTTACATTTACAGATGATCCTGAGGCCAGAGGTCTCTCTTTATCAGAGAACTGTCTCCGTCCACTTCATGGCGGTGCATTTTAAACAGTTAGCTTCACCTTGTTTTGACTTGTTTAAGAGGAAATGATGTAAATGAATCATGAGGTCCAGTCTCATGTCTCCATAGATCAGGGCTGCGAACAATGAGGCCCACTGACCCACTTCCACAAATAATGTAGTTACTCCTTTATGTTTAGGAGCGACTTAAGTCATCTTAAGTAAAATACTGAGTCTGGCATGCCATTTATGAAACAAGGGGTTTTAAGAGGTAAAAGCAACCACAGAAGGTTGGATCATGAATCATAAATGACAATGGGTTTAATGGCTTCACCTTTTTACCTTTGAGTCTGAGTCAAGCAAAAATAAACATGTGCAATGTGTTTGTCAAACGCAACCAGCCAAATTGAGTGATTAAAAAAGTCGCCAAGTGTATAAAACTATGTTTCAAAGTCATGAAAAAATAGACAGTATTCTCTGCTCTGAGACACTGGGGGTGTGACCGCTGAGTGTGATGAAGCCATGCCCACTCCTGGGAAACTGCAGTCTGTTTTAATTGCAGTACCACAATGGATGCTCCATCTATCAGCTTTATTGGACTGGTGCAGCCATACATGTTTGAGCCACCAGAGCCAGAATCATAGTCAGAGTCAGAGGACAATGACCTGCCCGAAAATCAACCTGTCTCCGACAGAAAGGTAATTTTTATCAGTTATTTCAAACAACAGCAAAACTTGATGGCTCTAGTTCTTATATAGTACAGGGTAGGGTTGGGCATTATGCTAAGGGTTGCTTCATTGCATCGTGGAGCAGGCTTTTAGCCCCGCCCCAAAAATCCTGGATATAGAAATAAAACAGTCTAACTCGACAATTCAGTCCTACACAGTTCCAAGTCTTTTCTTGTATAATGTGTTTAAAAAGAAATCACTAGTATTTTGCGTCTAAGCTGGCATTGTTTCCACATGGTTCTCAATATGGAGCTGATTGAGCCAGCGGCTAGCAGTTAATGGTGCTATCAATGTGAACAGTGCTAAAAAACATGGTAACAGTAATGACAGAACTCACAGAGAGTAAGCAGCAGCGGTTAGCTAGACTAGCCGGTGGAATACACACACAAGGACTTAATGCACTACAAAGGGACACACTGCTGGAACGTCTTATGCAAGGTTGCCTGAAGTGGGGCTTACAGACCAAAGTTGGCCCACCAAAAGGTGCACTTTGGCCCATCATATCTTTCTAGCAATTTTCTAAAAATGTAATAAAAGAATAATAAAATAAATCAGTGGTTCCCAACTGGTGGGTTGCGGTCCAAAAGTGGGTCGCAGGTCCATTCTGAATGTACCGCAAGTGTCAAGTTTGTAAAAAACACTTTATTTTGAAGTGAAATTACTTTCTGACACAAAGCTTTTATTCTTAAGTCCGTTTTCCTGCTGTATTATGGGTGACTAATGGACAGCTACTTGACAGAGACAGCAAACTAGCTTGGGACATGGCTGAACACAAGTATGACACTGAATGTATTAAACTGTGTGGACGTTGAAATAATGACGAAGGAGAAATCTGGACCCTGCGGCTGGACCCGTTGGGATCCACTGATATAAATCGATGGTCATGCTGTTTTAATTTTTGTGAGGTAAATGCTACTTTTAAATATGTATTTTCCCTCATTATTAATTATTTTTTATAACCTAGCAAAGCCAACGACACCGGGTGACACTTTGCACAGGAAGTCAGTTTTGCATGAGTCAGTTAGGAAAATTATGGAGAGGCAGAGACAGTGGCACATGGGCAAAAGGCATTTTAATTAAGGGAAATGGGATCCCAGTACCATTTTGCATCTTGACAATACTATACAGTAGGTGTTTGCTTTTGGCTCATGGCCCACTGTTAAGTTTCAGTTTTGGTCCTCCAAGGGAAGACGTTTGGGCATCCCCAGTCTACTACAACAAGAAACAGAGATGCTCAGATTACACACAGAGGGAGTATGACTTCATTCTTAGCTAAGGACGCCATTACTCCACTATATCTTTACACAGCCCATAGATGCTTGCTGTTATAGTAATTCTCTGAATGGGGTATACAGAACCTTTAATGTACTGATTAATGAATTTATCAAAAAGGTGATGGAGCCCCCGAGTAAGAATTAATGTCAAATTTATTTCATTTTATGCTTTAAGTCCTGAACTGTGAGGTTTAGGAACAAAATAACATCTTCTTACATTCCTATCCTATCCGAAACCCGCAGGAAGACATAGGGGAAGGAGAGGACGAGGGTTAGAACACAGAAAAAGTCTGGAGGGCAAAGTTTGACCTAATATTCCTCAGCTATAGTGTGGCAAGTTGCATGAGCAAAGATACGATCAGGAGGTTTAAAAGGGCTCCAGACTCCTCAGCTGCAGCCCTGAGCGGTGCTACAGAAACACCATTATGAGTAAGAGCAAAGGGATAAAGTATAATAGGCCTATATTGGCTATTATAATCCCTGTCTCTCTTCCTGTCTCTATTTAAACCATTAGGCTCTTACAGGCTTACACTGCATGTAGACTGCTTTATAAATTGGCCGCCTATACACTGCGCCAAGGCCAAAAGCGCCTGACTGAATGTGTGTGAATGTGTGTGTGCTCTGTCGTAGTCCAGTGCAGTCGTAGTCCACGCAGCTAAAAACGCAGGCTAACGAGCTGCAGTGGGAATAGAGCTTGAGGACTTGTACCTGAAACTGCTCCTGGAGGACTTGAAAATACTGCACTCCTTTAGCGCTAACAGCTGAGGAAAAATACAAGGGAAGTGTGTGTTGCGGGCCATTCAACATCACTAGGTAATTTTATTTTAACAGGTTATTCAATCAGCCAAATTGACTGTAGGAACATATTCATATTTATAGGATCGGCCTCCGGGAGCAGTTAGTTAGCAGCGAACAGTGGATTAAAGCACAAATCTGGGAGCTCCCCACCATCCTGTGTCTTGCTCGAGCACTTTAGTAACTATAAAGGAAGGAGAGAAACGTAAATCTATTAGCTCAGCTCTCCAACATTCTCTCTAGCACCTATTAATGGAGGTTAAGCAGATAGATAGATAGATAGTGAACCTGGGAGTGTGGTGACTATACTGGAACACGTTCATAGACAACAGGGGGTTATACAGCATATAAAAAAGACTTAAACTGTAAACTGGCCCTCTGGGAGTAACTACACAGGGCTGGACTTACAGCACTAATGGCTGCAGAAATAAACAGCAGAAACAGACTCCAGCATTGACTGTATAGGTGTAACCTCCCAGTAGGCCGATTTGAAAGGAAACTGATTCACTGTGTTAAAGAGTACCTATTATGCTCCTTTTCAGGTTCATACTTGTATGTTGCGTTTCCACTAGAACATATTTACATGCTTTAATGTTCAAAAATACCAACTCTGATTGGCCAGTGCTTTCGGGTCTATAGTGGCACTTGTCGCATCCTTGACCGACTGTCTTGCTCATTTATATGTGGATGACACAATTTTATATTGTATTGCTGACTCTGTAGAGCTGGCCATGGAGAAGCTTCAGCTTTCTTTTAAACTCGTCTTCACTGCAAAGAGGGAAACCTCAGAGATCACTGAGTGTAAATAAAGGCTGAAAGAAAGAAAGTAACACAGAATGCAGCGTGAAGGGCTCAGGTGAAGTCAAGACAGCAATATGTGGCCGGAGTCGCACTCTACTATCTAAATGCACACACACGGCACAAAGGCAAGTTTCGTTAAAACAAATATTATATATTAAAACAAGTATTTCTCTGCACTTTCAGTATTAACACTTTAACCAGCAGCTGCATGCTGTATGTTCAGGAAAAAACGGGACACACAGACAGTACAAACTCTGTGCATGTGTTTTGACCAACATGTTTTTGAATTTTCACTGTCTTTAATTGTAAATGTGCCTCGGCAACACATTAGAAATGTCATGCAAATAAAGCTTATTGAATTAAATTGAGTTAAACAAATGAGCTTAAGCCTGTAACAAAGGATGGCAATTGTCTGGTTTGAACAATTCTGTTCAAACCAGAACAGATTTTTCTTTTAATGTCATTTTATTTGGCCAAAAACAATCAGCAAAACAGAAATAGTACAATGTATATGGTTGAAATTGTCTTCCCATCCCATAAAACATCTAACTATCCCTGAGATTTGCTAATTTATGATGACCCACACATAATGGGAGACAAATTGTAAAGTCATCTGCATATGTATGATTTTTAAAATGAATTAAAAAAGACTGAAGGCAGGCTGGTGAGGAAAATTGTGTTTTGCATAATATAGCAACCATACAGCCCATCAATAATTAATGTTATGGTGGTTCAGGGAGCCACAGTCTCCAGCACGGTCATTTGAAAATGCAGCTTCAAATACATTAATATGAGGAGGTAAAATGTCTGTTAAGGAAAAACAAACAAGATGCTGCTTTTAACACAACCGGCTTCTTTTACAACATCATCTTTTATTTCTGTTCATTTTGTGTGTTCTCTCCTCCTGAGCTTTACAAAGCCTCGGCTATCACTGCGACCCAAATCACTGATTTCATGTGCAATTCTGACCATTCGGCTACATAACTCAGAGCAAGCATGGCATCTGTACATTTTAAAGTCTTTCATTCGAAAGCTTTTCAGTGTTTGTAAAAGTCACAATGATTTTATGGCTGAACTTGAACTTGTCAAAGGAAACGTCCGCAGCATTAACGACAGAAATATGTCGAGCTGAACTTTCACCACGTCTGCCACTGTGAGCTCCAGATAGAGACGAGAAGAGTGTGAGAGTGCAGAGCATGCTCCTGTGCGTTTTCCTTTGTGTGTTCATTTAAGTCTGTGGCCTTCACCTGTCACCATCACCAGCTTGTCTTTCCATTACAGACAACAGAGGACGGAGAGGCAGAGAGGTAGAGGGTGGAAAAGAGAGGCAGTGATTGAAGCGGGAGCTGAAAGAGTGCGACAGAGAGTCGGAGAGGAAGAGGGGAGGCAGACTGATCAAGAGTGAGGGACAGCAGCAACGGAGAGACGGGGAAAGAAAGAGAAATTCAAAAGAATAGAGAGGACTGAAGAGACGAGAGAAATCACGTTGAGAGGGACACGAGAGTGATAACCAGAGACGGAGAGAAAGATCAAGGAAGAAAGACAAATGCATGTTAAAAGAGGTGGTCTGGTAAAGCTATTAAGCCTGGATTCAATAAATCTGCATAAAAACCCAGCAGTTAGTCTGTAATGACCAGGCCTCTGTGCATGTGTGTGTGTGTGTGTGTGAGTGTGTGTCTGCATGTGTGTGTGTGTGAAATGGGCACTGAGGGTCGGACATGTGTGTGGGTGCGTCTGACTGTCTCTCCTTTTGTCTGTGTGTCTGAGTGTGTGTTTGCTCTATGTGTGTGTGTGTGTGTGTGTGTCTAATGGTTGTCGAGGACCTCTGTGTCGTATTTAGAGAGAAAACAATCATCCTTGGAGCAGGAAGCAGAGCTGCCTAATGAAAGCCAAGAGAGACCCCAGACCACAGCGCAGCACAAATGGATGGGTCTGACTCTCGGCTCGAGACAACCTCCCAAACCTCTCTCCTCCACCTCCTCCACTCTCTGTCTTCCCTCCACGCCATTCCACTCTGTACAATTTCATTCGCACCAGACAAAAACACTTTTTCCTTCGCAACACGGCAGCTGCTCGAGACCGATTTTAAGACACAGGTAATTGCCTCTCGTGCTGTGAATGACTCAGGCTCATCACATCCATGACATGGTCAAACTACACTGCACTACTACACTACTGCAAATCACCTCGCTTCTTCCTCGCTATGAAGGAGGCCCGGCTCCTGCTCTATAAAATCATGTCTGTTCGCTGTCCTGGCTCCACAATGGTGGAACCAACTCCCAAGTGACATCAGGACAGCGAAAAAGTCAGCACATCTTCCGCCACAGACTGAAAACTCATTCGTTTGGCTGCACCAAAGTCCATAAAAGAGAAAGACGAAGAAAAAGTACATCCACAAATTTGATGAAGTCAATGTGTCTGCATGATTTTTTGCTCTTTTTTGGGTTATAAATATATTGGATAAAGGTTTCAGCTACCATAAAGGTGAAGTAATGTCATATTTCCGGCTAAAAGGAGCTGTTTTTCTAAGGGTTTCTGAGGTTTTCTTTTCACAAGTCAAATGTCTTCCCAAGTAAATTGAAAGACAAAACTGACTTTTGAAATGATAGTATTTGAACATTATCCCTGCAAAGCTTCAAAAGAGGTGATCTTATCTTGCAAAAGAGACTGAGTCCTTTCAGTGTAGAGGCCTAATCATCAAGTATTCAAGCTGTGTGGTCGTATAAGGCCTGCCAAGCACTAACTTTTTTTTTTTTTTTTTTTGTTAGAGGATTTTACCAGATCAGATCAGGACAAGTCTCAAGACAAATTTAGTCACAAAGCAGTCAAGGCCAAGTCATTTTCTTATGAATCAAGTCTGAGTCAAGTAAATGAAAACATGGTTAAAAACACACAAACAAATAATACAGTCACATTATGTCACACTAAAACAATCATTTATTCCTCCATTCTCATAACTTACATCGGCTCACATTTACAGCAAGTCATTACCACGTCTCCCACTGAACCTCTATCCTTTGCTTATTGTACCTCTCTGCTTGTGTATTTCTTGTCTTGGCCATTTTAGCAGCCCAGTCGCTAGAAAAAACATTTGTATGTTAAATACATATCATATCGTTACTAAAGTGATGTAGTATATGTGCTGACATAGTCATCGTGAGATAGAGGGGATGGTGGATGGCATGACATCTCGGTCAGTCAGGACCACTTTAGTCAAAGAAAACTTTATTTCCATTTGCAGTATTATATTAAGCAGTATGGCTCTGTTCTGAGTAGGGGTGACCCTGAATAGTCAATGATTCGGTGATTCGATTCGGAGAAGTCTGATTCGACTGCCAGTCTCGCCGTCGAATCGTCGCAAAATGTGGTTATGAAACAAGACCGTACCATTCTGACTATATGGGGGTGCTCACTGCTGCTGAACATCTTGATTTGACATAGAATGTATTTGTTTTCTAGTAATTCATGATATATAGCCTATTTTGATACAAACATCAGCCTAATTTCTGTCAATAAAAAATTGAAAATGACGCATGTGTTTAATCAGTAGGCATAATCATTACTACGCAAGAATAAATCATCCAGTTGCTCGATCCAAACAAGCTGAGGTGAGTGAGTGTGCTGCAGGACCATCAGAGCAGCATCGAGGCCTACGGTGATTTTATGGTGGCGGAGCGCATAAACAAACACTTTGGAGGAGGTATGTGCTCTCAAATCAAACTTTTTTGAAGGATTATTCATTTAAATTTGTTTATTTGGGTGTTTTAGCTCTTTTCTCTGGAGCAGATCTGACGCAAATGAGCTCATTAATCAATGAGGGGGAAAACAACATGATACGATGATTAGTTGGCTAAAGGAAAAATCTGTCAAATCAGATTCGACTATGAAAATTCTTAGTCGGGGACACCCCTAGTTCTGAGGCCGCTCTGCCTTTCCTAGGTCTACACAGAAAGCCTCTTCCATGTGCCTACATGAAAAGCCCGAGGCAGGAAGAGCAAACCTTTCTGCCCTTCCATGCGCCTACATGGAAAGCCTAAGGCAGGGAGAGCAGCAGCAAAGACCCCCAGGAACAGAACAGAGCAGCATCAATGACAAACAGAAATGACATTGATAAGTCAGACACAGCATGAAAAGGAGGAGCTGGGGTGGAGGCAGGTTGCTAAGCGGCTTGCAGAGGAAGCAGCAACAGTAGGCAGGCCAGAGCAGTTTAAATAGGGCACCCTGAGTGAGATTTACCAACTGGTTTCATAGAAAGGAATCATGTGATCTACCAGCTTGACATCGCGTCCTGCCTGAACTAACGCTATGTTAAGTCCCTGCTGTGTTTCCAGAAGCTTTTAAGCCACCAAAAGTGATGAGAAGTGACTCATCTCTGTCATTCTGTTGGAGATAATGTCAAGAAAAGCTGTTGTTTTACCACGAGGACAGTGCCATGAGACGCGGTTGTTTTTTAACCATGACATTGGTGTATTTCCTGCTGGGACTGTCCCACTAAAAGCAGGTATAGAAAGCCAAAACATGATCTTTCCTAATCATAACCAAGTGGTTTTTGTGTGTAACCACACGTTAACTACAGTGTTGCTAAAACAAATGTAATGTATCTGTGGTGTTCAGAAACATACAATGACATCATTTATGCTGGTGTTGGATTTCAGAGTTATTAAAACACATTTATTTTACACAGCTTTGATTCCTGTTCATTTATGTTGTCAGCTTGCATGTGTACAACTACTCTGAAGCAGAGAGGCATAACCATCACAGACAGACAAGCAAACAGGCAAACATACTGTTACCAAGCACGGCTTAGTACAATGGCAGCTCCAGTATTTTTATCATTAGGAAACTCTCTGTCACGCACACCTACACACACAGATTATCAAAACAACAATAATGACTCTTTTTATCATCGCTGGGGATGTTTAAGTTCCATACACACACATATTCAGCCTATCATTATGATTGTAATACTGTAGTCGCCCTGTCCATTATCAGCCGTGACATATAAACTGTAGCCCTGCCCCTTCCTGTTTTTGTATCTCCTGTCAATCAAAATTCACCCAATCAGTGACCTTGAAGCCATGAGGGCTCGACACACACAGATGGACACGCACAGTTCGTCCACGGTCTGTGAAGAGGGCATCACTTCGCCATGTAGGGCATCAGGCTGCAGAGCTGAAACAACAATGATTGCCTGCGTGTGAAACCTAAAGGGTTGTACTTTATATGTAAGGCAAGACAAGTTTTATTTATAAAACATTTCAGAAGTGTTTGTAGTTTTAACTATGTCATTATGTCAAATGTTTGGTTAGATTTGCCTTTGTAAATAACCAGATTGATCCAACTTTGACCGCATATATAAGCATGATTATTGTACTATCAATCAAGGCCTCGCAGTCTGCTTTGGTTTTCTCATTCTCTAAAAAATTCAATGACCTCTTTAAGATCTTTATTATGTTGAATCTGTCTTATAGTGTTTTATATCAGCAAGGATTCACAGAGCAGTGTTTAGAGCCACCAAGGCTGCAGCAGCATATTGGTGTTGTTTTCTTTGTACTGGAAGTTTGATACAAAGTCATTCGATTCACTTCAGTTGACTGAACAGCCGCCAGGCCCTGAAAACCTGTCAGATCCACCGCTGTATAACTTTACAAATGTATGTACGGCAAGCCGAAGAGAAAGTACGTCTTCCCCTCTTCTATTGGGAGATTATACTGCAACAACAGTGACATTTGAAGTCTGTAATTCTGTGGCATTTTCCTTCATTACAATGACTTGTAGAGTTGTAAATATGTGGATTCAATTTTCACTGAGGTTTCTCCAGCTTGAGTTGGCTCGGAAACACTTGCAGTCACTCACTGGGAGCTGGTTTTTGCTTCAGATAGAGGGTCATGTGCTGACAATTCATACTGGTTTCATAAAAGCAGCGATATAATGTCCGACTCAGCCAATAACACTTAATACCATTTTTACAATACGAAACGCACGCAGATGTACATGCACATAGACTGCGAAAGACTCACAGCCGCACGCATGTTCTTGTATGTTCATGCATACAGACGCAAAATTGGTTTTGATAGCTGTTCATGTACAGATTATGCACATACACACAAACAGGCGATGTCTCATACCTTCACACATCAAGCCAGGGATGAAGACATGGGCCAGAGAGAGACTTCCTGTGTGTGTGTGTGTGTGTGCATGTGGAATACGATGCCAGTTCTCTTCAGTGCTCATTAGAGACGTCATTGAGCCATAAAGGTTATTATTATGACTATGGCACAGAAAACAGCTCTTTTAACGAAACCTCACTTTTGGAATCAGTGAAACTTTTGTAGTTCAGCCGAGGTTAAAGGGAGACATGGAAACAAATACACAGGAACAGACGACCGAAACAAAATATCTTCGGCAAATCCATCAATTGAAAGCTTACCTTGCGCTAACAGCTCCCCACTGAGCTTTAGTGTTTTAGTTTTGGTCAGATGCATGCCTACTGGATTTAATATTAGTCTGGTTCCTTCACTGAGGTCAGTCCAAGCAAATGTCAGTACAGAAGATATACAAGAGAGGAGTCAGGCGTTCAGATGTCAGATTTTAATGACCTAATGCTTTAGCAACTCCGACAAGTCTAACTGCAGTACAGGGACACAATGAATCTTCACTAATTAGTCAGCTTAGGTTCTCCAGGAACAATCAATCAGCTGCATTTCAACAGGTTCAGTGCTGAGACACCAACAGCTGGTTTCAGTGAAACTTTCTGGTGCTAGTAGCAACCACTAGTGTCATAGTCCTAACGCAGCTGCAGTTTTGTCAGATACATCACCAAGCAAATACTAACATGCATCTTTTATCTACTCTCCAAAAACCGTTATTGGAGCATTATGTGTAGCTACTCTTTTTATTAAAGCTGTGCTATGCTTGCAGCCCTCTGAGTCTGTGCTTTGGCCCACGCTGCTCTTTCTGTTTTGAGCTAAATGCTAATTTGAGCTATCTAAAGCCCATTTTCTTATGCACAAAACATCCACTAACGCCCACGAACGGAATGGTTTTAATCAGCATTCACACCCAGGTCAAATTACTCTGTAGTAGTCATGGGTGTTTATCACCTCTGGCTTCAATCAGCATTGATGGGAACACAACACCCAGGTGAATGTGCCAATTTTAGCCCCTTAACTGGCAAGATGTAATGATGCGTGGTCTCAAAATACCGTCCATCTCTGCCCAAGCAGCACTCAAGCATTATTCCAAATTAGTCTGCACTGAGTTTGAAAGAAAGACTGAGTAAGTAAGAGATAAAAAGAAGTCACCAGCTAAAGTTTTTGTTCCTCCATGCTGCTGTCTCATAGTACTGTCTACTATTTACCTGTTCTCCGGCCTGTGCGTGACACCTATGTGATACACCCCATAGAAAGGCATACTCGTCTGCTGCAGAGCCATGTACACAGTTTACTGTGGGAATGGGAAAGGTGTAACCTATTTTTAGCGGGTTGACCCTTGTTTTAAAAACCCATGTACACCCGCTAATTTTGGTGGAAATGAGGTGTAAGATCAAGAACACACCTTGGCGTGTGGCTAGAAATGCACTGCTAGAAACAGGATTTTTTTGTCAAAAAATACACGAAACTATAAAAATATATTGTTTCAATTTCTCAATTGTTACAATACAACTAAGAGATGAACTCTGAACCAGGAAGTGCTCTTTATTTCACCTCAGTACAACTTTGTGTACAGTAATATCCACACAGGTATACGACTTAAGTCATGGTGCAAAATGTCTTTTACCACAACATTAACTGTAGCACATTAGAACTACTATGAAATACATAAATACTGCATATTTAGTAACATAAGTGATTTAGAAAACATTTAAACAGTTTTCTTTGGCGTATGGCCTTAAACACATAGTCTCATGGCATGTTGGGAAACTCAACCCACAATAAGTTGAGTGCTCAATGATAGTTGTTGAGTGTTGTTTATTGGCCTTAAACTAAATAGGTGAAATTGGCTTTATACATTTTAGTCAAATTAACTTAAAACTGTTGATTTAACACTAGAAAAAATCAAGATCAAAATGAATGTTTTTTTGGGTCAAGTGAACATAAAGGTTTTATGTCACATTATGTTTTATGTAAAATTTTGTGTCATGGATGGATTAGGGTTTACAGTAGTGGGACAATGGCAACGGTTGATATTAGTTGTATTTAATTTCAGTAGGTCACCCCATTAGTCAGACACTAATTGGTGAACACATGCATGGAGTTGCACAAGCAGGCAGGTAAATCTCTGGTGAGTGTAATGCCGTTTACTATGCTGATAAATAGGCTAGCTAGCTAGTTAGCCTCTGGTCTGTGAGGATGCTACAGAGATTTGTGACGGTTTCATGTAGGTTACAGACTTTAAAAAAAGAGAGAGAAGAGACCAAAGCTTTTGTAATCGGCCGCCCCTGTAGCGATCGTCTCGGTGTGACTGGGGCCCTAACAAGCTCAGAATAACAATGCTAACACACTGATGTTTGGCAGGTATGATCTTCACAATGTTTACCATCTAAGTCAAAATCAAATGCCTGTATCAAAATAATGTTGATCCAGTTAAAAGTTGTTGAGATATTTCTGTCTGCACCAAAGTGGAGGACCCATCAACACTGACATCCCTGCAGCCACACTGCTTTACAACAAGTCTCTGTTTTCCTCTTTATGCTTCAGTAGCTACAGAAATGTAAATGTTTCAGTAGGAATTGATATTGAAGAGGGTTAAAAACTAGAGGATTTCATGCAATAAACATCCAAGGCTGCATCTAAACCCGCATCATCACATTTAAATGGAACAGACATTAGCACAAATCGAGGAGGGCTTTAATAATATATTTCATTGTTGTGTTGTTCAATAAAAGGCTCTTGATTCACTTCACATGATGGATTAAAAGATGCATTTTGCTCAAAATCTGCTGACCGGCGCTGTGCTGTGGTTGTGCTGAGATGGTATCTCCTGTTTTTGCCACAACAACTGGGTGTTTCTGTTTGTATCGTGCATGTTCTTTTACTGTGAAGTGAACCTTTTGTTCTGTTACGTCGAAACAACTCGAAACAAGTCGAGAAAAACTCCAGTTTCGTTTTGAAACCTCAGCAATTAAACTCTGACGCACTCCTTACTCTGTGAAGTGTCGGTTGATAACTTCCCTTGCATACCATCCTTAAAAATGCAGTTTGTGGACACATTTTGGGATATTTTATTGGAGATTTTGTTTTTCAAATACTTCTGGTTTCCAGTACTGTCAAACATATCTACAGTACGGTGAAACTTATCAGCACAGAAAGCAGGAATTCACTAAAGACACTAATTTACTGCTGAGCCTCCTTGAGGGATTCTTGATGCAACCAGTTATCTGTACTGGGAGGTGTCCAGTTGATAAACACTAAAGACTAACTTGTTCTCATCCACCACCCTTTCCTCTAACAGGCTTCTTTGTCAGCTTTCGCTCCAGTTTACCAGAACAGAGGATAGTTACTCAAGCCTCTGATGGTCATTCACGATTGTTGTCATGTTAATGCATGTGTGGGCATGGAATATGTAGGTTTCCACGTGTGTGTGTTTGTGCGTCTGTCCATGTGTGTTTTACATGCTATTTTAGTATGATCCTAATGGCTTTACAGAGTGCCAAGCATTTTAACAGAGCCAAGGAGAAGCTTGTAAAACACACACACACTCACCACAAGACAGAGAAGAGAGGCTGGCACACTGGAACATGGCAGTCTGGAGGGAGTCTGTGTGTGCATTAAGAGGGTCAGCCAGGGTGATGGCGACACATGATGAAGGAAAACGAGAAATGCGGGCCCGAATGAAAGACAGGCAGTGTGTGTGTCTGCGATTGTGTGTAGGCAGGGTCGGGGTCTAAAGCAGACACATGGCGCCGAGTGGCACTGCCTGGGTATGGGTGGGTTTGGACAGAGAGAGGCAGAAAGATTCAAACCGTGGTGTCGTTAAGGGAAAAATATCTCCAAAAACAGAGAGAAAAAAGAAGCGTTTTAAAAACCTACTAGCTCCTACACCTACACTGACACGCAGCAGAGTACAAGGTAATGCTGAGGGAGGCACCTTAGGACAAGTAAGGGACAGAGGTATAATAATAATAATCATAACTTTACTTATATAGCACTTATCTAAACAAGGTTACAAAGTGCTTCACAAAGTGCATGAAAGGACAACAATAAGATTACAGTAATTATAAAACTGTTAAGAGCTGAGACAAATACAGAACAATAAGAAATAAAACACGTATGCTCACACAAGTACAAATCAGGCAGAAGAGAAAGCTTTCCTATAAAAATATGTGACCTAGGGATGACTAGTGAGGGTAGGTTTGAGGATCTCAGAAGCTCAGCTATATAACTGGGCGCTAAACCATGTTGAGCCTTAAAGTTATTAAAAAACTTTTAAAATCAATTCTGAAGTTAACTGGCAACCAGTGGAGGGAGGCGAGAATTGGGGTAATATGTGACCTACAATTGGTCCCAGTAAAAATATGAGCTGGAGCATTCTGAAGATTAAATGAGGCACGTAAACAGTGAACTACATTAGTCAAGGTGTGAGAAGCAAAATCAAAAGCATGAATAAGCTTTTCTAGATCAGGAAAAGACACAACTGATCTAATTTTGATAATATTTCTTAGGTGAAGTAGCAGAATTTAATGAGATTACTGACATGTGGTTCAAAGTTCAATTGAGAATCAAAAGTGATACCTAAATTTCTCAATGTAGATTTTATATTGGGTGCCAGAGGACCGAAAAACATTTGAAACTAAAAGGCCTGAAGAAAGAGAAGTTGAGGGCAATGGTAGAGAACATGATGAAGAGGATAAAAGAATGCAATGAAAGAAAAGTTCAGTTTCCACCCAGAAACCTCAAAATGAAAGTATCCTCGTTGCTCTGTGAGCATTGTAATTAACTGCTTTCTTCCCTTCCCAACTCTGACCTAACAATTCAATGAGCACTCTCTAAAAAAACTCTTTTTGGTTGTATCCTTAATTTTGTATGCTGGGATAATTATCTCACACATGCTAAAAAGTATTTGTGCCATTCTTCATTCTTCTACAATGACTGGAAGTCCTTAACCTAACAAGCAGTTCGGCAAAACCTAACCAGCCCCTGACAAGAGATCATAATTCATAGCAATTCAGAGTATGAGCAATTCTGTAGCTTACACCAGGCTGCTCCCATGCACTGTTCAAATGTTTATCCAAGGAAAGTAATGCACCAAAATTCATATCAAACCCATCAAATCATGAGCCAGTAATTCATGTATAACCCACATAATCTGGCAGACTGCAATCACCTGACCAATGCACTAATGGGAGTAAAGAAGGAAGTAGTATTAAGAGCCAAAGGCCAATATGAAGTGGCAGGTTAAGGTGGTGGATGGGTCAAACAAACACAGGTCTTTTCCCGAGGATACCAGTGTTTGTATCCTGTGTGAAGCCAAGTGAACTTTGACTTATTTTACAGTATGTCATCACCATGTTTATATTCCTAAAACTAACCTACAAAACTTTATATTAAGTAATATATGTATATATGTAACAAAGCTTGTGGGGAGCCAATTTATGAGACATCATGCGTTGCTTACATAGGTGCATACTTAGAACTACAACCTTGAAACCTCAAAAATAGGGAGGTGGGGAAACCAATCTTCTGAAACATCTAGCCAAAGTGCATCACATACAGGCGGAGAAATGAACCGTTTTCAACCACCTACCTTGTAGTTCATCTCCCGTTACCCCATCCACCTTGGGTATGTTATAGTCTATAATATTTATTTATTCGGGTTTTTGATTTTTTCCATTTTTTCCTAGTTAAAGGGTTTTTTCTTGTCTGCTGCAAGGATGCAAGGACAGAGGGATGTTCAAAGGCCCTCTGAGGCAAACAAAGGCCCTCTGGGGCTTTATAAATAAAATCAAAAATTAAAATTGAATTCAAAGAAAATGTTGTGGCAGAATGTTAATTCAAATACAGTGCTTACATACATAGAAAATGAAGCAATTGTGTCCCTAATTTGTTTCATTTTTCCACTTACAAATCCTCCATAAAGAACTGATGAGAGTATTATTTAAGTACCAGGTCGATAATCAGTATCGGTAAGAGTTGTGGTATCGTTAAAATCTTACTATACCTAACCCTAAGGTAGACATGTTGCAACTGATTTGTACCATGCAACGGTTATTAACCTCAAAAACAGGCAGACACAGTGTTTTCTGTGATGGATGATGTTACTCAAGAGCCTGAATCAAATGTGCAGAAGGCAACTCGACAACTGAAAACACTGCAACATGTCTTGACAAAGTGAGTTGTGGTCAATTGGTTAGGACGGTCTTTTAAGATCTTTTTTGGCCTCTGTTGTAGATTTGGCTTGGATGTGGCCACGAGCACAGTTTGGTTTGACTGTTTTCAGTATTTTTAAATGTTTGTATAAATATAAGGTAGAAATTAAATACTGCAGGGTGGGTAGTTGGTTGTCTAAAAGCATTCAATCTTGTTAGATAAGCTTTCACGCCAGCCCACATGATTACTTTTAATTTAGAGTAAGTTTTTCCTTTTAAAAATGTGGATCTGCGGCCTCTGGACCACTGCATTCAGGCCGACAATGAAAAATGCGTGCAGTAATTGTCTGTCTGTGAAAGTCACCCGTACCATTTCTCTGTGCCTTTAATGTACACAGTGATTAAATGTCAACTTAATTGTGTTTATTCAGAGTTTATTTGAAGTGACACCGTAGCATGCTGTGCCATATCTGAAGCACTCATGCTAAACAGAGACATTTCCCAGCATTAAGACATACAATAGGGCTTTCATGGAGACTGTAGGAAACTAGTCCTGCTGTACCCCAACCACACACTCTGTCACACTGCTCCGTGAGTGTGTGTGTGTGTGTGTGTGTCTAGGGTTACCATTTTTCAATGTATACCACATGTAGCGACCGTGTATCGCCTGATATGTTTTCAATATGGAGAAAAGGACACAGAGAGAGAGACATGGGGAAGCCATAGACGGCCACAAAATTTTAAAATTTAATAATACAGTGTTTATATTCAATATCTGGAAACACAAGCGGTTACCATGACAACTTAGCTACATCGAGGCGAGCAAGCGAGCCAGCCTTTCTTTAACTTTCCCTATAAGCCTCACCTTTCTGTATCCTCATTTCCCTTTCCTCCGCTCTCCTCCCACTCTCAGATGACAACTTTTTCGACAGTTTAATAAATAAATAAATGCTCGTCTCTCCCCTCCCTGCTCCATACATGAACCAGCCCTCCTCCCGCTGCCAAAGGCTCCGAGCAGAGTTTACTCCCTGTAAAATAAAACGTCTGAAACAGTATTTGTTCCGCAGCCAGGATCTTGTCGTCAGGTGACCCGCTAGAGTAAATCTTTTCAATAATGTCAAAGGCAGCGCCAAAAATCTGCCAGCGTGTGCCCTACTCCTACACACACATCGCACAGTTACAGAGACACACACACACACACACAGCGAGAACAATAACACAAACTCACACACGTCATCACATCACACAAGCGAGCACACAGAAAAACACACACTAGGTGGCTGATTTTAGGAAATGATGAATTGGAAGTGACAAAATGTCCTCACTTTATTCCGTGCCCATGCACACACACACACACACACACACACACACACACACACACACACACACACACACACACACACACACACAGAAATGTCTTCACTTTGCATGATGTTTTTACCCATCTTTCAAGAGCACACACACATGGTCTCACCTGTTCCTGCGTCATGCTGTGCAGCTGTGTTTGCCAGGAGGCGGAGTCAGAGCGGTGATAGGCGGGGGGCGGGGCAAAGTCCTGCAGTATGATTGGGTCTCGCTCCTGACACAGTGAGGTCAGGTGACTGATATACAGCTTCAGTTTACTGCGATTCTGATTGAGATCCAGGAGAGGAGAGAGAATCTGAGGGAAGAGGGAAGTGATGGGGACAAAAATAATTACTGTGCGCGGCATATAACAACAGCAAAGGCTAAACCAGCCCATAATGACTATTTAAAAGATTTTACCAGAATAAAAACACACATAAAGTCTTGCCAGAGGGAGACAGAGAGAGGAAGAGGTGGTCTGACAACAGTGGATGCTGATAGCTATTATTTTATTCTTTATTATAATGTATGTAAAAAAAATCTGAGCACTCTATTTAATTACACACAAATATTCGGGCACAGATACTTGTATTTTGTGTGATTGGCTGAAGTCACTTGTTAACTGAAACCAGACACTCAACAGTTAAGTGAGCAACAAATTGAAATTTTGGACACATATGAATCCTCATCATTGGAAAATTGGAGGAAAGTTAATAAATCATCTTATATAGGAAACAGGAAGTGATTTTGGATACTGCAGTCCATTTCTTCAAGCACCAATCAAAGTCATGGAGACTAAACACGAGAGCTCAGCTGATTCAAACACAGGCTGAAGTGAGGAGAAGATAGACATAGAAATGACGAGATGATGGATGATGGGATGTCACATTAAGTCACATAAAGTCAAAAGGAAACCCAAAGAAAACCCAAAACAGTGGTGCATAGTCTAAACACTCTAGAACCCCTGGTTAAAGACAGTTAGTAATAGTATTTACCCACAAGCATATGTTTTCTATTGTTATGCAACCCTCCAATAAGTCTGTAAATCTACACTCTATTTACATGTAACTTGTTAATTCCAGTCTGTGTTTTGATGTTCAGTTGTCAGGATGGTCGAGTGGTCTAAGGCGCCAGACTCAAGGGTTCATTCCTTCCTCAGTGAAAGAGACTTCTGGTCTCCAAATGGAGGCGTGGGTTCAAATCCAAATTGGCCAAATTCATTGTAAAACACTAACTGTGCTACACAGGTGACCTGATTGTAAAGAAGCAGACTGTGTCACTAACAAAACAAATCCATTGATATTTCAGAGGGTTGACCCAGAAGGCAATACAATTAATTCAGCGTCAAATTTTGATCCTTTTTTTTTTACCATGAGACTCTTAATTTCAGGGTTGTGGGTTCGAGCCCCACTTTGGGTGATTGTAGTTTAGTTCAAAGCTTCATGTCACATGAACATGCTACAGTCTACCCTGTACTGAGGACAGGAAAGTACAGTCTTTCAATCACATTCCCATGGATGTGTCAAACATATAACTGCTGTGTGTCTCCTTTGAAAGCTGTCAATGCCAACTAGCTGCTCAATGAAGGTGCTGGACTCAAGGGTTGAAGGGTCTTCTGGTCTCCAGGAGTGCATTCGCACATCAATATTAGTGGAAAATTCATCTTCATTTGCCATCTAAACAGCTTAGTGGGAATATTGTCTTTTTCAGACTAGGGGCAAAAACTAGACTACAGTGTGCATGTAAACATAGTCAGTAATACATTGCTTTTGAGTGTTGTAATACATTTCCCAGGTCTCCAATAAATCTGTAAACCTCTAACTTCTGTTTACATGTAAGTTGTGATGTCCAGACTGTCATTTGTTTTTCAGTTGTCAGGATGGCCGAGTGGTCTAAGGCGCCAGACTCAAGGATTGACTCCTTCCTCAGTCAAAGGGACTTCTGGTCTCCAAATGGAGGCGTGGGTTCAAATCCTACTCCTGACATTGATTTTACCTGCAGGTATCATTTTTCTGTTATTTAATTGTGCCTCTCTGCCATTCGGTGTGCAGTGGTGTAAGTATCAGTGACTGTCTCTCTTTTTGATCCTTTTGTGACCTTGGCTATGTACTGATCAGTTGTCTCTGACATAATGTTGTGCTCCTGTCTGTCTGCTGCTTGTTGTTGTTGTCGTCGTCATTGTTTCATGTACTGTACGGTGACTGCTTGAACTGAATTGCCCCTTTGGGGACTAATAAAGTTGTCTGAACTGAACTGAAACAACAACTGAGCTACACCATGAGCAGACTGTCAGGTAGCAGATTGTGTCAGCAACAAAAAAATCCATTTATATTTTGGGGAGATGACCCAGAAATCCAACTAGATGAGCATTCGTATCCAATTACAATTAATGCAGCGTCCAAATTTGATGATTTTTTTAGTGAACACAGCCCGGCTAGCTCAGTCGGTAGAGCATGAGACTCTTAATCTCAGGGTCGTGGGTTCGAGCCCCACGTTGGGTGGTGGACTTTTAAACTCTGAACTTAGACAACTGAGATGAGTGTTATAAACTGTTCTGTGAATATAAGCCTTTACAAAGAGCTGCCCACTCTTCATGTCACTTTCCCTCAAATATTTTGGACTTGTGATGGATGAACACAGACACACTCAAGTATGTTGTCAATACAGTGTCCACTGTCACATAAACCCAGGACATCTGTGTTTGTTGTACAGTGTGGTGCCAAAAACACACACTGCTCCAAGTTGATCTGAACACATTTAATGTAGAATAGAGTCTTTCATGAGAACAAAAACAGATATGTTTTGATTCTGAATATGTACATGAAGCCTTTAAAATCATGAAAACATAGAAAAAAAGCCAAATTAATAATAAAACACTGACTGTAGTAGCAGACTGTGTCAGCAACAAAACAAATCCAACAAAAAACAGAGTTAACGCAAAAATCCAACTGAGTGAGGGTTCTCAGCCCATTAGAACTAATGCAGCCCCAAAATCTGATCCATTTTTTTCATGAGACTCTTAATTGTGGGTTCAAAGCCCATGTTGGGTGATGGTGTCTCAGGCTAAGACTTAAAAAAAGCATATATCCAGCTACATTTTTCTTTGTCTTCTGACGTGGCATTTTATATAAGATAGATCAAACACTGCAGTCAGCTAACTGCAATACATAACTGTTACACAGATTAATTTCTATAGTTTATATGTAGAGAAATGATCCAGACCCAAATTTGTTTTTACAGTGGCCATGACTAATATGTGTGCGTCTGTGTGTGTCAGTGTGGGAAGGAGGGTCAGATGAGCTAAACAGTTACACATTTTTCGGGGGTACGAGACAAGAGCCCCCATGAGACACACACACACACACAGATAAGACACACAAACACACACTATTCTCCTTTGGGAATCGACGGATTTAAGTGCAGAGGAAGCTTGTTAGGAGGGCTGTTAGTGTGTGTTGGCAAAGTATATTCGATCTCAGCAGTCTGTCCACACCCTGTGCTCCGTGCTTACCATCACTCAGCACACACAATCAAGTGGATCCATTCACTCGCTATCTGTACTCTATCAATCAAATGACCTCTCTTAATTTGTTGTGGCAATTATATTATGCATGTGATGTCATCTCTGATTTTGACTTGACTTTTTTGCTTTATGCACTTAATTAAGGCAGAATGGGGAGTCATCTAACCAGATACATTTTCACACCGACTCTCTGTGTAGACGGAGGTTTTCGGTCAGTTCGAATGTCAACTTTTTAAAACAAAATACTTGTTTCTGATTTGTCTGCAGCTGTATATTACATGTGTGTATATCAGGACACCTCCAGCATAGTTCAAGCACTGCTCTACATGACGTGCAGGGATATTAAACTGCATGTAACCATAGCAACCATAGTGACGCTCCAAACCACATCAACCAGGTGCGAAACTGACAACAAACAGACAACGACTTTAAAGACTGAGCCTCTTTTCACTTTGGTGACCATTTGGCATAGATGAAACAATCACATATAACAATGTAAGAAATATATGAATATACTGTTCAAAGAATGGTCTTTGTCGCTAACTTGATACAACGAGCAAGCATTAGCGACTTTTTGTTTTCTATTGTAATGTCCTAACAGGTGTTGACGACGCAGCACGCCACTTTGTCCAACGCCCTTCTCCTATTTTACTCCTGTTGTTATTGAAAGTGGCAACAAGAATGGCTGATTCACAGGGTTGAAATGAGGAGCTGTCTATACAATACCTCATCATTTCACTACAAATACATAAATAAAGTGTCAGCTGGCTGGAGAGAGACCCCCAGGGAACTGAATGCTATCAACAACCCACTTACCTTTGGCTGTATTGTGTGTTATTTTCAGTAAATATCACAATATCAAATATGTTTTCTGTTTAAAAAGTACAAACCTAGGAAGCAAGTAATCACCCATCCTTTCAGTTGTTATGTTTCCAGTCTTACTTCTCTGATGTGTTTACATGATGTAATGGAGTTCCATATTTAACAGATTCAGTGTGCATGGGCAGTGTGTAATGTCTGATACATCCAATGTAGCCAAAGTCAGATGTTTGCTTGCTGTTCTGACACGTTGTTAGACATTGTGAAGTTCTTCACTTCCATCTTATCCATTGATGCTTACATTCTGTATTTACTGCACTATATAGAGTGACTCTGATGCTGTTTGATTGCTTGCATGTTGTATTTACAATGACAGAAGTTCATTCATTAATTTCTCCATAACTGCTTATCTTGGTACAGGGTTGTGGGGGGCTGGAGCCTATCCCAGCTGACATTGGGCGAGAGGCGGGTCACACCCAGGGCTGACACATGAGCCCCTTTTACACTGCCAAATTTTCGGCGAATGTTGGGCCATTTTGCCATCAAGCTGCGAGCGTTAAGACACACAGAGCCGGATTGGCGAGTTGATCCGAGGTGCCCAATTTTTCCGCCTCGTAGGGTAGTCATATTGACGGTACCCTTTTAGTTTAAACAGAGCGAGGCGCCCTTCTGCAACAGGAGGGGCTGTCGAAGACTTGTGGGAGGAGCTGTTGATGACGCCGCATGTTCGAGCCACTGGCGGTGGATAAACAGGAAACAGCTGATAGCAGGAATTAGCGAGCAGCTAGTAGCAAGAGGGAAACACAAACCTGACAGACACTGTAAAGATGAGCAACTGGGGAGACAAGGAACTGCGCACCCTCCTTGTCCTCACAAACGAAGAGGCCATTACGGTGAAGAACGGGCCGACTTATGAGACAATCGCTGAGGGACTGACCAGCCACGGCTTCCCTCCCACATCACTGTTTACGTCACACGCTGAGCTACACATTTTGTTACTTGCTCACGCCCCCCATTGCCCCGAAAAAGGTGCATTCTGTATAAACAAAAGTAGGTAGGCAGCATTTTGCCGCACTCCCCGGTTTTGTTTTTATACTGCTAATGCTGAAAGAAGACTGATTGGGCTTTCCTGCAAATTTGCACAATTCCTATCTAGAAAGGGCTATAGAGACAGACAACCATTCACACTCACATTCACACCTATGGATAATCTAGAGTCACCAGTTAACCTGCATGTCTTTGGATTGTGGGAGGAAGGTGGAGTACGTGGAGAAAACCCACGCTGACACATTCAAACTCCACACAGTAGGGCCAAGGCCGGCCAGTAGATTCAAACCTGGAATGCTCTTGCTGTTAGGTGACAGTGCTAATCACTGCACCACTGTGCCGCTTATGACATAAGTGATAAACAAAAACAAACAAAAAGCAAACAAACAAAAATGCACAGATCCCAGACATAGGGCGTTACCATGTTTCCTAAACCTAAGAGGCAGCCTCAGCTGTCACAACAGGGGAAAAACATTGATAATGTCTGAACATCACATATAAACCTCCACATATATATATTCAACATTCATTATTCAATAACTTCGTGTGTTTGAGCATCCTGGGAAACAAATGAAAGAACTAGATGTGGGTGGTTTTTGTGGAGAAAAAAAAATCTTGTTGCACGCTCTCCTCCGGCAGCAACGCTGCAACAATGAAAGCTGACAGTAAATCAAAGTAACTGTCACTTCTGATTCTGAGTCCTTATTTACTGCAAACTCAACACACACACACACACACACACACACACACAAACTAGGAGTTTGTGTTTTTCTACACTGGTGTGTTCATGACTAGCTGAACCACCTTCCTTCTCATAACAACACACAGACACCGTACTGTGTATACAGACTACACTATGTGTGAGTGCACATACCCATACAGTACGTGCAAACACACACTGCAACACAGAAAAACACACTCTAATGCAGGGTCGTTATCAGAGTTGTAAATAGTGCTAGTTACAGTATTTTCCAGTGAGAACCTGCCAGCAGGTTACAGTCCATTACGAAATACATTACTGAACATTTCCCTCCGGAGCCGAGAACGGAAAGAGAAGCAAAGAGAAAATGATGGAGTTAAAGGCTGCAGGGATCCTACACCTTCTGCATTTCAAAACACCTCTGTTGCTGTAGCCTGTGTTACGATGCATGACAGCGGCAGCGCAACCAGGACGTTATCGCTCTGAGACGGTTGTGTAATACAACAGTATGTGAACACATCTCTTTAAAATCTGGCTTCAATGCCTTAAAAACACACTCAACATATGTGCAACAGCTGTTCTCTCAAACTTTCTAATCCGGACTATTCTGTCAGAAAGTGTTAAAAAAAAAAGACTGTCCACACTTTCCAGACCTGCAGTGGAGCTCTGTGGATCAAATGCAAGACAAATGAGAAACAGACAGAAAGAATGGAAGGAATGGTGGCGATATAAGGAAGACATTTAGGGAGAAATAACACCAGTGTTTTCCTTTCCCTTTACAAGGAATATGTAATGACTAACAGAAACAAATACCTAAAAATATGCCTGAATTCATCCCAGTAATAATAATGTGAAATATGAACAAAACACTGAACTCTGGAAGTCTTTGCAGGACTTTAACTCTTTGAATTTACTGATTTTATTAAGGTGTACAGTACGTATGCGCCAACATGTTTTTATTGTATTACACAACCCGCAGTGGTCAACGTATGCAGTGTGTGTGTGTTTAATGAGTCCACAGTGTTTTCCAATGTCTCACTGTACTGTGAAACAATCCCGGAGGAGACATAATTTTATACGGCGCTGTGTGTGTCAGAGTGTGTGCGTGTTTGTGCCTCTTTATTAGCCTCCCATGCCTGCCTACCAGACTCTTACTGTGCTATGAAACAACTCCAAAGAGAGACATTCGGCGAGCCTCACTCACCGGCCACATTTTTAAAAACCTTCTATGGCCACATTATACGATGAAATCAGGATTTTTCTTCCTCCACAGATCCCTCTGAAACACACACACTGCATGCACACACACAAATATTTGAGACCAGGAACAGCATGTAAAGAGAACGCAGGAGCCCTGGCTGCCAATGTGACACGACTAGTAAACACTTGGTCGGTGGATAATCTTGCAAGGAGAAACAACTCCTTTTAAACTGCTACACCACATAGTGAAGAGAGCAAAGGGCCAACAGATCAGACTGCAGTTGTGCAGGGCAAAACAGTCAAGCAATCACTTTGTCCATGGGCACAGAATTTATCTGCAATTATTTCAATAAAACATTAGATGTTTGGGTCACTTGTTGAGCCAAACAGTTGCTTCATCGACCTTCTTAAAGGTCTAGTGTGTCGATATAATGGGATCTAGCAGTGACGTTCAAGAACTGAAACTTCTCCTGTGTGCCAAACGTGCAGAAGTACGGTGGTCCACAGTGCGGTCCATTCTTAATGGACCATGAATGTGTCAAGTTTGTAAAAAACACACTTTATTTTGAAGTACAGTGCATTTCCTGCACAGAGCTTTCATTTTGAAGTGTCGTTTCCTGCTGTAGAGTGAATTAAATGGTCCCACGGGTCATGTGATTCCCGTTGGATTCCCATGGGATGGGAATCAGTTTCACTATTCGTCACGTGATTGGGACGGGATGGGAAAAAAAGTCAACGGGAGCAGGCGGGACTGGGAATCATAATAACAATAGTCAAGTCAAGTTTTTATATGCAGTTCCACAATGAATAAATGCTATTTCCTTGTTTTTAATATAAAGCTGGTCGATTTGTTGTCTTGTTTTATTCATTTTAACTCTCTCCTGTCAGGTGGCTGGCTGCAACCAACCAGCAACCAGCCACCTGACCAGCGCATGACGTATATGGATGTTGACGCACGGTGCAGCCCGCCGCCAAAATGGAGTCGGAGGAGTTAGGGAAGGCAGCGTTACAAGTGAAAGTGAAGGAAAATGATCCGCGCATCATCCTGACAGAGCTTTCGGGCAAGTCTGGAGTACTAACGAATTTTTAAAGACTCGAGAGTGACAGCGTTAATTCTTCGTACGCTGCTTGTAAGACATGTAAAATTCGCACGGGAGCGGGATGGGACAGGAGTCATTCTTGTGGGATTGGGATGGGATGGCATTATTTTTGTGGGCTGAGGACTGAAAATCCACTCCTGTGTCACACTCTAGAGTGAATGACTAATGGACAGCTACTTAATGGCAAACTAGCTAAATGACCATGAATGACTATGAATGACCATGAATATATCAAACTGTGTGGACCTTAAACTAATGATTAAGGAGAAGTCTGGACCCCGTGGCTGGACCAGTTGGGAACCACTGTTCAAGGCTACTGTAGAAACAACTTGGCAAACTCCATGAAGAGCTTATGTAGATATAACCGGCTCATTCTAAGGTAATGAAAACACAGCAAGTCCAAAATCATCTATTACCCCCCTCCAAAAAACACACTAAAACAAAAAAAATATCAGGATTTATTGATGGTGAATCTAAGTGTTTGCTGTAGCCCTTGTTCATATTGAAAACCATTAATGTTGAATAAAAGGAAAAGAGACTATTTAAAAGAATCCTTCACCAATTCAGCATTACACTCCTCTCAGTCTCAGAACTCATTGGCTATTGTCTCATGGCAATAAAGCCTTTGGGGGCTGTTCATAGATTTATAGTTCCATAACACTGCCAGACCCACAATGGACAGTTAAAGAAAAGATAAAAACAATGAGAGATATCCTCTTTTTTAATCTATGCAAACGTCTTACTTGTCAATACTTGGAGATTACATTACCTGCAACAACAACTTGACCAACAGCAATTTGGTCGGACATTCAGATGTGTTTTTATCATAGCAACAGATGCCCTGGATTTATGTGACAGTGGATGATGCATTGACCGCATGTGTGTCTGTATTCAACCATCACAAGTCCAACACTGGGAGGGTGATATGATGAGGAAACACCTCTCTGGAAGGTCTTCAGGTACAATGTAACACACTCATCTCAGCTGTCCTTCAGGTCCACAGTCCAAAACTCAACCGCCCAACGTGGGGCTCGAACCCACGACCCTGAGATTAAGAGTCTCATGCTCTACCGACTGAGCTAGCCGGGCTATATTTGTCTGCCCTAAGGGTCATATTTCGCAGCTGCATTTACTCTCATGGGCTGACAACACTCAAAAGGTTGCTTTCTGTGTCCACTTACTTCACACCCCACCAGAAGCATATAGATAAAGCAGACTATAGTGGGTTACATCATCCTGTTAAAATGCAATATTGTACATGCTGTGTGTATGAACTTTGATGCTGCAGCTCTCCTTTACGGCTTTTTATTCACCTTACTTACTTAACCACTATGTTATTCTTTTTTCTTGATCACACAAAAAAATGTTCATTCAGTTTACGATTGTATTCTATCAAGTAAGTTATCAATAACCAACTAGTCTAATAATCTAACTAACATCAGCAGTAATAATGCCAACATTAAATATTTCTGTCAAATCAGAAGTCAGAGCTTTGCGCCATCATTCATGGAGTCATTTCAAAACTCTGAAAAACCTCATGAACCAAAACACTGACCTTTTACACCTCTTCCCTGTCTTTTCTTACTGATGCATCTAATTCCACTGAAGACCATTCAAAATGCAAAATACCATAAAAATGTCCTCAACGATGCTTTTGTGTGTTAAAGAGTGCTCTCCTGTGTTTCGGCTGTTTCTGAAGCATTTCATTCTCCAACTATAATACAGAATTCCCTTACTGAAAGAGACACAATCACTCACTGTTCTGATGTAATGCGCTATGGCGAGTTAGCCGCCTTGCTTACACACCATGAAGAAGTGTGTCTGTACTGTACGAGGGTGTGTGTGAAACTGCTCATGAAGACAGGATGGAAAAGAGACTGGCTGGCTTGCCTCTCTCAGCAGGGAGGTGCTACCGCTAATTAATAACCAGGGTCAAACTTAGATCCGCTGGTGAACCTTTTGGGCTTTTAGCATCCCAATGGGAAATCCCACTGGAGGAACTGAGCTGTGCTAAAAGCAGCATATGCTACTCATATGTGCCGTTGCCTCCACCGTCCTGTCAGTAGATCAAATCCTTTTAATAATGTCAGAACAAACTTAGGAGACACTTTCAGCTCATTTCAAAACTTCATAACAAGCAATCTGTGTTAACAACAGATGCCCTGGCTTTATGTGACAGTGGACAACATATATACATTAGCGTGTCTGTGTTAATCCATGACAAGTCCAACACATCCAAGGGAAGGTGATCTGATGAGTGGACACCTCTCTGTGAGGTCTGTCATATTCCCAGTACAATGTAACACACTCCTCTCAGCTGTCCTCCGAGCCCAGAGTACCAAACATAAACGCCCAACGTGGGGCTCGAACCCACGACCCTGAAAAGTCGCTGTGGAAGCTCACAGTGTAGCTCAGTTGATTTTGTCCAGTCAGTATGGTACAAGATATCTGTGTCACCAAACTAAAGGTATGAAATCTGCAGATAAAATTTATGTCAGGAGTGGGATTTGAACCCACGCCTCCAATTGGAGACCAGAAGTCCCTTTACTGAAGAAGGACTCAATCCTTGAGTCTGGCGCCTTAGACCACTCGGCCATCCTGACAACTGTAAGTCACTCTGGACCTCACAATGTAAACAGAATTCACAGGTTTCTAGTGTTACGCCTAATTTACACTCCTGTTATGTACAAAAATACAGACGTCCATTTCAAATATTGTAACTCTCACACTTTTATGCATCCTTTTTGTTGGCATAGAGGAGATTGTAATATTGCACCTTTTATGGGAGGCAGCGCTGTAGATGGCAGTGATCTGTGCGGCTGTGTGGCTGTGTGTTACATTCCAACACGTGGATGGTGAATTCTTTCACTATATTATCAATTAATTCCATTCTGCCATTTAATTTAAAGTTCTTTGATGCCTCCTACGATCGTATCTCACTTGAAATATGCTACACTGCCTCCATGATTTAAGGTTGTACTGCTCAGTGTCGTCTGTATTTGCAAGCTTTTAGAATTTTTTTTGTCACTTTCTGTGTTCTTGTGATATTGTCCAGTCAGTACGGTACAAGATATCTGTATCACCAAACTAAAAGAATTTAACCTGCAGGTAAAATCTTCAAATGCTTTTATTAATGTGGGACCAAACATAAGAGATACTTTCAGCATTACTTAATTTTAAAACTTTTAATTTGAATTTCTAATTAATTTGTCTGAGGAGTTTTACAGGAAGAGGTGACTTTGCTGGATTATCAAATCCCCCACTTGTGTCAGCAGCTGTACTATGAAATACTCTACATTAAATTGGTTAAGACCCACTTGAGGCAGTGGTTTTTTTGGCACCACACTCCACAACAAATACAGATGCTTTGGGTTTGTGTGACAGTGGACACTGCATACTGCATTGACAACAAACTTGAGTGTGTCTGTGTTCATCCATCACAAGTCCAACATTTTGAGGGAAAGTGATTTGATGTTTGGACACCTCTCTGTAGAGTCTGTAATATCCCAAGTACAGTGTAAGACACTCATCTAAGCTGTTCTCTGAGCCCAGTGTACTAAACATGACGCCCAACGTGGGGCTCGAACCCACGACCCTGAGATTAAGAGTCTCATGCTCTACCGACTGAGCTAGCCGGGCTATGTTCACTAAAATATTCATCGCATTTCGGTGGCGCATTAATTGTAATTGTCTAAGAATGCTCATCCAGTTTGCTTTCTGGGTCGACTCCCCCAAAATATTGATGGGAATGTTTTGTTGCCGACATGTCTGCTCCATGAAAGTCACAGTGGAAGCTCACAATGTAGCTCAGTTGATATTGTACAGTCAATTTTGTTATTTCTATGTTCTCATGACTTCTCATGTCCAGTCAGTACGGTACAAGATTTGTGTATCACCAAACTCAAGAAATGAAACCTGCAGGTAAAATCTATGTCAGGAGTGGGATTTGAACCCACCAGAAGTCCCTTTACTGAGGAAGTTTTATTGGGAGCTATAGACTGCAGTAGTCTGTGTGACCAGTGGCCACACTATGTTACATACCGACGTGTATTATCAATGCATTCTACAGTCGTATCTTGATGAAACTACACTACACTGTCTCCATAATCTCCAGCTGTACTGCTCAGTGTTGTCTGTATTTGCAAGTTTTCAGGACACGTGCGCAAATATAGACAAGGCTGCGCTAAAAGCAGCACATGCTAATCATGTGTGGCGTTGCCTCCACTGTCCTGTCAGAAGATCAAATCATATTCATAACGTCAGACCAAACATAAGAGTAACGTTCTAAAACTTTCAATATGAATTTCTAATTAATTTGTCTGAGGAATTTTACAGGAACAGGTGACTTTGCTGGATTATCAGATCCCCCACTTGTGTTAACAGTTGTACTATTTTGTTTTTGGTATTAGGAAAGACTCTATTCTACATTAAATTGGTTCAGATGAACTTGCAGCAGTGTGTTTTTTTCTGGCACCACACTCTAAAACAAACACGGATGTCCTGGGTTTATGTGACAGTGGACACTGCAACGACAACATACTTGAGTGTGTCTGCCATCCATCAGTCCAACATATTTGAGGGAAAGTGACGTGATGAGTGGACACCTCTTTTGTAAAGGCTTATATTCACAGTGCAGTTTATAACACCAATCTCAGCTGTCCTTTAAGCTCAGAGTTTAAAACTCAACCGCCCAACGTGGGGCTCGAACCCACGACCCTGAGATTAAGAGTCTCATGCTCTACCGACTGAGCTAGCCGGGCTATATCTGCCTCCAAAAAGGGTCAAATTTCGCAGCTGCACTCACTCTCATGGGCTGACAACAAGGGTGGTGTGGTGGGTGTTTGCTGAGCTTAAAATCAATTGATAGGCAGGTTGTATAAAGACTGACATCATCAAGGCATGTAGATTTATATACGCTTTTTTTTATAGAAATGTGAGCTACTTTTGCTTACACATCAAATCATGCATCACTGCAAAACAATCAAACTGATTTTGTCGCTGAAGCTTGCTTGCGTTGCATTCTGTTAAGCCACACTGTCTCATAGGGAATTATTTTCACCCTACAGTACGACAAGAGAAATTTGAATATTTATGACTTCAACTGATATTTGCTAGTCCGAAATTGGTCATTACTAGGAGCAGGGGGAAAACTGATGCAGCATAGGATCTTGATATTTTCCACGGCAATATTGTATGGACGCATGGACGCCAAGCATCGATTTTTTATCATATACATTTTTTTTATACAGCAAATACAAATTAAACTTTTGACAGCCTAACAGAACATTAAAATGCTTTTTCAGTCCACTACAAACATGTTGCTGCAATAAAAATGATTGAAGTGCGATGAACAGATGGAAAAACGTCACCTTCTTACGACATAAAACAGATGTTGACAGAGTTTTCCTTTGGGGACGTAATTTGCAGTTGAAAAAAATGTAATAAATTACATTATATATTGCAACATGTGTTATCACAATACTCAGCATGTTGCAAAACATTTAAAATCACAATAATATTGCATTAGGACAAGATTGTATCGTGGGGCCTCTGGGGATTCCTAGGACAGTGTGCACTGATGGAGTGGACACACTTCTGTCTGTCTGTATTCATCCATCATGAGTGATTTAACAAGTGGACAGAGTGTGCAGATCTATTACTATTTAAGAAAATTGAAGCATGTAGATTTGCATTAGTAAAGCAAGAAGTGCTTAACAAAGACTTTTTTCCTACATTTTTGTTGAGATTAAAATGTAGCAGTTTGTTTTTTGATGCTACTCATGCATGTGCAATTAATGACCTTTGGGCCTGAAAAATACTGGAAATCCCTATTGTGTAATTAAAAACAGTACAGAGTCAGGGTCAAGAAAAAATCTTTCCTTCGTCGTGCTAAAAAACAAACAAAAACAAAACTCTTTAATGTACAGTTTGGCAAAGCAACAGCTTTCTTAAATCATCCGCTGCATCCCACACACTGAGTAAGTTCAACTAAGAGATGATCATGTCATCAAGGAATACAAACCATAAAGACTGACATCCAAAATAAAACAGATGCACTGATTGAAAGGAGTATCGGTAACAAAAAGGTACACATAGAAGACGATAGAATCTTAGGAGTGAGCGAGATGAAGGCAAAATAGAAGAAATAAAGCATGTCCAGAGAATTTATAAAAGGGATCAATTAAAGTGGAAAGACGTGATAATAAATAGATGACAAAATACACACAAACACGAGTAGGTTGAAAACAAAGATTGTGGAAGAAATGACAATCAGAAGAAGAAGAGCGGAAATCAAAGGATGAGATGAGACACTGAGCAGATGAGGCACAAAATTCAAGAGTTGATTTTAAAATATTCCTGCATGGATAATGAATGAACCACACTTCTGCTTTTGTGTGGGCAACCCCAAAAATAAGCGAGGAAATCAATTGCATGACTAACCCAAAAATGATGAACCCAAATTACTGAGAGAGGAGGACAATCTCAGGGAAAAAGAAGACTTGTAAGAATGCAATAAAGAATGGAAGAAATGAGCATGACAAAAATGAAATGACAGAAGGAATCACGGCACCAGAACCGGATCACAACCTCACGGATGGAACAGAAGAAAAGAAAGACGGAAGACGAATGATGAGCACGACCAAACGTGATCCAGATAAAGAAGACGCTCACCCTTCTGTACAAAATGGTGGACTGAGAGAGAGAAAGAAGGCATGTGGCTTGCTAGGCCCAAATGCCCTCCTCATCGTCCTATTGATTAGTTCGGTCCAACCGCAGCGTGAGTTTGGAGAAAGCAGGAAGTTAGTTTGGTGAACACAGTAAGCTCGGAAACTTTGAATACATGTTAGCCAGTAATAGCTGGAAGAAATATATCCATCAGAGAAATAAGTACATGTAAATGTTACTTGCTGGAAGGTCAGTCTATCACATGAACGTAGACTTGTTAATAAAAATGTTAGGACGATTTAGAAATGTTATTTTAGAGCATGCTTTTATCTGTGTAAGAGTGATGCTGGTGTACCTGGTCTGGGGAGGGCTTGTGATTGTTGGGCTGCTCTGAGTTCGGAGAGGAGACCTTCAGGTGGTCGTCCTCGTAGTTGTCGGCCATCAGCTTCATCCGGTTTTGAGTCTACAGAGAGAGTCACAAACAATTACATCTCACATGAAAGACTGTAAGAATGATTTTACATGTGATTCAGCAACAACCAACATTCAAGTTTGAGAAAACAATACAAAGCAGTGTGTGTGTGTGCGATAAGAGGGTAACCCTAGCCTTGAATTCCTCCAGGAGTTAATTTGCAGAGAGGAAGCAGAGAGGAGAGCATTGGACGACTGCCATGAGCTTTTGCCTTCTCTAACACACACTCTCTGCGTGTGTGTGTGTGTGTATGCAAGAAACAAAGAGAAAGAAAGACAGTCTAGAATGGACAGCAAGAAAAAGAAAGTGATGCGATGAGATCATTCCCGACTGTCCATGTGTGTTTGAGTTTTAAATTTTACGGTTGGCTCTGCTTGTATTTAAAGACAACAGGAAGATAACATGTACTGCACATGTTGAACTACACGCAAACACACACACACGTTGACATGCCACCTGTTGTGTAGCTTGTTAACTGGTGCAGAGGAATAACAGGCCTGCTAACTTGCCACTTGGGGAGAGATCCATAAAGACTAAGACAAATATTAGACTGTACACACACATGCAAAGACCTGTAAATCACTGCATGTGCTGTACACACACACACACACACACACACACACACACACACACACACACGTCTTTTCCATTTCCTCTCCTCTTTTCTCTGCTTCTCTTTCCTCCAACATTATTTCCCATCTTTGCTGCATCATCATCTCTTTGCTCTCCTCCATACTGTCCTCTATCCTCTCCTCCCTTCCTCTTCCTCCTCTCTCGCTGCTCCATCTGTTTCACATGTTACAGTTATACTTTAAGCTTTACAGTAGGCCTGGAAAGAGCGAGGGAGGGAGTCAGTCTAAATCTGTCAGTCTTGTACAATCTAAATCCCCTTAGCCTCTCACTGAGCCCTGCAAGGAGCAGAGGCTTAAGCAGGCCAGACTGAGGTTTTTGTGTGTGTGTGTGTGTGTGTGTGTGTGTGTGTGTGCGCGCGCATCTGTGTGTGCATGTGACAGGAACTGAAAGAAAAATGTGAATGCGACTTTCATATGTGTTTGTTTGAAAGCTTAATGAAAGACTGTATTTTTAACTGTGCGTGTGTGTGAGCAGGAGATAGCGGTTCTAAAAGTGTTTCACTCTGTGTGTATGTGGAGACTATATAAGCATATGTGTATGTGTGAGTGAGTGAGTGAGTGAGTGTGTGTGTGTGTGTGTGTGTGTGTGTGTGTGTGTGTGCACATAAGTCAAGTTGAAGAGAGCCTCCCCTGGCGTGCACACACACATTATTCATTTCCCCGTTTTCTTAAAATAAACACACACATATTTTTAAAACACACATGGAGAGTAAACAGTTCATCTTGAAACCACATACAGAACCTGGAGTCCCTGCTGCACCTGCAGACACACACACACACACACACACACACACACACACACTGACAGCTGCGGAGTGATGTTTATTTGTCTCTGTCTGTCGCTTCCTCTCCTCTCCACAAAGTCCTTTAGCATGTAAACTGCCACCATTTAAATTATTTATTGACTATCTATTCCACAATTTATTTTTTCAACCACTGGTTAACAAAACAGCAAAGAACTCAACACAGGCAAAGAAAATACTCCACAAAAAATATGAGAAGTAAACCTGAACATACTTGTTATACTCTGCATGGTGTCAAAGTTCAGCTTTAAACCTGCGCTGCAGAATCCCACAGGTCCTTGACTAATTTTTCCAGAAGTGTGAAATGCTAGCAGAAACAAAGAGCCTAGAGACGTGGTGCTTCTACTGTTCTAACACAGCAGAGATGGTGGTGGAGTAAATAAAATCACCTTCACAGAATGCCTGGAGCAACATGTTGAACAACACGTCAAGGATGGAGTGTAATGTGGCGCTGTGACAAATCATAGGCAGTAAAAGTCCAAATGCTTTTATCTCATTAAGAACAAGGCCCCAGACTCAAAGGTTGACACACTCCTGAGAAAAGGAACTGACAGTCCCCAGAAAGCAAACTGGACGAGCATTCTTAGCCAATTACAATTAATGCACCAGCAAAATGTGATGAATATTTCAGTGAACATAGCCCGGCTAGCTCAGTCGGTAGAGCATGAGACTCTTAATTTCAGGGTCGTGGGTTCGAGCCCCACGTTGGGCGATGGTGTTTTAAACTCTGAAATTGAAGGACAGCTGAGATGAGTGTGTTACACTGTCATGGGAATATTACAGACTCTACAGAGAGGTGTCCACGCATCACGTCACCTTCCCTCAGATAAGTTGGATTTGTGATGGATGAACACAGACACACTCAAGTATGTTGTCAATGCAGTTTCCACTTGCCACATAAACCCAGGATGTCTGTGTTTGGTGCCAAAATACACACTGCTATAAGTTGATCTGAACCAGTTTGCCCCCTAGCGCCATCTATTGATTGTGTCTGTGCCAACATAAAGGATGCGCAGAAATATGAGGGTTACAATATTTGAAACAGACATATCTATTTTCATACATAACAGAAGTATAAATGAGACTTAACTCTGTAAACCTGTGAATTCTGTTTAAATGTAACTTGTGAGGTCCAGAGTGACTTTCGAATTGTCAGGATGGCCGAGTGGTCTAAGGCGCCAGACTCAAGGATAAACTCCTTCCATAGTAAAGGGACTTCTGGTCTCCAAATGGAGGCGTGGGTTCAAATCCCACTCCTGACATAGATTTTACCTGCAGGTTTCATTTCTTTACTTTGGTGATACACATATCTTGTACCCTACTGACTGGACAAAATCACAGGAACAGTGGCCAATTACAATTAATGAGACGTGGAAACTTGATGAATCTTAGGGTGGTGGGTTTGAGCCCCTGATTGGGTGAAGAGACTTTAGACTTACACTTAACCTGATATAAACATGTTACAGTCTACCACCTACTGAGGACTTGAAATTAAAGTGTTCAAGCATCAAGTCACTTTCCCATGCATGCGTTGGACAAATAATCCTCTGAAAGCTAATAATGATAGCACTAATAGATATATTGCCCAGCAGAGAAAGTTGGGAGACTCAAGGGCTCACGAAAGGGACCTTTGCTCTCCAGATGGGTGTGCAGGTTCAAATCCCACCCTTGACACAGTCCTGAAGTTTGATGGTACACATATTTCTCCATTTGTGTGAACAAAACATAACAAGACTTAACCTGACGTTAACACATTCTAGTCTCCTCTGCACTGGCGACTTTACATATATGTGCTTTTCATTTTTTCTGTTGTTGCTGACACAGTCTGCTACAGTACTTGAAAACCAGCTTGCCTGTGCAGCTCAGTCGGTATTTTATGGTCAATTTAGCCATTTTATATGTTCTTGAAGTTGTAGGCTTCATGTACATATTCAAGGAAAACTTGTTTTACAGAGAAACAAAAGAGAGATAATCTGTTTAGCAAAACTACAGGAATGAAACCTGTAGCAATAGTCTATGTCAGGAGTGGGATTTGAACCCACGCCTCCATTTGGAGACCAGAAGTCCCATACCTCAGGAAGGGGTCAACCCTTGAGTCTGGCGCCTTAGACCACTCGGCCATCCTGACAACTACACATCTAAGTACTGCGCAAGTTAATTTCAGCTCCTTTACCAGTGAGTTGAAATGACACGGCACCACAAAATACCTGTCCGTCTCCACCCAAGCAGCACTCAAACACTGATACAAATTTATGTTCACTGGGTTGAAAGCAGACTGAATAAGTTAGAAATATATAAAAAGAAGTAACCACTTACCAACATTTTCACTGGCCTCTATGCTGCTCTCTACTATTTACTGACCTGGCCCGTCTGTGTCAAATTTTTCATGTAAGGTTAGGTGTGGGGAGTGGGATTTGAACCCATGTCACTATTTGGAGAGCAAATGTCCCTTTTGTCAACCCTTAAGTTTCAGTGATGAAGCTGTTATTAGGTTCGTTCAAGATGAGCCAGTCCTGCGCAGATTCGATCACCGGCAATCGGCGCACAATGCATGCTGGTTAGTTTTGTGTCCGACTTCATCCCGACTTGCTCTGACGTATTACAAAAGTGGACGGCGATAAAGCTGCGAGAGTGAGGCGGCCGCAGTTTGTAGAGCTCTCACCTGATCTAACAGCTGATTGGTTCAGATATCGACTCAACAATATAACATTTTTGAATTTTAGAGATTAAGATTGTATTTGTCTGACTTGAAGGTTTATTTTGTGAACAGAAAACATGTTGTGTGACTGATGATGAAAACAAACTGATATGTGGGTCTAATCACTTTTTTAATGAATTGACATTATTCCAGACAGGATGTAAGTGTGTCTGTGACTTCCTGTACGGACTGAAGGCTGCTGGAAACTGTCCGACTTCACCGCAGCTTTTTGTCACCGCCCCCTGCTGCGGCCGCCTGCTCTCGTCTACTTTCCAAGCAAGGCGCAGTTCATCTCGAACGAGCCTATTGTCAGGTTTTGGAGGGGCGACACATTGCAGTTACGTGTTCAACACATCAACACTTTGGGTGCGCAGTGCAGGGTAGACCACAGCCACAGATTTAGCTTGGGTTTAAAACACATTCGCCCAACGTGGGGCTCGAACCCACGACCCTGAGATTAAGAGTCTCATGCTCTACCGACTGAGCTAGCCGGGCTATGTGCTCCAGACAGATGGATCAAATTTCGATGCTGCATGAACTCTCATGGGCCGAGAACTCTCAGAAGGGTATCAGGTTGTATTTCTGGGTTGACTTTCCTCACAACCTACCAAAAATTGAGAGACGATTATTATGCCTTAACAGTTAAGAACCATCTAATTTAGTTGAGCTAGCTGGGCTACATTGAAAGCAAAGTTTAGGGTAGGTGTCTAATACTACCCGGTACAGGGTATACTATAACACCCTGTACCTCTTGACTGCTGTCATACATGGCTTCAGGCCAACTGTCTCATGCCTATCTTAAGTCCAAGACACCTGAACCCAGTGTGGGGCTCGACCCCCCACCCCTGAGATTATCAGTCTCATGCACCTCCTTCTTGTGCCCTTTTTATTTCTACTAAAGCTACAATCTTGTGAATGGGGAATGGAAGAACAACAAAGGAGGGGTGAGTTATGGCAGAGTTTAGTTGAAGAGGATAAGCTGTATCGAGAGGCTGCTTGATCTCTGATCTCTCGTGGCTTTTCAACAGCCAAATCTCCCTACCCTTCTGCAAACACTCTGTATTTGTCTTTGTCCCCTTTCTTTCTCATTTCAGAGCTTTCTCAATCTAAATAATCCCGTGGAGTTCCTCCCTTTTTCCTCTTCCTGTCTTTATCTCTCTGCTCTCTCATACACAGTACTTTCTATGATTAAGTCTCTCTGTCCTGTTACAAAATGTACCTAACACTCTGCTCCTTTGTGCCTCTTTCTTTAATGATCTGAGCTCTTTTTATAAGTCTCTTTCTCTCCTCTATAGACAGAGGACTTTATATTTTTTCTCTCTCACTGGCTTTCTCTCCCTCTTGACTTTTGAGCTCCTTAACATGCCCTTGTACCCGTGACTAATTCTCTCTCCCACTCTTTTCCACCCTCCTCTCTGCAACATGCCCTCATTTCCATATCTTTGCCTTTCTTCTCTTCTCATTTTTCCGTCTTGTTCGCTGCTTTCTTTTGTCTCTTTCGGTAATTTTGTCCAAATATTTGACCACGAGTTTTCTCCTCATTTGCCCCTCTTTGTTGTTTTTGCTCTTTCTACTTTACACTGATCTCAACAATATTCTCAATATCTGAGCTTTAAAAATCCTCATATTCAAACCTTAAGAGTTGGTTACAGCAGCATTTAAATAGCAAATCCTACGTTAAAATCATCCAGATTAGATTGGAATGTAAATGTTTCTGTTCAAGTTCAACTATAACTAGAAAACTTGTGTTGCTAACCAGTAGCAAACAATCCTAATGCTGCATTCACACGCGAACATGTCATTTTCAATGGAAGCCACTAACATGAAGCTACAAACTGATGCCTGACACTTGTCGCTGCTGACGGGCGTGACATGCTACAAATGACAGTTGAGTTGGCCTCAACTTTTTTCAGCACAATGAGTGAAGTTAGCCAATCATGTTTTTTTTAACTATGGTGCTGTGGGTGATATTAAAATGGGGCTAATACATTGATTATAAGCATAGAAATTTTAATAACCAAATACAAACTTAAGACGACATTCAGTTGAGGTGCTTTGGGGCAACAAGCAGACACACAAGCCTTTCACGATGTAGCTACGGCAATGAGTGCTTGAGCAACACTTCCACGCTCGTAGTGTGAATGCAGCATAATAGTGACCTGTGGGGGAACAGAGAGCTACTATAACTTGTTAGCCATGTATTATCATCCACTTTTATTTAACCTTCTTTGTTGGGAGTATAAACAGCACACAGTTGTGTGACATGAGTTGATAGTACGAATATGTGTTTTCAGCAAACTGTGTGAACTTATTGTTCTTGCAGTGACCAAGCTAACGAGCTTACTAAGGACAGTTAAGGAGCTTTTAGCAAGGTCATCAACTCCTCAAGGAAACTTCTTGAATTAAATGATGGACAATCCTGAGAACAAAAACAGCATTTCCACCAAACACTATTGTACTCTTAGACCTGTTTGTATCCCATACAGACATGTACCCAACCCCTAGATCTGTTTTGCATTTCCACCGCAGACGGCACTCACTCACTAAATGTCGGCGTGGTTGTTACCAGATGGCCACAGCCGCATCGCTGCTCCAAATAGGACTAAGTGTAATTCCTTTTCACCAACCATAGCTGGAAGCTTTTGGAAGCATGGTGAATTACATTTTTTTGTCAGTCTACAGCTGCTCACTGTTAACTAATGAGGACGGAAAGGCAGCAAAACATCCTTTTATCTTATAGTTACAGTTGACTTGCAAATGTAAACTTGCCATTAGCTCCATCTTTTGGTATCAGATCAGTGTGCTTGGCACGTCAACAGAGGGGTGACGAAAAATTGGGGGGGAATATAAAAGTTCTCTTGGAACCATTTACAACTTTTGACAACAGGAACACAAACACAACCGCTCCAATGTGTAAAAATTTATACTGAGCTGAACTGGACTGCTTGGTGGAAACAAGGCAAAAATACCTGGGGAAATAATTGATACAGTACAAGGAAAAAGAAAGAAGATATGGGAGATATTGTGACTGACCAGCACTAGCATGTTCTGGTGTTAGCGGCATTGGCCTCCATCCATCTTTAGCACTGTTGAACCAAAAGCACTAAAATCCTAAAACCCCAAACTGGACAAGGAGTGTGAAGACAAAGAGGAGGAGGTGGAGGAAATAATACACGACAGGAAAGGGCTACAGCAGAAAAGAAAGGGGAGAGTAGAACAAAGAGCACTGAAGGAAAGGAAGAAATTAACCCCCTGCCCGCCGCATCCTCCTGTCCTCCTCTCTCATTTGCCTCACTGGCCTTTCTTTACATCTTCCCCTTTTCTCTAATTGTCAAGAATGCTGACCTCAGCTCACTTGTTTCTGTGCCAACTCTCTCTTTCTCACTTAATCTAATCATCACACCATTATTTCACTCCTCCTCTTCTTCCCCCCCCCCCCCCTCCATCTATCCTTCCTGCGGCTCTGCTGTAACCCGCTGACAACGGACAGAATGAGAAACAAATGAACACCGAGTGAAGCGAGGGGGAAAAAACTGCTGAGTCATGCTTGGAAGAAAATTATTTCATCGTGATAAGGCTCTGGGGAATATTAGATTAGATTATTGTTTCGTCTTTCCCCGCGGTGGTGAAAGAGGAACCTTTGTTGATATCTGTGCAATTATCAATAATGAAAAGCTGCTGAGTCATGGTTGGACAAGAACTATTTCATCGTGATAAAAAAATTAGATTAGTTTTCCCCACCGCTCCTCTGATAAGGAGAAGAAGTTGTTGATAAGTGGAAAATTACAAATGACAATGGAGAGTGACTCAGTTAAGCACTGAGGGGAATTATTCATCCCGATAAGTCTCTACGGAGTAATGAATTAGATTAGACGCACCTTTTTTCACTTTAACAGTAACAGGAGACGGTGTGATAATCATAAACAAATAATGCCACACAGCTAAGTGTGTTAAGAAAGAGACAAATGAATAAAATTCCCTTGAATCTAAAAGAGAAACACTACAAATCTGAGGTATTTCAATGGCATTTCAACTGTGACGCACATACATATAACGTGTAACTATGTGGGTCACATGAATCGATAATTAACACATTCAACCGTTCATAGGATTCAAAGTTTCAGAGATTTAAAGTGGCTGAGAGTTCCTCCACCACAAAGTTTTTTTGTGTTTCTGCAATATCATTTAAGACTCTTGTGGGTTCGGTAAAAAAATAACACCTAACCAGGAATTTGGAAAATACCAAACCATCATCTGACAGAGCTGTCCAAAGCCACTCGTACGAACAGCCAAAGGCTTAAAAAACACCCATATTAAAGCCAAGCCTCAGCCACACAGGTGCGGAGCAATGGCCAAGGCCACGGCCACACATACACCACCTGTAAATGTTAACCACATGTATCCCATGCACGGGCAGATGGTGGTATATTCACAATCGCTCCTTCGTCTCTGTGCTTTCGCACACTCTCAACCACAGCTTCCCTCTCTCTGTGTCTTTGTCTCAGGGTTTTAGTCTCTCTCTGCTCTACTGCTGAAGGAAAATAAAAATGAAGAGGAGGAAGGAGACTGTGAGAAAGATAGGAAGAGAAGAGTGAGGAGAGCTGAGGTCACCTTGATCTACAGCCTCCTGCCTTCACTGCAGCTCAGGGTCAAAGGGCGAAACACAGGAGGCACTCTCAGGGACACACATATATTCTTTAACACACACAGGTGTGTTTTATGTATGAAGTGTAAGAACTGTTCATGCAATTATCTCTGTTGTATCCTTTCTCTGTGTCTTTTTACTAAGTGTGGTTAATTTTGCTGTGTCGTTAGAAAGACACGGGCAAAAAAAGTCTGTATGTCTAGAACTACAGCGCCCTACAAGCAACCTTAAGACTACTTTCACCGTTTATTCAAATAACCCTCTGTTCCCTTTAATACCTACAAGAAATGACCTTTCCCTCCCCTGTAAACTGAATTATAATCACTCAGGCTGATTACACACTTTGATCTGATCCTGTGGATTTAACCTGATCCAGAGCAGGGACCTGTAGCTGTGCAGCAAAGGTTAAAGTGGTGTTACGAACCCAAATTCAGACCAGACGTGAGATGTCAGCGCCGTTTAAGCACTAGCAATGCATTCATCCGTTCAAAAACCACTGACTCTGACCTCTGATCAACTGGTGAGTGATGGTTGTTGAAAAACACTGTGGAGAAACTTAAAAATGCGGTGTGGATTGTCCATCACACAGGCATTGCTGCAAGTTCAGGTGATGCCAAACCACCTGTTGGCGCTGCAGTACCCAAAAACTGAAAGGTGCTTATTCGTGAAAGGTGATTTAATTGACTTTGAGCATGGCATGGTTGTTAGAGCCAGACGGGCTGGTGATTCACTGGGATTTTCACACACAACCATCTCTAGGGTTTACAGAGGATGGTCTGACAAAGACAAAAAATATAGAGTGAGCAGCAGTTCTCTGGGTGAAAATGCCTTGTTGATGCCAGAGGTCAGAGGAGAATGGCCAGACTGGTTCAAGATGATAGAAAGGCAACAGTAACTCAGATCACCACTGGTTACAACCAAGGTCTGCAGAAGACCATCTCTGAACCAACAACACGTCCAACCTTGAAGCAGATGGGCTACAGCAGCAGAAGACCACACCAGGTGCCACTCCTGTCAGCTAACAACAGGAAACTGAGGCTACAGTTCACACGGGCTCACCAAAACTGGACAGTAGAAGACTGGAAAAAGGTTGCCTGGTCTGATGAGTCTGGATTTCTGCTGCCACATTCAGATGGTAGGATCAGAATTTGGTGTGAACAACATGAAAGCATGGATCCATCCTGCCTTGTATCAACGGTTCAGGCTGCTGGTGGTGTAATGGTGTGGGGGATGTGGTGGAACGGGAGATTCTCATCATGGATGTGCAGCCGAGAAATCTGCAGCAACTGTGTGATGGACCAAAATCTCTGAGGAATGTTTCCAGCACCTTGTTGAATCTATGACACCAAGAATTAAAAAGGGGGTCCAACCCAGTACTAGCAAGGTGTACCTAATAAAGTGGCCAGTGAGTGTATATACACAATCATAACATTCCAATATTATTACTTCAAAAATCTAAAGATACTGCTTTCTGTTTACACCTGCCATTATCAGCCCTACGGCAGCCAGAGATTTAAACTCACTTATAATTTCATACTGCAGCACCGTCTCTGTCCATCTGTCAGTCAGGTTATCAGTGGCAAAGTGTGTGCATGTGTCACTCTGAAGGAGCGAGCTAAAAAATACAACACCAGTCTCAGCTCACTTGATGGTTACACTACAAACACACACACACACACACACACACGCACAAACACTCGGGAATATGGAGGAAGTCTCGGCTGTGATCCATCATTGCGAGACTGAAAATTATGACACCACAGAGAGAAAGAGCGAGAGACACACACACACCAAGAAGGGAGCAAAACCGCTCACACACTCGCACACACTCACACACACATGCATAGCAGCAGACAGTAGAGTCTCTGTGTTGTCAGTAACCACCTTCGAGACCCTGAGGTGTCACAAATGACTTCAAATAGGACGGAGAGAGACGGAGGGATGAGGGAGGAAGAGAGAGCCGAGTGATGCATGTTATAATGACTTCATTTGACACAGTCACTCTCCAACACCTCAAGTTTTTCTCTTAAACACTCTGTGACACACACACACCTGCACATGATTTTTCTCCCTCTTGTTGCGTCTATCATACTGAACCCTTTTGAGCTTATTCTATCCATTAAGTGGATTTTTGGCAGTTTTCAATAACTGGGAATCTTCTGCAACAAAAGAGTTGCTACATCTTATCTATCTGAGCGGTTTGTGAGGATGAAAACTCTGTTAGAATTATTTGAACTAAAGTTTAGTTTCACAGTTTGTGAATCAAGGGAAATAAAAGTGAACACGAAGCTCTTCAATCTTGGTTTGGTTTTGATATATTGGGTGTGCTTATTGTGTGTTTGGTGGTTGGAGAACAGTGCGTGTGTGACTGCTGGTCGCACGTATGCCGGAATAAAAAATGTATGTAGCTGAGTGGTTCAGTGGTTTGACACACCATCCCATAAACTGATGTCAAAGCAGCTATGGTAACGGTATAGACTGTTTCCAACATTCTAAACCCAGAGCTATACAGCCCAAGGACAGACAGCAGGTTGTCAAACTGCCCCCGGCTCATCCTAAAATATGCCTGGAAACGGCCATCATGGAGGAGAAGCTCCCGGACCAACAGGTGGTGCTCCCCATGACCCACCCTCTGTTTTAGGGTCTCATGTACCCACACAGATCTCTGTTTCCCTGTGCCCAACAAACTATTTACTGACAGCATCTCACCCTCAACCGGAGCTACAGCAAGTACCCTCTGCCTCAACATTTTAGGAACTAAATACAAACTACTGTTTACTCGTGCCATTCAATTAAAAAAGAAAAAAAAAACAAAGGCAACACAGCACGCTTCAAGTTTTTGGTAATCAAGGTAGTCGGACCTATCTGACGTGTACCGTGTGGTTTTGCTTGTATCTTTGATAAACAACATCTCGCATGAAGGCTAAGCAACGTACTGCTGCGGACGGGGCTGCAGAAAAACCTATTTTAGCCACCTAAAAAAATCAATATCAGTTTCAACGTACACTATATATGGAATATTACAGTTTTAGCTTACACACTAACTGATGAAGGCAGCGGTAGATCAGCAACTCCTGTGTTCTAAAATGACTGTTTTTGTCAGTGTAGTCTGGGAGCTTTGAGGCATTGGTTTCAGCTCCCTGTCGAAAACGGCTGTGTGATGACAAGGTAAAGCTGTGAAATAAATATAGCGTGCACTTAAACAGATACTGACTTTTTTAGGTGGCTAAAAACTAACCGAGGCAGCATTTGCTCAGTGGTGTTTTATTTTATGTACATGAAGTTTTTTCCCTGAAGTCACTGTAAACAACACTGTGATTCAGTTTATAAGGTGCATGCATGTGATAAACATTAATTGGTGTACATTTACAGCCAGCAGGAGAATGATTAAGCACTGAAGCTCTGACTTTCATCCTTCTTATTATGAATCAAATTATAGATGCTGATCAAGAAAAACCATCTGCTGTCGCGCTCCAAGCTTTCTGAATTCAAGCACCAAATAAATGCCTCATGTGGCAATCAAGCAGAAAACAAAAACAAGATAAATGGACAGAAAGTGAGAAGAAACAGACGGGAGACCAGTGGAGAAGAAATCCACCGAACTCCCAGTAGGCTCATCCACTAAGGGGTTGGTTAATTCACTAGCCCCACGAGAACCTTTACTGTGTGTGAGTGTGTCTCTGAGTGAGTGAATAGACCTCTGTGTGGAACCACAGAGGCATTTGGTCATGTTTATATCCTTGTTTTTGGCTTGGGTGAGTGTGTACATATCGGTATGTGTGTGCATGCTCTGTGAAGGTGTATCCATACCAGCGCAGTGACGTGTAAGGTTGTGTGTGTTCGCTTGTGTGTATCTGCGGACAGAACATTTAAATAAATACAAATTCATATGAAAGTGTTGTCACTGGAGATTTGTAGAGCATTTGAACTCTGTGTGTGTTTGTGTGTGGTGAGTGTGGGAGGGGTATGTTAATCCTAAATTTACCCATGGTGGTCGGAGGACTGTGGTCACATCTGGACTCAGTTTCTCTCAGCCTGTCTTGTTTTCTTTGCTCCCCTCGTCATTGCCACCTCACCTGTGCACCCTCTTTTTTTAAACCCCTCTCCACACTTTTTCCTCTCCGTCTCTGCTCCTCTCATTCAAATAACTGACCAAAAAGTTTTCCTGGTGTCCACTTGGATGTGAGAGTAGGTGTGTTGGAGTGTGCGCAGTAATCCTACCTGCTGTTTGAGCTGATGAACCAGACCGTCCTTCTCCCTCTTCAGAGCTGCTACCTCCTCCTGTGTTTTCTTCTTCTTGGATGAGGAGAGCTCCAGAAGGGCGATGTTGGCGTCTTTCTCACTTATGGCTGCCAGCAGCGCCTCTTGCCTGCACAGAGAAAAATCATACATTTTGTTAGCAACACTAGAACTAAAGCTAATTAATTTGATTTAATTAAAGCCACACTTGGGCAAATTAGACTCGTTTCTCAAATCAGATTTTTAAGACAGATTGTCTGTTATTCGCTGCTGATCAGGTCCAATTTGAGCGTCAATACATCACCAATCCATCTGAATGTGCTGCTGTGGTAACGACGTGTGTCAGTGACTATGTAGCTGTGCTTGTGATGCAGCTTTCCAATGTGGAAGTAGAAGAAACGGAGGCTGACAACAATAACTGTTTTCAACATGGAAAAACAGATAAATCATCACAGAAGAAATTCACTGTTGAGTTTATCATTATGGACTGATATTACAAAGTGTTCAAAAAGACATCACAGCTCAAGGCTGGATTATAAAGCTTCTGAAATGCATACGATCGCACCTCAGCGGCATGACGCTTAGCTTCTGGGCAAACACACAGGTGAGCGGATTATCGAGTAGCAGGCAGTGCAACAAAAAATATTTAATCAATACTTTGGGGCTTCAATCAAGAAATCCAACTAGGTGAGATTCTCAGCCCATTAGAATTAATGCAGCCATGAAATATGATCCATTTTTTCACCCACAAGCACATGTTTTCCATTGTTATGCAACTCTCCAATAAGTCTGTAAATCTAAGCTCTATTTACATGTAATTTGTTAATTCCAGGCTGTAGTTTGATGTTCAGTCGTCAGGATGGCCGAGTGGTCTAAGGCGCCAGACTCAAGGATTGACTCCTTCCTAGTTGAAAGGGACTTCTGGTCTCCAAATGGAGGCGTGGGTTCAAATCCCACTCCTGACAGAGCTTTTATCAGTCTGACAATGCAGATATGTCTCCATTTGTATTAGAAAATGGCCAAATTCATTGTAAAACACTGACTGTGCTACACAGGTGACCTGATTGTAAAGAAGCAGACTGTGTCACCAACAAAACAAATCCATTGATATTTCAGAGGGTTGACCCAGAGGGCAATACAATTGATGCTGCGTCAAATTTTGATTCATTTTTTTGATCATTACAGCCCGGCTAGCTCAGTCGGTAGAACATGAGACTCTTAATCTCAGGGTCTTGGGTTTGAGCCCCATGTTGGATGAAGGTGTTTTACACTGACACTTAACCTAATGTGTGCATGCTACGGTCTACGCTGCACTGAAGCAATGTGTTGCCCCTCTGACAGCTGACAATGATAAATTCATCGCCGAGCAGATTACAGTCAGTCCTAAGGGTTGATGAAAGGGACGTTGCATCTCCAAATGTCCAAATCCCACCCTCTTCACAGGCTCAACCTGCAGGTTATGCTCATTTAGTTTGGTGATACAGATATTTCTCCTTTTGTTTCCATGTGAAGCAAGTTTTCCTTACATATGTACATGAAGCCTTTAAAATCATGAGAAAAGCCAAAATAATCTGTGCTACACAGGTGAGCTGATCGTAAAGCGGCAGACTGTCAGCAACAAATCAAATCCAACAATAATTGGGGGAGTAACCCACAAATCCAACTGAGTGAAGGTAATTAATGCAGCCCCGAAATTTAATCCATTGTTTAGTCAGATGTAGCCCGGCTAGCTCAGTCGGTAGAGCATGAGACTCTTAATCTCAGGGTCGTGGGTTCGAGCCCCACGTTGGGCGAAGGTGTTTTAGACTAACACTAAACCCAACATGAACATATCAGAAAGATGTTCAGGCATCCCATCAGCAATAGAATTACCTCTGATTAGCTGTTCAGCACCTGAAAGTAATTGCACAAGCAGAAAAAACAGAAGTGGGGAGAGCAAGCACATGACCAATGTCACTCTTCATCTTCATCTCATCTGAACATGGCAAAACACAAATATTTTCACAACAAGGACAAGTGGAATTAGGTAACTAAAGACCAAGTGTTGAGTGAAAGTGGTGTGAAAATGGCAGGCAAACTCTGCTATGTTTCGCTTACGTATCATAACACCGTTTTATATATCTGTGGTCCTAGGTCTTCTGGTTTCCCCTTTGAATGATGAATATTGACTACAGTCCCCTGCTGGTATGGAGAGTTATTTCCTCCCACATAAGTGCAAAATGTACATGCTAGCTAGCTGTTGGTTTTAGTCATTGCGGTTAGTTCAAATGCAACCTTTTGGCCGAGACACAGGAGATGTGAGGTGATGCAACAATCGGCTTTCGTCACAACTACTTCTTCAGTGTTGGTTTGGTGTGTCTGGGCCTTAAGGCGCCAGACTGGTTGACTCCTTCCTGAATGAGAGGGATTTCTGGTCTCCTCTGGTAACAAAGATATCTCGTACCGTACTGACTGAGCAAAATCACGTGATCGCAGAAAATGGCAAAATTAGATGAACCACATCGACTCTGCTACACAGGTGAGCTGATTGTCAAATAGCAGACTGTGTCAGTAACAAAACAAAGCAATCAATATTTTGAGGAGTCAACCCAGAAATCCAACTGAGTGAGGGTCCGCAGTCCTTAGGAACTAATGCTGCGCAGAAACCTGGTCAATTTTCGCCTCAAATAATGCCTGGCTAGCTCAGTCGGTAGAGCAGGAGACTCTTAATCTCAGGGTAGTGGGTTCGAGCCCCACGTTAGGTAAAGGTATTTTAGACCAAGACTTAACCCGACATGAACATGTTCAGGACACCCTTTGCCGAGGACCCTTGAGAGGTGTTCAACCTTAAAATCACTCTCTGATGGGTGTGCTGGACAAGCAGTTGCAATGTGTTGCCACGTTGAGAGCAACAGCCACATTAACTTCCATAGTGTCCAGTATGTCTGATATTTCTCATCAGTGCTTGGTAGCGTGACAGTCTCACATGCAGTTCAGCTGGAAAAGATCTGCTTCAGTGATATGGCACACAAAAGACACTTTGAAATCTGACTTGAGCGTCCAGAGCATCTGGGTTGAGACGCATCTGTATAAACCTGATTGGAATCGCATTTCAAACCCACTCCAAACGTGGTTTGAATAAGCTTTGTAAAAATCGCATTTCATGTGGTTTGTTGCTGTCCAGACTTGCTAAAATCCAACTGGATAAAATCTTGATGTGCCAAAAAGTGGATTCTGGCTGGCACTCTGAAAAAGACCTTGGTAATATTGGTGAAATTTTACAACTTTGAAGACCCAGAAATGATGTGGTGAATGCAGTTTGAGCTTTTTTTGGAGTTTCAGTTGGTTCACCGAAATTACAACAACAACAAAAAAAATCCCCAGCTTCATCTAGTTGTATCTGGCCATACAGATTGCAATGGATTTATTTTCCCATTGTAACATCCACCCCAGTATAATAGAGGTGAGGAGAATTATGACTTTGGTGTTCACAGCATTGAAAAACAACATTTAGACTATTCAACACTAACATCTTTTTCTTGAACTCTGATTGCATTTTCTGTGAATTTTTCAGAGTGACAGGGACACAAGATGTTCATGTTACATTTCTAAATGTCATTTTACAACCTTATGAGCGCCACACAAAAACATCCCAGTTACCTCCCCTGTATCGGAGTCAAAAAAGATATCCCACAGATGGATTTCTTAAAATCTGGACAAAGGAAACCAAAACGATCCGCACGGCCAGATACTAATTTGGGTGTACTTTAATGTCATGGTGAACCCATGGTGTGTCAACAAGTGGAGGGAAGTCCTCTTAATTGGGGCGCCGCTTTGTGATTTAGGAGGATAAAATTGGTGTTTTCTCGCAAAAATATGAGTCTTCCTGGTGGTCAAGTGTGACGCACCATGCAATCAAGATGTTTCTAGTTTGTTTACGGTGTTTATGGCATATGTTTACTCTCTCTTTCTCCTTTATTTCATCTCACATATTCTACCAGAACAAATTTGCTATGCTCATGTTGTGCGTAACTACCTTTATATTTAAATAACTGCATGAATGAACACACACAAACACACATATGTGCCTCTCACTCTCTGTTCCCAAACAGGTATTAGTCTCTGCCTGTCTTTCCAGCCCTCCTGACTCTCTCTATCTCTTCCCCCTGCCTGGATGGTGGGGCTGACGGGTAGATAGCATTCCATGTGGTTCGGGAAGCAACAAGCCGCATCCCATCCATTCCATCAGCCACAGATCTGGCTCGCGCCGCCTCCGAGGACACCCAAGGCTCAGAATTCTCGGAATTCTGCCCCTTTCCAGAGATAATTTAAATCAACATTTTTTTTCCCACAATCCCACAGGGCTCAACGATTGGCCACACATGCATGTAAACACATAAAAACGATGCAACCTTGTATGCGAAAGAATAAATACATTCCCTCTTCGTCTGTTTCTCTGAATCTCGCTTCTGGGATAAATTGTGTTTTTGCAATCAGGTGATATTTCAGGGGCTCCAGTTTCTCTATCACAACGTCAATTAAAGAGATAGAGCAAGAAATAGAGTACGAGCAAAGCAGGCTATATTTCCTCTCATGTACCCCACCACTGCACCTACAGATAAGCATGTATGAAGATAAATGCACCCACAGACATACAATTATCCAGATACACACAAACACAGACAGGGGATTTACAGTTTTTACATGCCATTTTCTTTTACATTTTTGCTCCCTTGCTCTCTTTACTCAACACACAATTACACCATTTCTGTCTCTCACAAACACACAGACACACACACAGATACAGTGGTGCAGTGAGGAATGCAGCGATGAGAGTGTCTAAATGAAGACAGATTACATGTTTGGACTCTGTGAAGACCCACAGATTCTTTGGTCAACCTCACTGACCACACTGTCAGTGTACAAGTGTCCCATCATGCATTTAGACTGAAGCAATGCTGTCAGGGGCTGAGGGAGATGAGACTGGGGTTGGGAGATTGACTCTCTGGGCAAATCTGTTCACTGTCAGACTGCTCAAAGACATTTCAGATGTGCGAATATGGATGCAACATGTTGGGATATTACAGGGGACCTGCTATGCTCATTTAAAGGTTCATACTTGTATTTTGAACATGTTTACATGCTTTAATATTCAAAAACACTATCTTCCTCATACTGTCTGTGCTGGAACACCTGTATTTATCTATCTTTCAGCCCCCTCCCCAAAAAAGCCCAATTTGCTCTTATTGGTCAGCATTTCCAAGTCTTCTGCATCTAAGCATCTCTGCACCATCATTGCAGCCAGGGAATTATTGTAATGGAGTACACTTAAGGAAACCCTAAAAGATTCTAAACCAAAATCTTTACAAGCGCACATGCTCCAGCAGGAATATGATCCTAAATTGGAAGGAAATTTACATATCAGCAACCAAGATCACGTTTCCCTGATGTTAGGATGTAGCTACATGTAGCAGTGTAGGCTACATAAAGTAGACACTTGCAGTAACGTCCCTGCTTGTCAGCTTGTCTTGAAATAAAAATGGTAGAAACAAAGTATTCGGAACTTCCGACATAGTAACATAATTTTTTTTTTCTTTTTTTTTTGCCAGTTCGGGAACTTTTTGGTCCAGACATTTTGCCGCAGAGTGAGCACTTTTCACTTTGATGCTACTCTTTGATACAGGCAGCTGCGACTGGAGGTAGCTGCAGCCTGTAAGGCTCTGAGATAACGTTTTTTTCTGCCGTCTGCTAAGACTTGAGAGCATTTTTCAGATAAAGACATCCGTCTTGAGCTGACATCAGCCTGTCTTGAAATAAAAAAGCATTCAGAACCTTCTGAGGCCAGAGATTTTGCTCAAAGGAGTTGTTTTTTTTACATAAGCTTACCTCATTATTTATAACTTTGGCCACATTTCATATGAACTTCTGACATTATAATATAATATAAATGACTGAATTTTTTTATTTTTATTACCAGTCAGCGTGCAGTGTACTTCTGGGGACGTTATGGTCGCCATATTTTCAGCAAAGTGAGTGTTCTTCACTTTCACGCTACTCTTTGATACAGGCGGCTGCGAGCTGAGGCAGCTGCCCCGAGGGGGAGAGGATTTGACCCATTAGCCTCTGAGATAAAGTTACCTTCTGCCTTCTGCTTAGATGTGGTGAATTTACAGCTCATATCTAGTGTTATCAAAAAAAAACTTGTTGCACATTTCCGATATGTCGTTAGCGTAGTTAGCTTGTTTAATATATTACGTGAATGTCACTGTTGCACTGCACGTCCCGTTGAACCCTGTTTAAACTCTTAAACTCTGAATGAAAAATGAACAAATAGCTGAATACGCCAAAATCTGATTCATCTGACATAATTCTAGAGGTACAGCCCTAGTTTTAACCAGCCCCTGGTCATTTCTGGGGATCCACAATGCTTCTCTTCATTTCAGTGTGACCGCTTAAATGTTTTACACCAACATGAGCTTTTGGACTTCTTCATGCTAACAGAAAGAACATTTCCTTTCTACCAGATTGTCTTTGCCTTTCTTTTCTCACATAAACACTGGTACATTGTGTGTGTACCAGTGACTCACACACACACACACACTTACACTTACACAGGAAGGCTAATGGAACATTAGTCTTGTTAAAGCTAACAGTGCGTCTAGTTTTATACCATATCTGAGAGTTACCTGCCAGCACATGGCGCTTATAAACCCCGGTGATAAAATGATATTTATTCCAGATGCACTCGTCTCATTCTGGGCCTCTCTATGCCTCTCCCTTCATCTTCGTCTTACACACACACACACACACACACACACACACACACACACACACACACACACACGCACGCACACACACACACACTTGAAACACTCTCTGCTTGGCCTTCTCAGCTTGCAGAGCTAAACACATGCTTATGACAAGTGCTGGTTGTGGCTACCGCTGTTACTATGTGATCATTAAAATCTGTTTCAAGTGCAGCTCTCTTTTGCTAAATCTTTAGATAATTCTACTGTCAGAGGGCACTTAAAAACATAGTATGCTCTCAGCTCTGCTGGCAGTGTGTCCTTACCAGTGAAAATAACAAAGACAATGCAGCCAGCACTGTGAGGAGGAAAGGTTCCCGGTGGATATGCAGCCTCAGATCTGTAATTTTCCTTTCAAGTCTTTCCTTTCTGCAGGAGAATGGAGGGCACAGCGGGATAAAGGAAGGTCTACCAACAGTAAGCACAGAGTAAAATCTTATTAAAGAGCTATCTGTCAAATCTTAATGTTTTCTTGTTTTGGCAGCACCTTTTGTTTTAGATGTTGGGGCATTTTTGCGCTACACATCCCGGAGATTACTTGTCAGTCTGTGTGTGCATTGGCATGACATGTTTTACCCTGGATTTTGTTTAGGTGTCACTCTGTTGTTTGACTGTTCAGCCATGGCATATGCTGTTAGCTTGTAAGGGCACCATTCAAAAAAATAATAAACATAAGCCTTTCTCATAAAGAGAACTTTAATACCAGCTGGTTCTGCAATACCCTAGATTATGTTTAATAAGAACAATATGGGAGCTAGGGAGAGATCCTGGTTATGACAGATTGAACTGGTGGTTAAAGGGACTCTATGGGAAACTCAGAGTTGTCTGCACACAACTCTCAACATGGATGTGGCTGAGCCAGCGGCTAGCAGGTGCTAACTCGATAAACAGCGATAAACAACAACATCAATAAGCAAAACGTTTTTACAACACAAATGGCACTTCTCTCAAACTGTAGTAAAGTATACAACGAGCTAAAATCTCATTTTCATCACAACCAGCCATCCTCCAAGCTGGACAAATATAACTGCTCCCTATGTGCAACCTGCGCCTGCCTGAGAGACAAGTGTGTATATTCAGCTTCATACTTCTGTTCAGCCATGTCGTTGAGCTAGTTTGCTGTCTCCGCCAAGTGGTTGTCCATTACCCACCAGTTGGGAGCCACTGCTTTCAGATATGGTTAAGGATCGGCAACGTAAACACTTGGTCAGGGTTGGAGACAGATTGTGATTATGGTAAGCAAAAAAAGCTAACATTTATTGTATGTCTGGTGCGGGATGCAAAGTTCAGCCTCTGCATTTACATTGGACGTGCTACAAGCCTATCCACCACTACAACCTCGTCCAAACCCTCACTGTCTGTCTCGCGTTATAAAGGGAACACTACTTTCTACGTTGCTGCTGAACATTGGCATTGGATGTAAATTATGAGGTGTAGACACATCTTGTAATTCCTGGGGATACTGGCTGGTTTTGGTGCTGTTTTCCTTCTTCTTGCTGCTGCTGAAAATGCATATTGAAACTGGCTACAGGCTGAATTACTGTTGTGTTTTATACAGTAATGGTACTGAGTAGTAAAACAGTCATATCTTTATATGAACATTTCACAGGTTATTCAACATTTAACAAGTCTCCATTTACTCTCCTCTCCCTTCCTTCCAGGTCCCTCTCTCTACCTTTTCACTATTAGTGTCTTTCGCACACCCTGCATTTCTCATCTTGTTCCCTTCGCCTCTCCCCGTCCTTCGTCACTCCTTCTATCTCTCCACCACTTCTCTTTCTCTCCGTCTGTTAAGAAGACAGGAGGCATTCTTTCCATCGTTCGGCGGTCGTGTGCCATGATGTCATCGCCGTGGCGACAAGGCAGACAGTAAGCAGATACACACAAACGCACCAGGCACCTGACCCTAACCCCAACACACAGACACACAGACACACAGACACACACACACATGGGGGGCTCTCTCCTTCCTACAACCACTTAAGGCCCCTCGCTTTATCAGAAACACTAATGCCTGGGCTTAGATCACTCACATATTTCCCCGCACACACACACACACACACACACCAAAGCTTCACGTGTGTGCTGCGTTATCTCTTTCATGCTGTCACCCTCCATTGTAATCTACAGTGTGTGTGTGTGTGTGCGCGCGCGTTCAAGTGACAGATGTATGTCTGTGTTCATGACAGCGTGTCTTTCTGTAGGTGCGTATGTGCTCATAAGGATGTACCTCTATGTATTTCACTGTGTGTGAATGTTCGCAAGTTGTCTGTGTGTATTCAAGGCTTTATCCCCTGCTCTTGTGTGTGTCCCTGTGTGTGTGTGAAGTAGACTCAGTCCAGTGTGACATTGGCCAGTCTCCGTCTAAGAGAAACACAGAGCTATTTTAGAAATAATCCCCTCTCTCTGCTCTCTGTTTCCGACTGAACAAAGCGGCTCTCCATTGTTTTCTGTGACACTGTCTGCTCTGGTTACACAGGAGGCTGCTTGTAGGACGCCAGAGTTTACTCTTTAACCCCTGTAAGACGTGGTGCGTGTCAAGCTCGACCTCGTTTCTGTGAGGGGAGGTTTCCCTCTACATGCTGGGCTTCAGAGAACCACATGTGAGATTTGTTCAGACTTTATCGTGGGCATAGACTTTGAGGAAGGGTTTTTCCCAAAACGTACTCCACCCTCACACTGACTAATTTCAAGATACTGAACGAGTTTTGAATTGAGGAATCGTCAGATACACTTACCAGGTGTCACGGGGTTCAGTAAAATGTGATAATCATATTTACTGTAATCATCAGTGCAATGTGACTTGGTTTTCTTTTAAACAGAAGCTGGGGTAAGCAGTTTAATTTGGTGTAACTGGGCAAAAATCCCATAATACACATTGAGCATATGGTAATTTAAGTGGACTGAGAGAAAACTAGATGTCTGCACCTCTTCTTGGCTCTGATTTCAGGCTTTAGAAACTCTCGGGAGACTTTGGCCAATCACAGGTCACTTCAGAGAGAGGCCGTTCTTACTGGCTGTTCTACAAATGTAGATTTGCGTGCACAACCCTGTGGTGAAAGCCTGATTCAATGGCAGTGAATTCTGCAGAGAAAAGTTGTCCAGAATTGACAACAACTGCAAAGCAACCCAAAAAAGGGAGACAGACTTAGAAAAAAAAGGAATATGATGTTTATGAAATAAAACGTGACAATATTGTCGAAACGTTTCAGCGATCGGGAGATAATTTTGCAGCTGCAAGTTCACGTTTACATAGCAAACACAGTGTGTCCCCGCCTCACTGCTTGCCACTATAGTCCACCTCGCTGGATGGACAGCGAGCAGACAGACCCCAAGTCAGCAGCCATTAATCAATGTAATGGACACACTGGGTTACTGGATGAAACATGTGCCTGTGGTCATCTGGTGGCACATGAAAGAGTACGGTTTGCAGTGGAAACGCTAGCGTCTAGGTACCATGTCTGAAGGGTTATGTTTGGTTCCAAAGGTACCATACTGAAAGTGTTTGGTGGGAACAGGGCTTTAGACACCTGACTGAAAAATCAAAGAACCTACAAGTCAGTCACAAAATGACAGCACTAACGAGGGGAGGCCATTTTACTCACAGCATAGTTAAATGTGTTGATTTCAGAAGCTGAAATGGAGCAAAGCAGCCTTCTACTTCTTTGTTTTAGTCTAGTAGACTGTTTCTTTCTATTTTGATGTGCAAGTCTGTCAGGGCAAGAAATGATGTTGCAGAACGTTAGTCACGAAGCTCACGATAGATGTGGCTTGGGGAGTCAGGGATGTGGCCATCTGGATACAAGCTGAGGTCAGATCAGCCTCAGCTGTGTCGCCCGGGGGAAAGTAAGAGACATTTAAAACATGCGAAACACCTGATGAGCCTTTAAGCGCAACACTGAGGACGTGTCAAAGACAACCACAAGATGTACAGTATACGGTCGGCAGTCTATTCTGGATGCGTATGCACTTGATATTACAGCTGATAATAATGTGTTCCACCGTTTGGAAACATCTGTAGATTTTGGCTCTGCTTAAAAAGTGAAATTGAAGTGAAATAAAACTGAAACATAAAATCTCAGCAGGGTGGAAAACTTTGCAGAGAGTTTCTGTGGTAGAACTGTCTGAACGTGTGATGCATGCAATCAACGCATAATCCTGAAACCATATTTCTCTCTGTTCTGTACGTCGGAAATAAAAGAAGAAAGATTGTCTGGAATATTCTGAATAACTGAATGGTAAGAAAAAGTGTGGTTTTTAAAACGAGAAGAGAGCGGAGGAGAGATGAACGAGATGCAGGAGGGCACAGCTGGCTCTCAGTGGTAACTAATGCTGCCTTGAGGCACCCACACACACACACCCTCACACACACACACACACCCTCACACAGAGCATAGAAAGATGGGTGGAAGAAATCTGTGCTCCAGAGAGAAACTTTTCCTCTTTCCTCTCATTTTCACTCTTTTTACTTAAATCCTATCTGTCTTTTCCTTTCAGTCTTTTTTTGCTGGATAATCAGGTGGTTTTCAGTTGACAGAGCACACACACACACACACACACACACACACACACACACACACACACGCACACACACACACAGATACCTCTACGACTGGCTCTGGTGTTCATGACTGTGCATAATCTACTTGTACGTAAGGATGTAAAATTAAATCCATTTCTAATTCCGCCTTCTGTCTTTGCCTCTCTGTCTCTCTCTGTCTCACTGTCTCTCTCTCTCATGCACACACACACACACACACACACACACACACACACACACACACACGCACACACACACACACACACACACACACACACACACACACACACACACACACAGAGCTACTAGTTTAGTCTCTGAGTCTCCAGAGTGGGGCCCTGCAGAGTAGTATTTCTCTCCCAGCTGACAGCTTCTGTCCTGGGGCAGACAGCCAGCGAGCACTGGGCCTCCTATTCTCATCTGCTCTGAGCTGACTCCCTCTGTCTCTCACACACACACACACACACACACACACACACACACACACACATGGTTGAGGTGTGAACTGCTGCTTTGCCTCACAGCTCAAAATATCGAGGAGAGAGAAAGAAAAAAGTAAAGTTAAAAGTAAAAAAAACAGCGAGAAAAAATGGAGCTGGGGGCCTCTCCTTCAAAGTTTTACACACATTTTAACACACACCCACAGCTATACATTCAGTATGTACAATATATGTATACATCTAACATACGGGTGGGCTGTATCATGTCATTCATGATAATACTGGTATCATTTTAATAGGATATGAAAACTTCACATTGTTATACCCAGAGCTATACAGCCTGACAATAGCCAGCAGGTTGTCAAACTGCCATCATGGAGGCGAAGCTCCTGGACCAACCGGTGGTACTCCCCATAATTAATCCTCTTTTTTAGGGTCTCATGTACCCACACAGATCTCTGTTTTCCTGTGCCCAACAAACTTTTTACTGACAATCTCTCACCCTCAACCAGAGCTAAAGCAGGTACCCTCTGCCTCAACATTTTAGGAACTAGATACTGATTACTGTGAAATAAATGAAATTAATAAATTCAGGGTAGATTGATTACACAGGAGAGTTAGGATAAGGAGGTGATGGTGTGGTTGTCTGGCAATAATAAAAAGACACTGCAAGCATTTTTTTTTTACTAGCAGCATTAAATTAAAATAGGTATTGCAGTGAGCCTTGCATTTTTTAACCTGCAAAACACTTTCTGTGTCATCGGGGCCTTAGCGAGTTACTGCTCAGAGGGAACTCATTCAGCGGCTCCTCTGGCAGCAGCACAGCGTCTCTCCCTCTCCTCTCTCGCTGTGCGCACACAGGAGTCGGTCTCGTTTTGTCCTAAATGTAATGTAAACCTATGTGATGCTCGCGGCTCTACAAAAAACTCTATATATGTGAATGTGCAATAGTTGTGGTATCTTAACAGCCTGTCACATGTTACAGTGTGATGATTAGAGGAGGAAAACCTGTTGAGTTATATATATATACATCCCAGGGGACATTTTTTTTGTATTTGTAAGCTGTTTAAATGTGTAATTTGTGGCAGGTTTTATTGTGTTGAACTATCAATATTGTATACAGAATCTGAATCTCACTCTGAGTTACTGTTGTTGTTCACAATCTAAAGAAATGGGAGATCAGTTTTGTTTAGTTTTTACTCAATATTTGAAGGTAAAACTATGTCACTTATTTTGTTGCAATTCTATTTTCTTAAATGAATTATTTTCTTAACTAAATTGTCCTATTGTCAAGACTATCATTATCACAAAAATACCCTCAAATATCATGATATTATTTCAGGGCCATGTCGCCCAGCTGTACTTTACCCTCTGTTCTTAGGCTACACACAAACACACACACTTACTGGTTTATGACCTTACAAGAGAAAACACAGGGCAATGAATGCACACATCAGAGCAGGTTTTATGAAACATTTGTTGGTGCTGGTCTGCCATGTGTGCAGCATCAAAGCCAAGACAGCCAATAAAGCTCTGGTTTATAGTAAACCATTTACTGCTGCTCTCTCCCTCTCCCTCCATCCAACACAAAGTTTCACTTCACTAGATTACAACACGAGTTATTAGAGAAAATGATCGACACCTACCGCAGTTGTTATGCGCATTCAAAACTTTGAAATTGCTCTTGGGGGCTGCATTAAGCCAAACACATCAAAGGGATAATAGTAGGTTGAAAATGCAGAATAATGATAAAATGATTATCGGGAATTACAGTCGAGAATGCCCTGAAGGCTTTTATTCAACGCCAAAAACCAAAATGTGTTTACAGATCTGGAAAGTTTACTTGTTTATTAAAGACTGTAAGAAAATGGCTAGGTGATTAGCATACTGTCAGGCCGGCAGCCAGGCCCTGATTTGATAGAAACTTTGTTTTATCTTTGACTGACACTGCTTAGATTAAAGTAGCCCACTGCATAATGTACAATAACACACAGAGAACAGCAGGATTTTTGGGCAAAATCTTTTTGAAAACCGTGTGTGTGTCTTAAACTATAGTGGAAGTGGGTCAGAGACACTGGATATGAATGATTTAGTATGGAGGGAGAAGACGGGACAAGAGACCATCAGAGAGAATAGGATACAGAGAAAGAGAGTGTTAGGAAAATAGGTTAAAGCTGGTGCATAGGATAAGTGTCTGTGTGTGTGTGTGTGTGTGTGTGTGTGTGTGTGTGTGTGTGTGTGTGTGTGTTTGAGAGGGAGAGAAAAGCTCCCCTCAAGGAGCTGTTGTACATCAGAGAGGCTTAAAGAAAGACAGCGAGAAAGGCTTACACACGCTAACACACACACACACACACACACACACACATAGAGAGAAACAGCATTGACAGGGAAGGGAATAAAATAACTGGAGGATTTGGAGGGAAAACAAATCAAAGAGACGTGAAGGGGGAGAGAGGGAGAGGAATGGAGAGAGGGAGGGAAGGAGGAGCGGCAGCAGGAGGGAGAGAGACAAAGGCGGTGAGAGGGAGAGCAAGGAGGGCAGGTGGGACTACGGCATGACAGAATGAGGATCTGTTCTTGACACATTTCCCCTTTTTCTCGCTCCGCTTTTTTTCCTCTTAAAAAACACTCCCGCTCCCTCACCTCCTCTCGCTTTCTCCGTCTCTCAGACACACACATTTAAAAACACACACTGTGACTAATAAGAAAGGTGTAAAAATGCATTATGCACGGTCCGCGGGAGTTTGCTCTTTCCGTGGGACCACACACACACACACACATGCACACACACAGAGGAGTGTGACTAAAGATGCAGCTTTGTCTTCACAGGGGCTCTTTACAGTAAATCCATTTCTACGCTGCGCTACAGAGACCAAGACATCTGCCTACAATCTGTCAGCGCAGACTCACTCCTGTAACACTAACCAGTCACAGTAACGGACACCTGCGACTCCCAAACGTCTATGAAAGACGATCTTTCGAAGCATTTTTGCTTTATTTGACAACGTGAGAGTGACAAATGTGTTTCTGTCGATCTACTGTATGTTTAGATGCTCCCTGTTGTCAGGCTCTACTCAGTATTCACTTCGGAAATGTCTGAAGTGAACAGAGACAAAATGACTGAGAAGCAACTTCACAACTTCTTGAGTTAACTTAAGTGCATGCGTCATGTTTCCATCAGCATCCAAACTCAACAACAAGAGAGTGCCTTGGAGAAAAGACTGTCCAAAAGTTTGTATGATTGATAGCCTCTCCCCACTTCCTGTTGCCAGATTTCCTTTCAAATGTAGTTTAAATTTTTCAACTGCCAATGCCAATGAAAACAATGTGGCAAACATGGTGGAAATATGGCATTTATGTTTGTTTCACGTATTTATTTGGGGAAGGTAACAGTTTCCTTGTAACACAAAACTGATGTCTTCCATTCTGTTTTGTCTCCCCTGATGATGTTGAAGCCTCATGCTTGACTCAACACCACTTGGTCATGTTGAAACAATATTCACAACTTGGATTAATATCTATGACAAATCCTTTGCCTACCCAGTAATTGAGGAGCAGACATATATTCGGACTTTGTGACCACTTAAGAGGCAGTCAGTAAATCTTAATGAATTACGGTATTCTTTGGTGCTCATGGTGAATTTGACTGAGCTAATTATGTCTAGCTTGTCCATACTGACAAAAGCTATTTATATTTGTATGCGCAATCTAAGCAGCTAAGTCATGTTAGTTCAAGTGGGCAGCCAACAGCTCTGTGGGCTTTAAGAGGTTTAATACATCCAAAGAACTTCTATAAAAATAAACTGCTTGGCAACCAGACCTGGCGTCTAATTGAGACCAGCATTTATTTGTCCAAATGAGTAGCCACACCCAGCTTGTAAAGGGGACTTGGCATTTAATTGTGACAGCTTTGATTGAAGTTTTATGGTATGTTGAAACTTTATATTATAACAATGCTGTGGTTAAAGTGTGGTTAGGTTTAGGCACAAAAACCACCTGGTTATGGTTAGGAATTTAAGTTAAGGCGGCATGGTGGTGCAGTGGTCAGAACTGTCGCCTCACAGCAAGAGGGTTACTGGTTTGAACCCTGGGGGAGCCATTCTGTGTGGAGTTTGCATATTCTCCCCGTGTCTGTGTGGGTTTTCTCCAGGCACTCCAGCTTCCTCCCACAGTCCAGAGACATGCAGGTTAATTGGTGACTCTAAATTGTCCGTAGGTGTGAACGGCTGTCTGTCTCTACAGCCCCTTTTACACTGCAAGTTTTTCCACGAATGTTGGGCTGTTTTGCCGGCAAGCTGCGAGCGTTTAGACACACAGAGGCGGGTAGTCATATTAGCGGAACCCTCAGTTTAAACAGACCGAGGTGGCCTTCCGCACATGCGAGCCACTGGCGGTGGATAAACAGGAAACACCTGATAGCAGGAATTAGCGAGCAGCTAGTAGCAAGAGGGAAACGCAAACCTGACAGACACTGTAAAGATGAGCAACTGGGGAGACAAGGAATTGCGTGCCCTCCTTGCCCTCGCAAACGACATCAGATGACAGGAACGGTGAAGGACGGGCCGACTTACGCGGGAATCCCCAAAGGACTGAGCAGCCATGGCTTTCCTCCCGCGTCACTGTTTACGTCACACGCTGAGCTACACGTTTTGTTACTTGCTCACGCCCCCCATTGCCCCGAAAAAGGCGCATTCTGTATAAACAAAAGTAGGTAGGCGGCATTTTGCCGCACTCCCTGATTTTGTTTTAATACTGCCAATGCTGAAAGAAGACTGATTGGGCTTTCCTGCAAATTTGCACAATTCCTGTTTAAAAAGGGTCTATGTGTCAGCCCTGTGATGGTCTGGTGACCTGTCCAGGGTGTAACCTGCCTCTCGAGCATGTCAGCTGGGATAGGCTCCAGCCCCAGTGGCCCATAACACAATAAGTGGTTACAGAAAATGAATGAATGAATGAATATGGTTAGGGAAAGATCATGTGTTGCTTCAAAAACACAGTTCTTGTGCCACACTCACGCTGAGGTCTTAAAAAACAATTGTGTTTGTTGTTTGTTGGTCTTAAACAGTGGTCTGCAGCAAACATGCATGCATATGTTTGGGAAGTACTGAGCATATGACGGGATAAATAAGACTTGGGTTAAAATGCACAAGTTGTGTGAGAGTTTGCAAACGATGATGCAGATGTTTTGCTGTTGTTAAAAGTGGTCTCCCTTTACTTCAATTAATGAAGAATTTTCACCTGGTTTAGATTATTTGTTCCTCATGGAGGCATATGAGAAAAACAAAGTTTTCTTAATGAATTCAAGGTAACATGCTATGAATTACTGATATACAAATGGTCATTTTGCAGGTGAAACACTCCTTTAAAAAAAACTACTCAGCTGATTTGGTCTTATTGCGATTAATACTTCGCAGGGGAAAGTGGTCAAATAATCTTTTGTAAATTTTACTTTTATACCCATGTAAGAGCAACGTAAAAGCCCAATGATTGACTTCATTACCAGATTTTTGAGGAAACATAATCCATTGTTTCATTTCATTCATCATGTACATTTATGTGCTCAGTTTCTTTGTTCACTATGTGTATCCACTGACTTGAATGCCTCGCCGTGAGCCAACTTTCCCATTAAGGAGGATAAAGTCTTAAAATGGAAATACATTGTGTACATTGTAGTTGTGCTGTAATTTATAACCGTGATTATGCCGTGGATGTCAGAGCAGTCAGGTCATAAATCTGTCCGTTTCTTTCTCCAGCTGACGTCTTGCTTTCTGTTCAGAGTTAAACACGCCAGCCTGTCACTAGCCCTTCCTGCTCTCCTCTGCCTGTCCGTCTACTACACTTTTATTATTTCCAGAATAGAAATGTAATCGTTTGGCAATGCTAACGTACAATCAGAGGCTTTGAAAGAAAAAATGCATGTTTTGTTTTCTACTTTTTGATATGTTTTCCCTCGTCATTGCTCCCTCTCCCTCTTTAATTGCTGTTTAATGATCTGTTTGATGGTCTGGCACTCGCAACCTGTAATCAACTGAGGAAAACAGGCGAGTTTAGGTCCTGCCGCATCCTTTTTTCCTTTATCTGTTCTTTCTCCGCACTTGTTTCTTTTTGTTGTGATGTTTTTGGGTCTTTTCCATCTTTCTGAACATTCTGCTCTTGTTCGGCTCCTTGTGCTTGTTTTAAACCCCCTTCTTTTCCTGTACAGCTCTGTTCAGTGCACTTAATTGGTGTGAGCGCTCTGCAATACATGAACAGATTACACATAAAATATGGCAATAAGAACAGAAATTACAATACAGAAGAGTCAGCACCATGAAAGCAGATGCTGTCTTTTTTCTCCGCTGTATATTCAGCTGAAGATCACTGGTTTGCAAGGCTTCAGAGACTTCCAGAAAAACCCTGTTATTTGAATACAACTTCTAACTGCAGCTTTTATTGCCTCTATTTTCCCGATTCAATCGCTCCCTCCGTCTCTCACTGGGGAGAAGGAAAAATCAGAAAGGGAAAGAGAAAGACAGCCAGAGACAGAGAGAAGAGGGCAAGAAAGGCAAGCACAGAGAGCGCCAGAAAAACGGAGAGAAGAGACGGAGACGGGGAGCCGAGGCGCCCTCATTTGAGCTTGTAAGAATGAGTGTCAAAACGGCGTGCCCCCTTTTGTCATACTAAGCCCTCAACATGTCTGTCATACACACACAACAAATACACACACACGCAGACTTGCTTTGGCACAGTGTGGATTAATCTCATTGCTGGGGGGGATCAAAGTGCTTGTCTCTGGTTTATGGCAGCGCACCAAACAGGTGTACATGCGTTTGTGTGGGCGGATGTATTTTTATGTGTGTGTGCATGTATGTGTGTGTGTACATCTCCAAGCGTTCCTCTGGGAGTGAAAGCTTCTAAGCAGTCATGCTGTCTCATCTGGTTTTGTAAGTGACTCTGTGTGTATGTGTGTGTGTCTTATTTCTGAAGGCAACATGCACTTCTTATGTACGTGATGGGATAGCAGCCACGTCTGTGTGTGTGTGTGCGTGTGTTATTGTTAGCGATGGCTTTCCGGCTGTGAGGAGCAGAGCTGTCGTTCCATTGAAAATAAAAACTTCGACTGGATGCACGCAAACAGAGGGACGCAAAAACACACGCAGACAGACGCCATCGATTAGTTTCAGTAGGTAGTGACAACAGTGAAGACAAGGACGGTGCAGTAACTACGTTTCCAGACAGACGCAGCCTCAGAATGGAGAGGTGGATGGGAAGAAAGAAGGAGGATGGGTGCAAAGAATGAGAGATAAAAAAAGGGAGGGATGCCAGAGCGAGGGATGGACGGCAGGAATGAAGGGAGGGATGGCAGCGGAAGGGGTGCAGAGAGAGGTTTGAGGCTTGGAGGGAGGCTGGGTGGGAGATAAAACAAAGAAGCAGAGCAGCAAAGGAGAAATAAATTGAATTTATAGTGTTCACCTTGAGGCATCAGCCAAGGCTCTCACTGCAGGAGGCTGAAGACAGCGCAGCAACTTGGTGTTTCTGCAGACTCTTTATAGTCTAATTGTACATGTGGTGCGCGGCACAGCTTTGGTGCGTAAACAGACTTAAATTGTCCCCATTCAAGATGCTAAATCCACTAAAAGCTTCATTCTGATGCTCTTTTTTGGCACACAGAAGATCCCGTTCCAGTGCATTTGAATAGATTTTGGCATTCTTAATGAATCACCACCCGATACCTGATTTGTCACAGCCTGCAGCGGCCTCCCCCGCACTGAGACAACAACTAAAATATCATATTTTATTTCCCTGCTGAAGCAAACAAAAGTAACGGGACTCACTTTGTTGCCTGCTGCTGGAAACCTTGACCGCGCATTGCCAAAACAATTGTCAAGTGCATCGCCACCCCTCTTTCTCCACAGCAGGATCTTTTCATTGCGACGCTTCTGTGTTTTCTTTAGTAATAAATGGCTCTTTTTAAGCATCATTAACGTTACAATCTCCATAACAACCTCGCAAATAAACAGAAATCAGTGTCTGGCTGTTTGAAGGGTCAGAACATTTACTGCAACAGATGACTTCTGATTTTCAAACGCATACTTCATGTCTGGTGAAAATAATGGCCGGTAAATGAGTGCGTAAGGTGAAGGAGAACGCTGCGTGAATGCAAGGGAGGAGGACATAACGTAAGTGGTTGTACATTCAATATATACCCTGGCCTGAAAGATTGATGGATGAGCGGAAGGAGCGAGGGAGACGGGAGAGGAGGTAATATAATTTCTTCGGGATATCACGCAGTTTCTTTGGCTCCACTCAGTTGTTGTTGGACAGCTGTCTTTCTCCTCTCCACCTCTTTGCTTTCCCTCCTATTCTCCCCGCTATAAAAAAACATTTCTGCGTCTTTTCTTTCATTTTATTATCCTCCAGCCGGCCCCCCTCCCCCCGAAACAGATTTATAACTCTTGCCCTGACCTCTTTAGTCTCTTTTATTCTCTTCATTCTATCAGTTTTGCACTCTTCTCATCTTCTTCTCCTCGTCCTTCCTCCCCCTCTTCTCTCGCAGTGTGTTATGGTATCAAATCCAAACTGCTGGTGATGTTCACACTAACTCAACAGACTATTTCGACATCAAGACATATTTGCCGTACATCATTTGAAAATCATTTACGTAAATGGTTCTGGATGTGAGAGCTCTAATGAGTTAAACACATGAAGAAGGTTTTTGAACTGATGAAATCATGTTGCGCTGCTTCTTCATATGATATCACAACTGAAATGTTTTGTCTGCTGTTCAATGACAATTTGTTAGAGGAGTCCTTTCAAGAATCTGCAATCTTGTGAATTAACCTGACGACATCACGACAGGTGCATAAAACATTTTACTGGACCGTCTCCACGTGAACCTCGTCTCCGAGGAAAAGCTGCTCCAAATCAATTCAATCTTTATCGTCTGAAATATTTAAAATAAACAATGTGAGATTCCAACTGTGTTAAGTGTTTAATTGCAGTGTGGATGTCGTGTTGACAGGAAGTGTTTTAATCATATTCCAGTGAGGTAAGTGGTGAAATCTTTGAAGCAATCGCCAACATGATAAACACCGTCAGATAAGGCAAAGGTTGCAGATATAAAAGATGTTTTTTCTTTGTCCATATCAAAGGTTTAAAGACGGATGGTGTGGACACTGGAAAGCCTTTTGAGGCACGTTCATTATTTGTGTGCAATTATTACGCAGAATGATGTCTTCAAACCTTTCTATTATGGCGATCATTCAGGGGATGAAGCTTGAACCGTTATGGCATTAATTTCCCCCCAAATACCTACATTTTTATTGTTGTTTCAAAACCCATGAGTGTGAGGATACTGGCTGCATGATCGCTTCAGACTGATGTCAGATATGGGTCACTTTAAACATGAAGGTGACCAGTCCAGGCAAGAAAATAATTGGAATTGAGTGTTAAGCCCTGTAATGTGAACGTCGCCTATGTCATAGCAGGTGTATTGCTCACGACCTATGAACGGCAGTGTCGAGTGTAAAGTTGTTTTGATAAGCGATTCTTGACAAAGCTGCAACAGGCACTGTGCTAGTATAAATGAAATTGGCTTCACTACAACCTAAACTTACAACCCAAACAATAAGTTCCAAAAAAACTCCTCTCTTCTTGTCCTCTCTAAAAAATACTCTCCAAAAGCCAAACAAAATCTTCTGTATGTGAGTCTTACATTAATCAAGTCTTGTTGGAAGTTACACCTCAAAGCTATCCAAAGAAATACCTCGACCAGAGAGACCTGAGAGTGTGTGTGCTCATGTGTGTGTGTGTGTGTGAAACTGACTTGGAGCTAGCAGGAGAGCAGTAGATTGAGGTGGAGATGTGTGTTAAATGTCAGTAAAGCAGAACAGCGCGGCGCAAAATCGGCTCTAATTCATCCAGATTGGGATTTCAGACCCGACGTCCCGCTGTTACACACACACACCGTCAGCAAATTCCTCCGGCCGGCTGCGACGCGCACACAAACACACCTGCATACTCTGAACACACGACAAACACACATGCCCGCGAGCACACGCAAGTCTGGGAAGAAAAGGAGCATGTGCATATTTAATGTATATCACAAGGAAAATACGTCTCTGCGTGTGTTTTACGAGTGTGTGTGTACGTGTGAAGGTCGCAGCAGATGATTTATCAGTGGGAAAGATGCATGTTGGAGCCCTGCAGGGCAGATGTGTGTATCTGTGTGTAGTTTTGTTTGTGTACTCTGCCTGGATGTGGTGTATATTGCCGGGTGTTCCCCATGCGTGTGTATTTACATGTTATTAGTGCGTATTTACGTGTTTGTGGATGTTTCATGTGGTTTTATGGGCATATTTGTTGAATCTTTATTTCTTTATTAATATTATGCTGTTCTTGGGCGCACACACGCACACACACACACACATACACATGCAAATGAACAATATACATCAGGGGCTGAAGATTAGCAAAGTGTTGGAGTAAGGAAGACATACGGTACAAAGATAAATAGATGCTACACAACTATATTACTCTGCGTGTATGTGTGTGTGTGTGTGTGTAAGGAAAGGCGGGAAACAGGATAAGGCAAGAAACCTTGACAGAACGTCGTATTCCAGCTGTATTTGGTATCTATTTCTGCATGGGAGTGAGAGTGTGCATGTGTGTTAATATATTCTACGTCTGTCCAAGACGGCTCTGAAACATGGCGTATCATATATCATGTCTTACAGTAACATTAAACCTTACACCGATGTAAAACTGGGCAACAAGTCAGACATCAAAACCCCGAAGAGTTACGGCCGCCCGTGTGTGCAGAGACAGTTTGATGTGCATTACACCGAGATATATGGACGCGCGGGACGCAGCCACCTTAAACATCTCATGTTTTACATGTGGGAGAGAGCCAGAAGCAAATGACGTATATTTGCTGACCAAACCCTAATGTCTTGTGAAAAATATGAGCAGTGGCGTCATAGACATAACTCACAGCGAGACACCTAGCAGCTACCTGAAACGTCTAAACTTTTCACCGAAGCAGGAACAGACAGAGAAATACACAATATCCCAAATACGTGGGAAGAATATTTTACTGCAGCCTGAAAAATATCATGTATTATGCAAAGGCAGAGCATGAAAGTGCTGCATTTGTTTCAGTAAGTTGTCAAATAATCACATGTGAACGCAACAATTCTTCAAAAGCCCCTGCAGGTGATTCACTGAGCCTTTAAGGCAGGAGTTTCCAGTGTGTTTAGAGGGAGAGAACTGGAGCTACATTTGATCAGAAAACAACCAGTACACTGATGGAAACAGTGGATAAAGTAGGAGTTGGTAAGACTCAAAAGACAAACTGCTGGCCAACAATAAATAAATAATATCTTGAAAAACAATCGATATTGGTGAGACAGAGATACTGTTTGAGCAAAGAGAGAGAAAAGAGTAACAAACTCTTCTGTAAGGCTGCCAGAAATGTTGTTTGCCTGTTAATGCACCAATATGTGATACCAATGCACAACTGCCATCATTACAGCCCAAGGACAGGTATGTTGACAGGTTTTCCATGAAGTGAGTGCCCAATACAATTTGTGTTTTTTAACAAACTGTACTTAACGTTCTAAATCTGAAAACTTCATATACAAAACCACAGACTGTATAGACTGTTTTTTACTGCTAGTAAACAGTATGACATTCTTGGGGGGCGTGGCTTAGCTAGAGGCAAAACAATTCCCCACGGACATTAGCCAGCGCTAGCTAGCAAGTTCTGTTGGCTTGTTTTAGACAATGGAGGAAGATGATGTGAGTGGTGCATTCAGAAATACTACACTCTAGCACAAACTGGACAGTTTATTTGGAGCACTGTCTGAATGCACTGTTCGGTTATCCAGAGCGCTGCATGTAATTTTATAAAATGACATCATTGTGATGTTGGCCCTAAAAGGGTAGACTTTATATACAGTCTATACACAAAACAATATACAAATGTCTCATCTCGAGATGAGTTTAGAGAGCACCAACATCATCTACCCTGTATCAACTAGCCTGAATCAAATGTGATATATGATTGTAACATTCTGTGATAATCCCATTAAAATAGAATTTCTATGAATAATTCATAAACATGTCAATAAACTAAAATTTAAGAGTTCAACATTTTGATAAATATGCATATTCTCTTTCTTCCTGGGAAATTTTTATGTTTTCATTTCAGTTATTGAGACTGTGAACAAAACGGAATCTGGTCTTGAGTGTGATATATGATGTGTGCCATAAGAAAATGGCAACCACCAATGAAAAGAGATTTTTTTCAATACGCCACGTGAACCGTTAAACATCATCAGGTCATCATCAACATGAGTCAATACAGTATCAATCAGTGGCACAATCTCATTTTCACGATGTAGCATTATCAGGGGGAAAAACACACCTTACTTGAATTGTGTAGTAATATCCTAAATAACTGTGAATTCAGGTATATTCTATGAACCTTAAAATATTAAGTTATAGTCTACTGGCAGTCCCAGGGGACCTCCGTGCCGCCCTGCCACCTTTACCAGGAAACAGTGGCGCACCGAGCTTCAGAGAGCCGGGGATAAGAGCAGGCTGGTGGACAGGTGTCAGATCAGTGCAGAGCGCCAGAACAGAAACACGGACACATCACAGACAGTATTTAAATGACATTCAAAACACAAGTTTCGCCCTCAGAAATTTGCCTTTGGCTACATAAAAATACAAAACTGAGCACAAAAAAATACCGCAACAAAAGTGTAACTGAGCTTTTAACATCCCTGAAGATACGCACCTATAACTACACAACTTCAACGGTCAAATAACTGATATGCAGTCCCCTACTAAATGCTTAAGTCATTGATATTTGTGTCATGATGGAAGATATAAAGTGCAGTCGTGTATCTACAGACGCACCAGAGACGATCAGCAGAGTAAATATTTGGTCTCTGGACAGTAGGTATGATCAGTGTATGGAAACACAGTCACACCACACTTCAGAGTTGGGTTAACCGCACTGGATTTATACACATGAAGTTAAATGATGGCTGAGATTGAGCTGCCCACCAGGGTCTGTTAAATCTGATCATGCATGTGAGTAGGGTGGTCTGTGTGCGTTTGTGTGGTCCGTGTTTTCATGTGTACGTACAAGAAAGAAGGAGGGACACCCTAAAAACTAGATAAAAGGAACTGATAAACCCATTGGCATACGATTCCGATTCAGTTCTCGATTCCCTTCCCCGTGCACATGTGTGTGTCCACTCATGTGTGCGCCTGCTGCATCAATATTAATCATGGCACCTGTATTTTCTCAAAAGGAACTTTGGACATGTCAGTTTAATAAATCAATCACAGCGTGCTTGCACACGTGCACACCAACACATGCAGATTCAAGTACGAAAACAAGGCCACGCATTCTGAAGCGCTGATCCTTGTAATAATCACACGGGTCGTTACTGCTGCGATAAAATGGCCAATAACTTGCTCACCTGGCCTGTGAATGGACATGCTGCTGGACACACACAAACACACACACACGCACAGTCTCTCCCTCCAAAACAAAGAAATGCTACGTTGGTAGAAAACACTGAGAACGAAGTACAGGAAAACTTAATCACAGCACATGCCCTCATTTTCCCATCATGCCACAGTAAAAGATAGTCCCACAGCGTGTATAAACAGGCAGGACATGCTAACACGGACATTCTCCTTGGCTTCTATTTCAGCCCAAAGCGTCGTTCCACTAAATTAGACCTCATTGTAAGGTCTCAGTGAGGATGTAAAACAGCAGAAAATACAGGGACTCGTCGGACTGCTGGACTCCTCTGAACTGCACTTAAAACGCAAACCCATCTATTAAAATTACATTAAAATTTACACTGAGTTACAGCGTGTGCATGAGTGTGTGCGGGCGTCTGTGTATGTAATCAATCATATGAAGAGCGAGACAGCGGTACATGGTTATTGCATTAACACACTACTTACTTCTATGGCTTTAAAGTGCTGAGTGAAAGAGGGGGGAGATAAAAGTATAAAGGACAGAGAGAGGTACAGACAGGAAGAGGAAAGAGAGGGTTGATGAGGTGACGGGTGAAGATCATGTCAGTGTGACCGGTGGCCACCGTCCTGGAACACTGAGGCAACATGGGAAACTACTGGAGATATCATAAGGGTTGCTAATTTCAGGGGAAGTGTTGAAGGTCGGATCGGACTTAATGTTGACCGGTGCACATAGAGGCAAGTACAGTTGTGTTGAAACAAGGCAGAAACGAAAATATAGAAGTTGCTAAGAAGTGTCATACTTCATTGTTAAGGCATGAAAACAGCGTGGATCTAAAGCAATTTCAGTCCCTTAGTCAAGACTGAAATATTCCAACATGTACTGGATGAACTGCCATGAAACTTTGAACAGACATTCGTCGTGCCCTCTGGATAAAGCCAACCGACTTTGCTGTTGACTTTTCCTATTGTGTCACCATGAGGTTGACGTTTTTTATTATTTAGTCGAATAATACAACAAATGCTGGATGGAGTCCTATTAAATTTCGTACACTTTCGTGTTCCCCACAGGATGAACTGTGATGACTCCTTGTGCTCTTCTGTAGCACCATCATCAGGTCAAAATCCTGTTCTCACCTGTATGATATCATCTATTCATCGGTTCATTTTCAACCGCTTACCCAGGGCTAGGTTGTGGGAGCAGCAGGCAAAGCCAAGTCCAAACGTCCCTCTTCCAAGCAGATCCCAAGGCGTTTCCAGGCCAGATGAGATATATATGTAAGCCCTCCAGCTTTTTCTGGGGCTGCTACCAGTTTGACATGCCTGGAAAACCTCTCCTGGTGCCCAGGAGGCATCATGATCACATGCCCGAACTACCTCAACCGACCCCTTTTGACCCCTCATCTCAGCCACTCTGCAATCTCTTTCTTAGGTCACTTCCCAAAGCTCATGACCATAGGTGAGGGTCAGAACATAGATAGACCAGTAAAACGAAACCTTTCCCTTCACCACAACAGGCCAACAAAGCGCCCACATCACTGCTGAAGCCGCAGTGGTGGTTCAAGAACTACATGGTGGGTAATAAAAATGAAGCTCTGGCAAACATTCAGTCAGGAAGACAATACTTTTCATGCTCAGGCTGTAAGTTTCTTTCTCACCCCGCCATTCACTCCTTGCACAAATGCTCACTCACTATTTCTAGGTGTCATTGCCTGGGTCTGTCAACTGAGTCACCAGCTGATTCACAATCAACCAAAAGCACAGCGACACACCTTCTCTGTCAGCCTATCGTCTTACTGCTCCTCATTTTAAAGATGGTTCATTCTCAGCTGCAGTTCTTTCTTGCTGCCCTTGTGTATGACCTCCACCTCCCCATGACTACCTAGACTTTACAGATTCATCAGCCTCATCCACCTCAGTGGTCAGCAGCCACCACCTCCACCATTGTCTAGACTCCATGGGGGGATTTATCCTGCTGCCGGTTGTACTTAACTACAAACTGAGTTAGCTTCCTTTCCCAGTTAGTTAGCACAACCGTTAGCACAGCTGTTATGGGCGAATATTCGCTCGCACAATACTCCAAAATCACTCCAGCAGTGGTGTTCAGAGAGGCAACGCAAGGTGGAAATTCACTTCACGTTTGGTGTGAGCAAACCATGAGTGTTTGTAAATCAGCATGAAAGGACAGAAAAGGGAGGGACGGATTTAAGAGCAGATGAATATGTAGGTAGACAGACATTTTTTACAGTGTGTTTGTCCATGGTGTGTTTGTGTCTTTGGAAACATGACAAATGACACAAGTGTTCGACACAAGTTTGCGCCCGTCAGTGTTGACGTTCAGCTGTTTTACACGTTAACATAAATAAAAGCAATAAAACGTGTGTGTGTTTCTGCATCCTCACTTCATCTCCAGGACCTCCTCCAGGTGTTTCCGCCTCTCGGCCCGCAGGGCGGTCAGGTGACCTTCCTTCTCGGCCAGTGAGAGTTGAGTCGATGACAGCTTGGCTTTCATCACCTCCAGTTCCTGTTTCACCTTCTCCATGGCAACCAGCAGGTCCTCCACCTGACACACACACACACACACAAACACACATTATCAGACATCTTAAACATCATGCTTTTCCCAACTTTTCTGTCTCAATATATCTTTAGTTCATATTTTCCTTCAACTTTTTTTTACTCGTGATTGCTTTCCACATATATTCATGTTTATGTGTTGTGTCTGCCTCTCCCTCTGTGTGTGTGTGTGTGTGTGTGTGCATCTGACAGCTACTGCGCTTTTGAAATTTCTCTGTTTTTACACGAGATGCTCAATTGCAGAACATCAAATGTGTCATTTTTCTTCTCCGTGTTTTCTTTTTCCCCTTTATGTTGTTTCTCTTCTCTGATATATATTTTATCTGCCTCTGTCTCCGGGTGTATATCAGTTTGTCAGTTTAATGTCTGTTGGGTCAGAGTGTCGAGGTCACTGTATTTCTCACAGTGTGACGACGACCTGGCCTGTCACCGCGCGCGCACACACACACACACACACACACACACACACACACACACACACACACACACACACACACACGTTCTCGCTTTGGATACATTTTTTCTCTCTTTTCCAGCTCCCTGTTCCTCTGAAGTGTTGAAGTAGAAAGAAAGGAGAGAAAGAACATCAGACAAAAGCCATTCAAAAAAAGTATTCACACTGAGAAAGAAGTAGTCATAAAGGCACTTTCTTCCTCCAAAAAATAGACGACATCAGCAGAAATAAAAAAAAAAGTAAAAACCCTGAAGATGAGCTGAATCTGAAAGAAGCTGCTTTTCAGACAGAAGTGGGGACCAAGACAAAATAACAGTCTTGTAATGTGAAAAAAAACCTCAGGACTAAAGAAACTTCCAGAAAGATCTTTCTCTCATGTTTTGCCACCATTATGCGCTTTCAGACTTAAAGTGACAGTTCACCCTAAAATGAAAAATACATATTTAACCTCTTACCTGTAGAGCTTTTTATCATGCAGATTATTTTGGTGTGAGTTGCTGAGTATTGGAGATACCAGCTGTAGATATGTCTGCCTACTTTCCAATATAATGGAACTAGATGGCACTCGGCTTGTGGTGCTCAAAGTGCAAAAAAAAGTCCCTTAGGTCATGTTTTTTTTATTTCATTCATTCATTCATGTTGTTTCCTGTTTTACTCTGAAACTCACATCTCCTCTCATTTCAGACCACTTCACTTCCTGCCCCTGTGTGTTTTCCCTCCCTTCTGATGACTTCACCTGTGTCTGATTGTCGCCCCGCCCTGATTAGCCTCACCTGTGTCTCGTTATCCATCCCCTCACTAGAGTGTTTAGTGTGTGTCTTGTTTTCTCTTAGTGCCACTTCATCTTAGCTCCTTTTGTGTCTAGTGTTCCAGACTTTTGTTTCTTGTTCGTTTGGATTTAGTCTGTTGACTGACTCTGTCTCATCCCTATTGGATTTTGTTTGCCTCCACTTATAGTCCTCCTGTGTAACACTGTTATTTTACCTGAACTGTCTCCAGAGGCATGTGTTTTAGTCAACTCTCACCTGGTTCACCAGTTGTTGCATTGAGTTTTGTTACACATTTGAGCACGATCTTGTTCCATTATATTAAAAAGACGGAAGACATCTCTGTGGTTGATATCTCCAACACTCTGCAATCCACACCCAAACAATCTAGATAGAGAAATAGCACCACGGGTTAGAGGAAAAACAATATGTATCTTTGATTTTAGGGTGAACTGTCTCTTAAATATTGGGCAACCCAACACTTCCTCCATCACCTCAATAATCTTCAGGTTGTTCACCTGCGAAATTCCAATCCATCCTCTGGCTTTGCTCCACCACTATAAGCATCTAGCCTTCATCTATACTCTATCTCCATGGGTTTTTGAAGATGCTACATAGTGGTGAAAGTTATCAGTCTTTCTTTGTTACTATCTCAACAAAAACTGTTACACATTTCCAACTGGATTTTCACTTCACAAGAACAGGGCTGATGAGATGGAAAATGAGAATGAGAGGAATAGAGACAAATAACAGTAATATGTTTTCATAGTCATTGCTGGTAGAAGTCTCTTCTGTTTACTATAGCATCAGCATGAATGAATATATTATTGAATGAATGAGCAAACAAAACACAGTCTGATCCAGGTAAAAAAATATTTGTGCTCTTTTCACCATTGTTGTACCACTTTACTAGCAAACGCAAAAAATGTCACAGAGACAGTGAATACGGATTCCCCAAAAATGTGAAAAATGTGAGAGTGGAATGAAGAGCCAGCTGAAAGAATGAATTGAAATGAATGAATGAATGAATGAATGAATGGGATGTACAGTAAAACACTGGCGAGTGAGGTTTGTGATGAATGTTTTGTTACCTTTGACCACCTAAAGCCGGCTGTGGTGAACTCATGCATTGGAATGTTAGAGAGCTGCGTACAAAGAGAGCAGAGAAGAAGAGAAAACAGAGAGAGGGGAGAGGGATGGTGACGGTGAGGGACAAGGATAGAGGGATAAAAAATGGGGGCAAGACAGAAATATAACAGAGAAGGAAAGTGAATAGGAAAAAGTAAAGGTGGACGACTTAAAGAAAAGACAGAAGGAGGAATGGAGAGCATATAGGATAGAGGTGTAATAGAGGATAAACAAAGGTGATTAAGAGGAGTAAGAGGAGGGGGAGGTATGATTAAACACCAAACATGCGGAAAGAAGAAGAAGAGAAAAGGAGAGGAGAAAGAGAACAGTTGTAAAAGTGCTCAAGTGAAAAGATAAAGTGTGCAGCAAAAGATGAGATACAGAAAGCAACAGAAACAAATGCACAGCACATAAAAGAGACAGAGAGATACGCAGATAAAAGAAAGTGCAGACGGAGCGCAAAAATACTGAGCAGTCAGATACACAGGCTGCTTTAGAAATGGAATGCAGTTAGGAGAGGAGGAGGGGAGAGGAGAGGGAAAGAAGAAAAGAAATGGAGAGAAGGGGAGAGAAGAAGAGAGGTGAGGAGGAGAGAGAAGAGAAGGAGAGGAGAGGCAAAAAAGAAGACGAGATGAAGGAAAGGAGAGAAAGGGGAGGAGGGGAGAGGAGAGGAGAGGAAAAGAGGAGCAGTGGGGAAGAGAGAGAAGAAAAGGAGAGGCGACAAGAGGAAAGGTGAGGTGGGAAGGAGATAGAAGAAGAGGAGAGTAGGGTAGGAGAGGCAACAAGAGGAGACGAGATGGAGAAGACAAGGAAAAGGGGAAGAGAGAAGGGAGGGAAGGAAAAAGAGGAGGGGAGGGGAGGAGAAGAGAGGAGAGGCGACGAGAGGAGAGGAGATGAAGGAGAAGAGGAAAATGGGAGGAGAGAAGGGAGGGAAAGAAAAAGAGGAGGGGAGGAGAGGAGAAGAGAGTAGAGGCGACAAGAGGAGAGGAGGTGAAGGAGAAGAGGAAAATGGGAGGAGAGAAGGGAGGGAAAGAGAAGGAGAGGAGAAGAGGAGGAGAGGAGAGAAGAAGAGTGGAGAGGTGACAAGAGGAGACGAGACAAAGGATAGAAGGGAAAGGGGAGGAGAGGAGAGGAGGGAAGGAGAGAGAAGAGGAGATGAAGAAGAGAGAAAGGGGAGAAGAGGAGGGGGGAAGGAGAGAGAAGAGGGTAGGAGAGGCAACAAGAGGAGATGAGGTGAAGGAGAAGGGGAAAAGGGGAGGAGAGGAGAGAAAAAGAGGAGAGGTGGAAAGGAGAGACAAGAAAAGGAGAGAAGCGGTGACAAGACAAGACGAGACGAGACGAAGGAGAGGAGAAAAGGGGGAGGGGAGGAGAGGAGTGGAGGGAAGGAGAGAGAAGAAGAGGGGAGGAGAGGCAACAAGAGGAGATGAGATGAAGGAGAGGAGGGAAAGGAGAGGAAAGGAGAGGGTGAAGAAGGGGACAGATGACTGTACATATGGACAGAGCAAAGAAAGACGGGAAAGGAGGAGAGAAAGGCCTTTGGCCGACATCAGAGATGTAGAGATTGAAGGATGGAGGGATGCAGGGAGGGGTGAGGGGTGAGGAGTGACAAGGCCCGGCTGGAAAAGAAGGAGCTGGAGGAGGGAGGAGGAGGAGAGCAACCCCTTCAGTCCTCAGAGTGTGTGTTTTTGTGCGTGAGAGTGATTTCAACTTTATTTTAAGAGGAAGAAAGACAGAAGAAGGTGCAACGAGTTCAAGAATCAGAACTGTCTGCTTAATGAAAGACGGAAAGCTGGAGAAGAGGACGCCTGTCTTTAGTTTGGTCTCTAAAGAGACAGATGGAGTGTGTCATACTGTTGACTCATTTCTCTGTCTCACACACACACACACACACACACACACACACACACACACACACACACACACCTTTCTACAGTGATCACACACAGAAGTGACTCATGTCTAGCAGAAAAGCTTTAGTATATTTTCATGTGGTCTTGGTCAACCGATTTTGCCGGGCAAACCCTATCCATGGGACAGTCCCTTTCTCACACATACACACATACAGGTTGTCAATATACGGCGGCACACTAAAGGTGCGTGTGTGTATGTCTACCAATTTGCAGTCCATGTGTGTGTGTCTAAATGTGCCTGGTTTGGCCGCATTTGCATGTGCGTGTGTGCCAGCGCTATAATAAGCAATGTGTACGCCTTTGAACAGGCCGTCCTCATTAAGGGAGGAAATTGTCTCCCTCTCTGTCATCATTTTATAAATCATTATGTGAAAGGCTAATTGCAGTGACGCAGTTGTAAAAACGGGAACACAAAAATATTTATTTACAATTTACTCGTGTATATAGAGACACGTTTCCAGTTAGAAAACCAACGGCGCGTCCATCTGGCTCCTGCTGAATGCTATGTTGTGCTGCGCTGGTGCGCTGTTTAAATAGCAGTTAGCACTTCTTTCCGCCATGTTTGTGTGTGTGTGTTTGTGTGTGTGTGTGTGTGTTGGGAGGAATATGTGTATGTATGTGGAACAGCGTCTTGTGTATTACTATCCTGTCCGCGAGTGCCACGTGCACACGTGTGCGCGTGCGTCTGCGCTGAAAGGCTGAGTTAGTGTTGTTGATGTTGGGTGAGGACTGCACTGAGTGTCTGGCTGCCATGTCCACTCGTTCACCGCACCGCTGACGTTTCTACTCCTTCCTCCTTCACTGAAGCATTTTAACACGAGGACGCTCTCCAGCAGCCTGTCCTGGCCTAAATGGCCTCGGTGCTGTCTAATTAAAGCTGCCACTTGTAGCGTTTTGAAGTATGTCAATATGTCGCTGCCAAATTAAATGTGAGAGCTTGGCACAGTTGCTGTAAACAAATTAAGCCACAGTCAACTTGAAGGAGGATAAACATGTTGGATGTGATTTTTCCATCTTTGCTTTACTTGTTCCAATCTTTGTTATTGTGAAAACCCAAAGCCTTCATCTATTTGCTCTGATAGAGGACCCAAATCTTCTCTGCATCTGTGTCTTTGTTTTGAGGAACTACTTTATGAACTGATTTGAACTGTAGAACCACAGGAACTAAACTCAGGAACTAATCTAGGAACTAAAAGTCTCTTTGGAGTATTTTTGTTTGCGTTGCCACCAGATCTAAGATAAGATTTCGACAAACTAGTGTGAAAAGACCCATGTTTTTCTTTGTCGTTACAGTGGATGAAATGAAATTATACAAAGACAACTTGTAGAGGTGGAAAAGGAGACTGTCAACTCTGGAGTGTTTGTCTCCAATCCAATCTTCTGACTGTTTCATGGTATTAATTTATGCTTTTGTAGGCTGCATAAAGATAATGAAGGTTTGTGTTTGACCGATCAACTCTGCAAGGTCCGCTCTGAGAGTTCCTGGGCCATCAGAAAGTTCTACCCCCTGAGTGGGGAATTTCTTGGCACCAGAAACTATGGCCAAGGAACTAAATTTAGACCCTTCCTTCTCCAGCCTAAATGCAGGTTAGGTTCCTGACATGGTTCCTGGGCCTCCAGGAAAGTCACTGCGGTTGAAACCGGCTATATGCGATGTTCCTCCGAAGCAGAATGACATAATTTCAGAAAATAGGTCAAAATGACACGTTTATATTCAAGTCACAAACTTTTGTCCATCAATGGAATAGAAGGAAGTCAGGTGATGTTATTATAGAGCTACAAATTCTGCAAAGGGAGGAGGTTAGGTTGGACACGTGTCAACAAAACCTCTAACTTAAACATGGAAGACCAAGTCTGCGTCCTGATTCGTACTCCTTCCCCAGTCGTTCTCTAACCTTTAAGAGACATTTCACCCCAAAATCAAACCTATTTTTCCTCTTACCTGTTGTGCTGTTTATCAATCTAGATTGTTTTTGGGTTGTAGAGATGTCTGCCTTCTCTCCAGTATAATGGAACTAGATGGCACTCAGCTTGTGGTGCTCAAAGCTCCAGAAAAACTCAACAGTAATGTCTCTTTCCAGAAATCACGACCTGGTACCTCAAGATAATAAAAAAACAGTTCTTTCCATTAAACTACATCCACTAACTGAATCACTGTACAGAAGGAAGTGTGCATCTACTCACAGACGAGAGGTGCATGCTAGTGACAGCGCAAACTGTTAACAGTAATGGCATCCTCCCCAACTGAGCGGTAATGTTAGCTAGCTCGGTGGTGCTAGGTGAGCTAGCAGTTGATGCACGCTTCCTTCTGCGCTGTGATACAGTTGGCGAGTGTAGGTTGGTAGAAAGAAAATGATTCCAACATGAAATATCTGTGCAATATCCTGATATCTCTACGGCTGATATCTCCAACACTCGGCAGCTTGCACCAAAACAATTTATATCAATAAATAGCACTACAGGTAAGAGGAAAGTATTACAGTTTTTGTTTTATTTGGGGGTGAACTGTCCCTTTAACCACGCCATTATTATTGTAACCACGATGACAAAAGTCCCATAACCTAAAATAAAGAGTAATTTTAACCCAAACGATGAAGTTTCTCTAAACCTATCTAAGCTATTTTGTGCCTAAACCTGACCAAACTAATTATAAAACAGACATATTAAAATGAACTAAGCCCTGACCTCATACTGTGAATCAGTGGTGTAGAGAAATTTCTAAAGTTGTGTTCGAGCTCAGCCTTAAAGGGGAATGAGAGAGTTTTCGTCAAGCTGTGGGCACCTTTACTAAACTACCTCCCAAACTGCAGAGCAAACATAGCACGCAGGGGGCATCACACTGTAGACTGGCATCCTTCCAGTGCCCCTGTGAATGTCTACAGCTCTCTCCTGCTCTGCATTAGTTGTGTACTCCCTGGTCTGTGTAATTTACTCAAGCTCTGGATTCTCTGTGTAGTGTCTACCCCGAAAAGCTGCTTTCCCCTCTTTTCTGTTTGTTTGTGGGACTCTGTGATTTGCTCATTTGTATCTCTGCCATTTTTCTGTTTTACACTATTTTGAAAATTAAATAAAACATTGTGTCAAATGAAAAAGATTTCAGAGTGTGATTAAGTGTATACATGACATTTTTTGGCATTAGGGCTAATGTAGATGCAAAAAAATGTCTGACTCTGGATGCTGAAATGCTCCACACGACATCTCGAGTTATAGAGAAGTGTTTTTTTTATGTACCTCAACAATCCCACATACACACACTCTGTATCTGCGTGTTCACACCCATCGTTTCAGCTGCATCAAATTCCCAGAGTCAAATATCCACCTCCAAAATGCTATTTCTTTTTGGTTGCATCATTACCTCAAACGAAAAACTCAAGCTGTCGTGTGCATCACTTTAACATGTTTTCCTGTAACACCTTTGAAACTTCTGGATCTTGACTAGAATTTAAAATAAAGTTCTGCGAGTTTGAGCGGTGCAGGTCTGTGCATGGAGCTAAAGAAGGTAAATTTGTTTTGTGAGCCTTGTTATATCTTTGCTAAGTGAGCATAATTAACTGTTTGCCTCCATCTGTCAATCACTTCACTGACATCCATCTTCTTGTCGTTGCTCGTGGTCTCACTTTCTTCTATTACAGTCATCTATCTGAAGCTTATTCTGCTGTGGCACCCGCTAACGTTACCCACAGCTGAGGGTGTCAGCAGTAAAACGTGCGCTTGCATGCCTGTCTTTATGTGTCTGTCCAGAAGTAGCCTGGTAAGCAAAGGGCAGAGAGGACGTCCAACATTTAGAGGCAGTAATAACAATGGAGTCCGGACGTTTTTGCCAACAGCTACAGCAGGCCGTGTTTTCTCAGGGCAGTTTTCATCCTTACAGCCCACGCTGTTTTTTCCCACTTGTCAGAACCCATCCAGGCTCTGAGGAACATTTCCCATCTCTATGGCCTCGTTAAATCATTGGTACCCAGGGGAGCGTCACACACACACACACTCCCACTGGTCTGAGGTTGAATCCACTAAACCCTTCCCTTCTGAGCCTCCCTTAACACCACTGTGAGCTTTCCTACTGTCTCAATATAGATAAAACAGATTACAAATTGGAACGGTCGGCTTGTGCTGTATTTAAGAAAAAGCTGTTTGTGTGCTCTGGCTGGAGCGGACAAAATACAAGCTGTTCTTTAAATAGGGATGTATTTACCTCTTCTCCAAATGAGGAGTGACTGGGCAAACACGCACACACAGAGCCACACCTGAATGAGCTCAGTTGGCACAGGGCATGTGTGTTGCCGCTGCCATTAGCCGCTATTGGCGCAGCAATGTTTAGCTATGTCAGAAAGAGTTTCTATGTTGCGCTAAAGATGTTTGTCTGTGTGTGTTTCCCTGTGCATCTGTCCAAATGTCGCAACAAAAACAGAGAAATGAAGGAAATCCTCAGAAGCGAGAACATTTGTGCGTTATATGTATAAAAAGTAACTGATAGGGGTTGAGTTTCAGGAAAGTCTGGGGTCACACACTGGTTTGGGGTGAGGATCCTCCTCATACATGCACTAATACATGTATGTGTATTTGCCACTGACAGACACGGTACCTGTTTCTCCGACTGCGTGCGTGCCTGCTCCTCCTGGGCAAGCACCACCTCCCTCTCCGCTGTGATCTGAACGCTTTCCCTCAGCGCCTCCTCCAGCTCCTCAATGCGCTCCTCCTTCTGACGGAGGGAGTCCTAAAGGGAGAAAGCATGCAATGTAAAGACAGCAGTGCTGAGGGAATCAATTGATGAACCCAGAATTCATTAAGACACAACACAGCCACGCCAGCAGCTCTGTGAGGCTGTACTTGCTACAGTCAGCATGTTTTAATGGAAATTTAATTACATTTGCAGCTATCTGGTAATAAAGCAAAGTGTTGGATGGATTCAAATTTTGACCTGATGAAATTTTAACAGATCATAAAAGTATTACAATTCAGGGGAACTTGAATGTCCAGATTTGGTGGCAATCCATCCAAAAGTTGTGCAAACCTCACGGTGGTGGCATCAGAGGAAAGTCAGGGAATCACCAAAGTCAGTAGGCTTCATCATCTGTGGGCCATGAATGTATATACCACAGACTGTAAAAGAAGTGGACATGGCTACTGTGACATCGCCCTTTGGCTGGTGGGCTACTGTTTTAAAGCCTTAAGTCTGGCGCTTTCACTGTTGCCAGCATAATTTCCCAGACCTAAAAAGCTTGTGTTATCTGATCAACCGCCGAAAGATAATCAACGTGTGATGATATAAAACAAACAAATCAGGACATTTGAGAAACTAGAACCATCAGATGTTCTGCATTTTTAGCCATGCTAGCAGCTTTTAATTTCTCCTGGCTATTTGGCAATAGTAGGACCTGATAAGTATAAAAACTAAGCATTATGTTTGAACCATTTGTAGTTTTGGAAAAAAATGATATCCTCCTGTTATGACTGGACAGAGATGGCTGCCATCTTGTTTTTACAGGATTAGTTCAGTGTGCTTTTGCTACTTCACTAGCTACTTTTCTAGCTTCACTTTTCAGACCCACAGGCTACTTCCACTTCTTTTTTGTAGTCTATGGTATTTACAAACGTTTATAGCAGTCCTTCTAGTAATGGACGTCCTGAGAGCTGCTAGCGTGGCTATAAATGCTGAACAGGAGGATTTGTTTGCTTTATATCATCACAAGTTGAGGTTTGGGAAGTTGTGCTGACTATTCTTGACTTTTCATGGACAAAACATACGCTTTAATTGCAGCCTCAGATACTTGCAGTATCCAATATATATACTTTTTGTTAGATTTTTCTCATCCTTGGCCATTAAATGGTTTCATGGGGTCTAAAAATATTATATCACATAGGCTTTTAATTTAAGCATAGATTATCAGTTTGCTTTCTCATATACAGTACAAGACTTTCCTTGATCTGACTTCATTCATGTCTGACAGACTGCAAATTACTAAATCACATCAGATTCCCGTAACAGCAGCGCTCCTTGTCACATCCTGCTCGACACGTCCCTGAGGTTAAAACCTTGGACACTCCTCATTCCAGTTTGCTGCTCTCAGCGAACTGGAATAAGCTGCAAAAGGACTCGCAAATGAGACAATCTGATCTCCATCTGCCTCTGAGGACTCTCAGGAATTCCCAATCACACATGAAGCTGTTTCTAAGGAAAATGATTACACGAACTTCCCACCAATTCCCCATAAAGAGCCATGTGTCCTCCAGTCAGGCTTCCTGGTTAAATTAAGAGCTGAATGAATACCTGATGGAGATGGAGGATGAGGCATTACAGTGGCGAAGAACAAACCTCCAGGACATCTCCAACACATGTGCTGTGAGTCTGAATCCTGCTCCAGATCCAACATTACTTGGCGTCTAACTATGCAGACTGAGATGAACTGTAATTGGATTAAATCCTCTTATTGTATTGAATTAAATTTACGGTCTGAATTACACTCACATTCCATTTACAGTCTTCATTGCTGGTTAAAGTATGCAGAATTGCTTACAATTGACACACACACTAGTTATGGTTGTAACCGCTGCGGTCTCATAAGTCTGAGTGACTCACATTGCCATCAGCTCATCTCTTAACCACATGCATACACATAAATGACAACTTTCAAACTACTTAAACCAAAGATTAATCATAGCTAGAGGGCGCTCAGTCGCACAAACACACACACACACACACACACACACACACACACACACACACACACACACACACACACACACAAAGTGTTGTCATCTGCCTCTAATCAGAGAAGCCACTGAGGTTAACGATTACGGGAAGAAGAGAGGGAGGAGGAAGAGGAGGATGGACGAGGACAGAAAGGAAAAAGGAAGTCAGGAGAGGTTAAGGGAAAATTAAGGGTGAAAAAGGTGAAATTAAAGGTAAGGATGTAGAGGTTAAAGGTCGACTCCATCTGCGTTCTTTTCCGGGTTTTTCAAATGGAAAAGCTCTCTCAGCCGTTAGCAAAAAGCAATGACGTAGGCTAAAGGAATTAATGGCAGATGGGGAGGGGGATAATTCCTGATAGAGGACACCTCAAAGGGCATTATCCCAGTTACACTATGGTCACTTGCCAAACGAAAAAAAAAGAATATTCATTTATATTTCCATGTTTTGCGATCAAAATCTAATGTTTTGTACAATCCATAACTCCTAGGTCACGCCTGAGGATTTACCTAATACCTAATCTCTCAAGACAGATTCTGCAATTTACATTGTACAATCTGTCGGCAGCCCTGTGTGAAAGACAACTACGAGGGGGGGGGGGGGCTTTGAGGTTGAACGATACTGCGCTTTAGCCAATCACAATGGAGGCGGCGGGGTCCATGGCAACCGCTCCTCCCATAATGCTGTCTCGTCAATGTGAAAAACATGGACAACAGCACAACATACAAGCGTTGTGCATCCACCAGCACACCTTCCACTCCTCACGACAGGAAAAAAAAGGACATTAGCAGCAACGATTTCCAGATTGCCTAATACCTGGAACAATCATTACCGTCCAATAAGGTTCTTATGCAACTGAAATGCGGTTCACTGTACCGGTTAATAGGACGAACTTTAGCTACAACTTGGCAGCTGGAGATGTTTATAGTCCGCTCAGCTCAAAGAACCCTTTGGCTCAGCTATGAGCCAGAAAGCTAACCTTAAGCTTGCGAGATTAAAAGTCAATTACGTTGTATACTGTTGAAATATAATTTGACAGTATGTATAACAAGAAGACCAGCAAGCTAGCTATCCAGCCATGTCACTGTCCCGGAATCAACATCAAGATTTTCATGAACAAAGGATACGCCATGTGTAACACTGGCCGTAGCCTGAAGTAGCAAATACATGAAACCTGGATGTGAGACAAAGCATCAGGAAGTTCACAGGGACGGTATACTTCTTGCGGCTTGAGTGTTAAGCCCCGTTTCCTCCAAACACTTTCGCTGTGGTACCTTTGGAACCAAAAGTAACCCTTGAGACATGGTACCTACACCCTAGCGTTTCCTTACCTTTCCTTCCTTACCTTGCAGAACACGGGAGTTGCTGGTCTACCCCAGCCTTGATCATTTTGTTAGTCTGCATATTGCTTGACCTTGAATCCGAACTCACTTGGCTTCAACAGCAGTACATCGCTTAGCTTCCGTGTCCGTCAGGGGTTAGAGGAATATAGCTAATTAAGATGAGAGATAACACACAATTCCCGAAGAAGGCTTTGCTCAGTCACGAAAAGGCCCATTAGGTGCACTTCAAGGTTTGTATGTAGCAACATCATCATGCGGAAACCTTCATCAGATCATGTAGAAACAGGATTTTAGAGGGGCTTGGGAAAATGCTAAACCATGACATAAAAACCTCAAAAAAACAGAATTTAATGGCCCCACACTTTAAAGAGGACCTGAAATCTCAGGAAATATGAGGAAAACCACAGTCACAGTCATCACACCACACATGTCTGCTCATCTTGTCGTCACTTTACACTCCAGCAGACAATTAGGAGATGCTCTCACACCACAGGAAGCATTTTAAAACCCACAGCATTCACTACATAGTTTAGTGTGTGTGTTGCTTATTTCCCCTCTAATCACCTCCTTTCCTCACCTCCTTTCTCCCCTTCACTTCTCTGACCATTTTTTGATTCCTCTTTTCCTCTCCAGCTTCCATCTGCTCTCCCTGTCAATCATCCTCTTCACTTACCCCCTCTTACACACTCCCCTAGCAAGAGCTGCATCGTGTGTGTGTGTGTGTGTGTGTGTGTGTGTGTGTGTGTGTTTGACATTGCCTCGGGCTGATCCCTGTCACAATTGTCACGTCATGATGAAGCATTGTTGTGATAGCAGAAAATATTCAAGGTAGGACGGAGAGAAACTTTTTCCGGTCTCACTCTTTCACCCTCCCACCCTGCTCGCATCACACTCCTTTCACACGCAGCTGCCTCCTCCACCCTCCTCCCTCCTCTTCATCCCTCCACACCTTTATCTGCTGGGAGCTTTCGTTCAGATTGTCCTCTCTCTTCTTGGCATCCTCCATCAGCTGGGCGTTCCTGCTCTTCTCCAGTTGCTCCTTGTGTTTCAGGTTGGCCACCTTCTTCGACTGGTCCTTCATCTGCCTGCACACACACACACACACAAAATACAACATCAAGGTCAATGCATCACTCACATACAGTAGGCTCTGACTTCTCTTATTATTTAAAAAGGCAGTATTTTTCTATTTTTACGACATATAAATTCCTGTATGTCTATAAAACACATTTGTGGTGGTTTTGTTGACGTTCACAGAATTGTGATATTCATAGTTATGGATTTATATGGCAAATGCAAACCAAAACAGTGAGCTCCAATAATTTTATTGCATCACTCACAAACATTTAATATTAGAAAGTTGGATGAAAAACAACATTAATAGTTACATACATTTTGAGACACATCATGAAGTCTACACCTCTAAGGCTGTGTCTCAAAGATGTTCAACTATCTCAATAATCTAATTTTAACGAACATAATCTACCTCATGCATTCACTTACATTATGTTCCAACTAGAATTACCGCCCTATGGCTGTATGGCGCAAAATGCTAATAAGTTTATTCTTCAGGCATGGTGGACGTTTGTGCCAAATGTAAAGAAATTCCCTTGGGGTGACCTTGACCTTTGACAACTGATATCCAATCAATTCACTGATGAGTCGATGTGAAAATTTGTGCCAAATTTATAGAAATTCCCCAAGAGTGTTCTTGAGATATTACATTCACAAAATGAGACAGACAAGGTCACAGTGACCTTGACTTTTGACCACCAAAATCTAATCAGTTCATTGTTGAGTCCATGTCAATGTTTGTCATATTTGAAATAAATTCCCTCAAGCTGTTCTTGAGATACTGCATTCACGAGACTGAGATAGATGCAGTCACGGCAACCTTGACCTTTGACCCTTGGCGAACAAAATCTAATCAGTTCATTCTCAAGTCCAAGTCAACCTTTGTACCAAATTTGAAGAAAATCTCTCTCGAGGCATTCTTGAATTTTTTGCGTTCACAAGAATGAGACAAACAAGGTGACAGTGACCTTGACCTTCAACTTTTGACCACCAAACAACGACAATCACCTGAAGCTTAATATCAGCAAAACCAGCCATGCAGCTGATATTCAACATATAAGTCAAACCCACAAAACATATTCATGACACACTGTCTGTTAGTGCCATTAAGGCGATACTGAAAGGCTGATTAACTATTCTGTGCAACACAGTGCTGTAATACAAATCCCTGGGGGCCAATGTAATGTACAGATCAGTACTGAAATTCAATAAAAAGCTATGAATCAATGACTAGATGACATTTGAGATTTCTCCACAGTGGGAAGCATGGAGGTCTTTTCACAGAGGGATTACTGGGTGTCGGGAAGCGGAGTCTAAATCATCATCTGGGGGAATGAGGGAGAGATTCCTCATGGGAGCAGCAGGGTTGGGAGATGGAGAAAGAGTTTAATCCCAGTTTAAGCTGTCTGGAAGCCATTGTGGCTGTGTCACAGACCTATCAGCTATCACAGCAGCTTGACTTGATCAGGACCTTTCATACCTTTCATTCACACACATGTGAGCTAACCCGAGCTAATACCAGTACGATTTAACAGCGTCTACTGAATCATGACACGATGAAAGATAAGTCAAACACAAAGGATAAATGTGTAAGCACACACACGCAGGCGTACATCCAACAATGACACTTGTAAGACCAAACTGCTGACTAACACATAAGAAACTGATCAAACTCAATAAAAGTCATTCTTCTCGCTCTGTATATGTCTGAGTCTTCTGTGTGTTTGCATTCTCTAAATGCCTGCTCTGTGCAAATGTTTACGCATGTGTGCGCGAGCCCGTTAGCATAACTTTTTACAGGCTCGTACATAAATCAATTTTCCTCACTTCCATCGCCGCAGCTGGCAGTAAAAGAGCCGACCTCCAGCGATGGGAATCCACGGCGAGCTCTGTCACACCAGCAGCAGAGCATGTGCACTCATGGGAAATCACTTTTACGAGCCGCGCTCTGCATATTTTGCTTCCCAAGGTGTAAACAGGTTCCAATCGTCACGTGACCTTCGACCCCCACAAGCTCGCAGTGTGCTGTATTTTATTTTCACTGCTTTGCTCCTTTGAGTGCAATCTTCTCATCTGAATTCATAAGAGTATCAAGTTTATTTGTTTGCATCTCAAATGATATACATATTCCAGTGCTGAAATATTTTACAACAGCCCCTCGCTTTCATCTTTGCTGTCTATCGAAGCCATAAACTATCTGCTAAACTAACCTAAAGTAATGGGAGCAATCCGTCAAATGGCTTTTACATCAGCATCGCTGCCAGAAAAGTTGAGAAATGATATTGGCAGAGGATGGTAACATAAAATCCTCTATGTGTTTGCTAAAAGGTCCAGGGGGCCCAATTCCAAACCGTCCAGAGGAACTTGGGAAGCTGGAAGAAAAATTGTAATTCGGCGACGGGGCCAAAAACTGCTCCGCAGCACCTGGGCGTTCAAAGCTTACAGAATAATAATCAGCGTGTGAAGCTGCCTGTGTACACGTGTGGCTTTTACTGCTATTGTTTTTGTGTGCATTTTAAAGGCCTACATGTGTCCTGTATTGCATCATTATCACATCCAAATTGGGTTCAAATGTTAAACAGGAAAGCAGATGAAGTAAGCGGGGTTGTTTTTTTGTTGCCTTTGTTCGGGTCCTGATTTCAGTTTGCATACTAAATGTGGGATACATTTGAATATTTGGGATCAATTTTGTGCTTTACGCCCTGTGTGAGTGTGTAACAGGTCATAAAAAGGCAGGAATGTTCCTATTGGAGGATTTCCAGGAAGCTCCGACCATCTGGTTAGCTCTCTGAGGTTTCCCCTCTTCATGCTACATTTACTGCACGTATGTGAGTGTATGCAGAATAGACTTTTAGTTTGCAATGTTTCCTATTGACTCAACACTCGGTTCCCGCTGACACTCTCTGCCTTTCCTCTTTCACTAATGCTAAACACTTGTTTGCTCAAACCCTACTTGTACTCCAGATGATTTGCATGGGTCACTATCGCACATTTACATCTAACCACAGCGGGTTTCTCCTTTTCTTGCTCACTTAAACCAACACTGATATTTTCCTCTACTTATTTGCCCTGTTTTTTTGCATGTTGCATTGTGATCATATGCATGTAAAGCAATCATTTACTTGCACCCGACCAGTGTACAAGGACAAATGTACTTCGCCTCACCGCTCCCCTTTCCTCTCCGTCTTCTCAATCGCTCTCCAAATGCAACATTACTCTTTCCTCTGGTTGAAATATTCTCATCAGACCATGGACCATTTCTTCTCTCCTTTCCTCTCCCTGATTCCTTCCACTCCCTCTTTTGTCACTTCCATCTCCTGTGCTTTACTTCCCCTCTGACTCCTCTTCTCCTTTCTAAATAAATAAATAAACCATGGATCACAAACTATTGCAACAGAAGTAGTTTCTTTGCCAATTTTGGTGTTTTCTATCTTCTTAGTAACGCTTTATCATCTACATATGAATCTAATTTATCATGCTGTTAATCATCTATGACACTGAAGTGTCTTTTTATCTGCTGGTGACATAATATCTGACAGGTGGTACAAGAAATCACAAATACCTACAGTATGTGTGCTTTCAAATACTTCAAGTCTCTAAAAAATGGATTTTAAAAGTAAAGATGTCAACTCACACACCATATTATATGCTGACTCACTCGCTAAAAGGCAAAAACTTAAGTGAGCATTTGTTTACACATTCTTATCTTGCATTATGACACTGTAACTCTGTCTGTGTCACTCTGCAGTTACACCTCCAAAACACTAGTCGGCGGCGGGGTTTCTATGAAGTGCCGTAAAGTTTAGTTCATTAAAAACACACCGAAAACACACACTAAACATGGCTTGATAGAGACAATTTCAAACACAAGTACACAAATCAGCTTCAATATAACTCGCAGCATTCACAGACAAACACTTGTCTTTATCTGGACACATTTTCCCCACAAATACAACATGCTAACGTTATTAGCACAAGCCTATGGCATTTTACATTGTATAAATTAGCCTAGCAACGAGCACAAATTTCCTCTGCTCATATGAAGCCAGGATAAATCACACACAAGGCTTAAAATGCTATTTTTGTGGAGGCTTTATTGTCTTCACAATTTAATGTTTCTTATCTGTAAAATTTAAGTAAATGAAAGCTTTGTTTCCACTGAGGGAAATGGTTTCAGCTTACTGAAGAAGACAGGTGGTCTACATCACCACAACGTGTAGTTACATTTCTGAGGAGATGCACGTCAGGCTAAGTCTACGTAGAGCCTACGCCATAGGTAAGATGACGATTGGATGCAGAAGTACAAATCCAGCTTAATGGGATAGAGAGGGGACATTGGCCACCAACTTTACGCCTCTGGTCGACATGCACTTTAAATCGTTGATCACTGTATCACGGCAGTCTAGAGTTTTTTTTGTTTTTTTGTCATTATATGTTGTCAGTGACCCCTCTTGTAGAATACCTTTAACTTCCTGAACCTTCATTTCTACCATCAGTTTTTTAGAAAAAAGGTTTCATATCAGTGTCATGTGTCTGTCCTGTGTGTATATTATTATGTAACTGTGACATGGTGACATGGGTTCACGCAACATCGTGTGTCAGCCCAGTCCTTTCTTTCCATCCCACATTCCCTCTCTATCCTGATCAACAGACCGTATATGATATGAATAGTTTTTTAAAATGTTGAGTTGTGAATCTAAAACACTTTCATTACTCTGGTTGCTTTAAGGAGCAGAGGCTCCTCTGTGAACTCGATGGCTCGGCTCAGCGGAGGCAAAGTGCCATTTGAAGCTGTTTTAATATGTAAAATACTTCCTTCACTCTCCCTCTGAAATCACTTTCAACAACTGCTGCAAACCACTGGAGGAGGTGGAATCACGGGAGAGTTCGCTTTGCCCACAACGCTGTAAACACCACGTACAAATGTGCAGTGAAACCACGTCCGCACACACAAAGTACACAAGCTCATACACTCGCTAACACACTGTGCGAGTGCACAAATTCACCGAAACTCTGCAGATACTGGTGGGCACACACAGACGCAGTCGTTGCTGTCAACTCTTCCAAACACAACCTGCTTTGTATTAAGAGACTCGGGGTCGGACCACACGCGAATATCCGAAGCGCACACACACGCTTGTGCATGCAACTGCACGTAACATAACAACATGCGTCCACTTTCCAACATTTGCACAGAAACACACACATGCAAACATGGTGCCACATCCTGTAAACACACACTAACACTCGTTGACAGCACTTTGAACTTCCTAAATTTTGGAAAACGTCAAAAATACCCTCATGTACTCACCATACACACACTTAAATACGCTATATATAAACACACACAAATATACAGAAATATACAAACATAGAATAGCCTTCATTAAAACTTAAAGCTGTAAAAAAAAATGGGAATACTGCTGGCAACTAGCAGTAAAAATGCACACACACACAATCTCATAAACTTCACAAACCCTCAAAGTCTCCAAAATAAAAACTTTTTAACCTCCCTCATTAGCATGCTGCTGATATTCAGGGACCCACATTAAGGTAATATTAATATTACATCTGGAGTCCTGTATAAATATTTGATTAGAAATGCTCGGGGGCCTCATGTATGTTTACTGCACATAGTTCACCCAACATTAACATCAAGGATTTCCTTTTAACCATTTGGAATTCAGTATTTCCCTTGAAAATACAGGAAATATTGGTTTGGTTTACTAAGCCCATAAAACCTATAAAACACGAAAAAAAGGAAAAGAAAAAGATCAAAAACATAATAGTCTCACCCACTGTCGGTGCGGAAGAAAAACTTACAGCACAAGGAGGACATTTTGGAGGAATAAAGAAAGAAACACTTATGTTGTTGTTTGCAGAATGAGTGTAGAAAAATCCCTCAGGTAGAGAGCGAGCAAATTTGTGAGGTAAATAAGGAGGTAAGGCAACTGTGTGTGTGTACAAACTTCCACAGTGAGGATTACTGGAAACTAGCTGTAAAAACACTACGAAACAACAGCAGACAGAATGAAATGTCTTCTTTAATAGCATCTGTCCTCGTGAAAATAAATCATATTTACTGGATATATCCACAGCTCAGCGCTAAACACACAGCGAAAAGGAAAGTGTTTAGATAATAGTAATAGTGTACGCATATGACAGAGAGCCCAAGTTGATCTTGGCTATGTCTTTGTTTTACATGGAGAACAACAAAGTCCCTAAATTAAACACTGACACTCTGTTCTTTAGTCTCGTATTTACCTTTTGATTTGAACTCTAGATTATATTGTAGATGAGTGAAACAGAACAAAAAGACTACTATTATTATTTCTCAATACTCACAGTATGCTGTTGACTGTATGCATGAAATACATGCACTTTAACCCTAATGTTCTGTTCGGGGTTCTCAGGACATTTGGGTCTTTAACATTTAAAAACAACATGTTTAACATTGTTTTATCATCTTGAAACGCCATATTTTTTTCTTAATTTCACAAGAAGTGCCTAAAAACATGTTTTTTATTGCTTTCATTGCTGCTTAATTTATTGCTTATAGTTTGATCTATATGTCTGAAAATAATGAAATCAGTCTTTATAATTCCTCATAGCCCAAGGTGATGTATTCATAAAGCTTGTTTTATTCAAACAAATATCCCAAATACATTCAGTTTACTATCAGAGATGACAGACAATCGAGAAGCTGGAAATTCAGCCAAGTCACCAGAATTAAATGCTCGCAACCTAAGTTTCTGCAAACCATGGATATGTCACATTTCATGTATCATATCAACCTTTCTAAAGTGACGTAGTTCAGATTACATGTACATGAGCTGCTGAGAAGGTGATGGTGGATGTTGTGACAGCTATGTGGCTGCCAATGTGGCTGCCAAACAGCAGCAGCAAACAACTGTTGCAGACCAACAAACAACAAAAGCGGGTATTTAAAGCCAAAACATGATCTTTGCATGACGCCTACCACATGTTTTTTTGTGCTTAAATATAACCACACATTAACCACAGCATTGTCCATCCATCCATCCATCCATCTATCTATCTATCTATCTTCATCCGCTTATCCAGGGCTGGGTCACGGGGGCAGCAGGCTAAGCAAAGCACCCCAGACATCTCTCTCCCCAGCGACACTTTCCAGCTCCTCCTGGGGGACCCCAGGGTGTTCCCAGACCAGATGAGATATGTAATCCCTCAAGCGGGTTCTGGGTCTGCCCCGGGGTCTCCTACCAGTGGGGCGTGCCCTAAAACACCTCCCGCGGGAGGCGCCCAGGAGGCATCCTGATCAGATGCCTGAACCACCTCAACTGACCCCTTTTGACACAAAGGAGCAGCGGCTCTTCTCCGAGCTCCCTCCTTGTGTCCAAGCTCCTTACCATATCTCTAAGGCTGAGCCCAGCCACCCCACAGAGGAAAATCATTTCAGCCGCTTATATCCGCGATCTCATTCTTTCTGTCACTACCCAGAGCTCATGACTAGAAGACTTTGAAGAAATGGGCTTTTCGGACCTTGGGCACCTCGCACAGTATGGGCACACTAGTGCCCAGGCAGGGGCTGGCCCCAGGCATGCCACAACGTTGTGACAAATGTCAAGCATAATATCTTTCCTATTTACGCCATTTATGTAACCACCATGAAGGTAAGCTCAGTTTGTGGCAAAGCAAAGTGTTCCCAGTTTAATTCTTGCTGCATATTGAGGTTTAATAGTGTCAGAGGAAAATAAAAAAAATATGCAAAGGAGAAAAAATGGTTGATGTTGCAAACAGCGAGTGAGTGAAGCAGCAAAACACCAGGATTAATATTATAATACTACAACAAAGCAAAAAATAACAGGATGAGAAAGCATAATTTACTGAACTGTAGATTTGTCTATTTTCTGTAAACAAAACTGTAAACAAAAAGTGTTTTTCATTTTCCCCCAGTGCTGGGAACGGTGTGTGCATGCAGGTATTTTAATTAGATGACTCTCAGCAGTCATCCCCACTGTAGTGTTGTCACCTATTAGCTGGCAAAGTATTTCTTGCATGTGCGTTTGTGTGTAGGAGAGAGGAAAAAAAAGTGTGCATGGGTCTGTGATAGTGTGTGCATGTGTGTGTGTGTGTGTGTGCCTGCTTGTTGTCACCCATTAGCTGACAAATCCCTGCACCACCTCAATGCTCAGAGTCATACGGGACCTCAAAGGGATCACACACACACACACACACACACACACACACACACACACACACACACACACACACACACACAGAAACAATGCAATTCCTTTTAAAGCTACAGAGACCTTGATGTCAGACATTTGGCAGTGGATGAGGAGTTCCTTAGCGCAAGATCAAAACAACCAGAAAAAAAAAAGACAAGACGAGGAGAGAAAAAAAAAAGGACAGAAGAAGAAAAAGAAGTCTTCTGTCGTCTACCAGACAGCAAGGCAATGCTAACTTTTTCTTTTGTTTCTTTCCCCCTCTAGAGTTGAATCACAAAACACCAGAACAACATCGATGAAAAAGCTGACAAGACGGCAGGGGGAACAGTGGCTGTGCGAGTTGAAAAGGAAAGAGAGAGCAGAGAAGGAGCTGGCGCTGGGGAGACCTTTGCAACACAGCAGAGCGCTCAAAACACTCAGACCACCAGATTTATGCAGGAAACAGAAGGGAGAAGTGGTTATTATGTGGTCGATCACAATGTGTAGGTCAGAGAAATTTCAATGTGATTTTGATGTGTCTGTTAAAAAAGACAAAATTCAGACTTTTGGGTTCTGCAGGCTGAAATCTCATTACGGAGTCACCTCTCGAGTGCAGATAGGAATATTTAAAAGTCAGAAAAGAAGACGACGAGGGACTTCTTAAATCTTGGGATGTGGACAATGCTTAACGTGACACACTTAAAGAAATAGTTGGACATATTCACCTTCTTGACAAAAAATAAGATGGTAACTGTCCATTAAATATGGAGCCAGTTAGCCTAGCTTAGCATAAAGAATGGAAACAGGGGGAAACAGCTAGCCTGGTTGTGTCCACAGATGAAAAATAGTGATGGGGGAAATAAACAAATGTTTTTGCACAACCTTGTTAGGGTCTCAACCTTCCACTCACCCACTCACTGTTATCGTCAGGTACTTGCTCACGCTGCCTGCTATAGCCAGTAAATGAGAAGCAACTGAATCTGACTTGAGTTAAGACCTCTGCCAACAAAGGCCAATAGTGTATTCACATGCTCCTCGCATGGTATTTCCTCTGACTAAGGTGTGTTCATGAGCTTTAAGTTGGAATGTGGAAACAACATGGCTGCTATAAAGAAGATGTGTCGTATGATCAGAGTTTGATCAAAAATCCTGTCCTCTCCTAATATATCTATTGTATATTGCTGTGAAGACATAAAAAATTCTCTTTATTCAAGTTTTTTGCCAAAAACTGCCTTTTATAAGATGACATTTGAACACATCATGAGAACATGATAATTTGCCTTCACCTAACAGCTTGGATGCAACATAATGCAACTCATTACAACCTCCATCAGCAGTTAGTCTCAGCCACTAGCTGCTAACAGCTAACAGCTGACGTTAACTAGCTCTCCTTCTGCCAATGTCAACACAGAGTTGTTCACAGTGTAGCATTATCAAGGAAGCAATAGAGTCCCTGATGTGCTGATAGAGAGTTTACTGCGTCCTTTCATCCCAACGGTATCCGAGGGAAAATCTCTGTTTGCTCCAAGTATGTGCTCTGCTGTTCCCGGGACGAAGGGACACCGTCAGTCTCGAGCCCTCCTTTATAGCAAAATAGAAAATGGAAAAACATCGACCGCTGCCATCGGTTAATGCCATCTAGTTTGTCCATAGCAGTCAACAAGGTGAATATCAGCCAATCAGCTCTAGCCGTGGACTGTGAACAGGCTATATCAGAGTGTCACGAAGAAACTGACATCATATTTTGAAAAAATGTCACAAAACTCAAAGGTTCGAAATATTTACATGTATCAACTCGAAGGCCCAATACTTTTAAAAGAATCAGCCCATCACTAGTAAAAAAAAAAAAAGTCCACCTACTAGCAAAGTTCACTCACGAACACGTTACATCTTGTTTGTTTAATCTGTTCAAAAACCCAAGTGTGACCACAAGTCGCGGTTCACAGGGAGTTATTTGCCGAACTATTTCTTGGCTAGGAGCAGCGACTTCCTGGTGTCTCCCTTGATTGCCTGGCAACACAATCAGACCATAAAAGATTGTGTAACCTTGGTTAAACATTTAAAACACTGTCCAAACTGTTTAACAAAAGTATGACAGGAACAAAATGTAGAGTGATTTCTCTATAAAAGCCACAAAGACAGAAACCTAAGCAGAAGTAAGAGGAACTCTGAGCAAAAGTTCACAGCTGTCCAACTTAATGATGGCGATACGGTGCTTGAACATTTTTAGTGTTTGCTGTGGTAGCCTGGAATTTGAACTTGGTGCGAGTATCGTGACAGGACTGTAATGGAGGGGTGCAAGAAAGAACCAATAATGCTTCCTCTTCAAAGAGGCAGTGATGTGACAGAGGAAGGGAGCAGAGTGAAAGTCAAGGTGTCTCCTTCAAAGACAGACAGACATGATGAGAATGATTAAAAACAGAGTTTATGACAGAGTGAAGGAGATGAGAGAGTGTCTCGATGCAAGGACAAGAAGTGTGACACTGAAGGAGAGCGCGATGAGAGAGACAGGGAGACAGTGACGGAGGGAGAAAAATAGGCGTGCGGTACTAACCTTGAGGCAAGACTGGGTAGAGCGGGAGACGGCGTTGCATTGTAAAGATAAAAGAAAGGGAAAGAGAGACAGGGAAGGAGATGGAAAGGTGAGACAGGAGTTGAGTGCTAGGTTAGCCAGCTTGATCACTCTTCAAAGACGAAAGAGATGAGAGACAGAGGAGCTGACAGAGAGACAGCCAGAGAGACATAATTAACCATAGCAACAGAGCGGGCACATAAACACAGAGACAGGCATGACCAAGCAAACAGCCAGGCAGGCACACACATGGTCACATTAACAGGTTAAACGCAAGCAGCTCGTCTTTTTTCGGTGGGGTTAAGAGAGGCCTGCTCACCTCACATGACATCAAGGGCACACACGGAGACAAAACCGCAAACACAAGCCATAGAAAGCGAGCAATTAGCCAATCAAAGCATGAGCGTGCTCACTATGAATTATTTCTCCTTCAATGGTTTTCATATCGCAGAGGATTTCTTTCCCTTCCCGCGGGGGCCGCTTGAAAAGCACGCAGCTCGTGGATTTGTGGTCTCTGCTGAAAGGCATATGCTATGCAATCGTTAAGATATGAAATCTGAAGAAAAATTCACTTCCTCAATTGGTTGACCTCAAAATTATTCCACACGATCACTCCTCGTGTGTTTGGTTGAACTGGCACAGCCCGACCTCCAGGGTGAGCTTATGCCTGGGAACGCACGCTAATGACGGCGTGCCAGAGACAAATTGTCCATTACAGAACAATATAACACGCAATAAACTTCTCTAATTTCCCATTACTCAGGTTTATACTCTACATCACTCTCAAGCTCCTTCATTTTTCTCTCCTTTTCTCCCCTTTCCAGTCTTTTCTGTCAGTTTCATTTTCTGCTTCCCTCTCCCCTCTATGTTGTCTGTTCTGTTCTTTCTCCCTCTGCGCCTCCACCCGTTATTTCATTTCTGTCTCCCTGTTTTTCTCCCTCTGCCACCACCTTCCTTTCCCCTTCCTCCTTCTTTCCCTCACTCTGTTTTCCACTCTTCCGTCCAAATCCTTTATTTTGGCCATCAGGGCAGATTTTCAGCTCCATTTCCCCTCAGTGTGAAGTCACTCAGTCTGCTCCAATTACCATCTTAGTTACTGAAATAAATAACCTGGTACCATTACAGCTGGATTTAAACTAGAGGGGGGAGAAAGAGGGTTGATTTTTACCCTTGTTTAACCCACATCTGATCTTTTCATTAGTAATGTTCCCGCTGCTCACTCATAGCCCAGGGTTAGCCTTGGTGCCAAGCTAAGAGTTGGCCACAGGCGAATGTATCCTCCTCTGACGTACCTGTTAGCTCCAGGCTAAGTCTTATAATTCACAGCAGGGTTTGGTAGCCCTGGGACAAAGTCAGTATTAGTACATGTTATGTTACAGGGTCAGTGCTTGCGGGTTCAAAACAGCCGAGTTGCTGAATATGTTATTATCTCAAACAGGGGACGTTTGTTAATCCGTGGCTTTCCAAATATTTTTACAGTTACCGACATCTGTAAGCAGCCAAGAACAGAGCCGCTGGGTTGAAATGTCTCAGCGGTACCTTAACAGTAGTTTCAGTAGAGGCAGCAGTAAGAAGTAACACGAGGAAAAATAAAGATCATACAGATTCTCCATTTGCTAAATTCCTGTCATAGCTTAGCAACCGCAATTAGCGCAGATATGGAGTCTTCCACGTATGGAGGAGCACTGTAGTTAAAATTTTTGGGGTTTGTTTTTTTCACAGGCTTTCCAAAACCCAAAACACAGGAGCCTACGTTTAAAAAATGTGATATTAAACTGTGTGTGTCTGTTCCAAAGTAGGGCCTGTGTCCACATAGCGTTTTTCGTCAGCGGTGATAGGGCGCTGGGGAGCACTTCATCCCTGTGCTGTTTTTAATGACGTGCTGTGCATGGGTTTTGTTTCTATGACAACAATATCTTGACATTAACATTAGCTAGGTAGCTAATGCAATGCTACATTAACAGAGGATTGAATACACAGTTAACAGACTTACAAAGGTACAGTAATAAAAGCACAACACTAGCCAGCAACATCCAGCATCCACCGGCAGTTTTGCTCGCACAAATGGGCTTTTCTGTCTTGCTGTGATGGTAGCAGTGCATATTTAAGACCCCTTTTACAAGTTTTTAGTTTTAAACAATGGCAAAACGTCTGATGACAGTCAACAAGTCGAAGACAGGCACAGATCCTCCCCGAGCTTAATTAACAAGCTAGCCACAGCTGACAAAATCTGCAGGGAGGTTACCTTCGTCTGAAATTAAGGACCTATTATTTCAAAAATTACTAATACATTTTGAGTGGTAAATTTGTCACAGTCATCATTGTTGACTTGAAAGCTTGAAAGGCGTAGCAACGGTCACTAACGGCGACAGGAATGAGCAAACAGTCAGTTCTGCCCTTTTTATGACCGCGCTTCACCATGTCAACACTTAACCGCAGCCTTAAATTAGCCAGGGATAGTTTCCCTCATCATACATCGAACAGCTAAATGAAACCACTGAATGTGAAGATTTAAAAAGTATCATACCTCCTTACACCCTCTAATATAACCACTTCAAACTGCACACTTCACAGTAATGACTGTGCGTGTGCCAGTGTGTAAAAGGATAGTTAAATTCTCTCATAAAAATCTACTTTATCTTAATTTAACTGTTACAAGATAGTCTTCTCAAACACATGACACTACACCGAGATTTAATACCTCTCCTGTTTCCTAAGAGCAGCAGGCAAAGTTCAGATATTAAATATCAGATGCAGAGAAGATTTTGTTTTATTGTGATCCACCGGGAGGATGAAACATCTTTCAAACACATATGATGTAAGGTCTTTAAAAATCCCACATGTTCATCCATTTGCCGTTTTAAATGGTTATTAAGTTACACTACGATGTTACCCACAAAGCTAGCTGTTGTAAATCTGCATCTGTGGCTACTGGCAGACTAAATAACACACACACACTCCCCCAACACACACACACAGTTAAACCCACCAGTTTGAAGTCAGCAGGTGCTGAATTATTAATAGTCTAGTATTTCTACTGGCCAGACGGAGACACAGTGAGGAAACATTGAATCTCCCTAAAATCATTAACAACCATTAGTCTTACAGTCAAACTACTAAACCCACAGACAGACACACAGAGAGTGGGAGTGGGTACAGATCGTGTCCAAGGAAGAAACTGGAGGAAGAGATTAAAGAGGCAGAGGGAGAGAAGGCGCAGACAGAAAGCATACGATAGTTCAGAAATCAAAGGCATCAAGAGGCGTAAAAACACACAGACGGACCAGTTTTCATAACGGCAGACAGCTCTGACCTGTCTAACCCTCGAAGACAAACTTTGTTCTCACTAGTCTTACTAAAATATACCTCTTTGTACACGGACCACCGACTGCTGTGAGGACCCTACTGGAAACTGTTTCTTATTATTTCACAAAAAGTATCGCACTTTTGAGGAACTAAAGGTGCTTGAAAACTCACAAAACTTTGCACACGCGTCAGAAGTAGTGAAATATTTGATACTCAATAGGTCTTGTGCTGGGTTGTGACAAAATAGCTCGTTAGCACTCCCTACAAAATTTCAATGAAGAAGTCCTGGCAGGTTTCACATAGATGTACAAAATTTGGGAGGCACATGCAAAATCTCAAGGCTTTTGGTGCCACCTAAATCAAAAGGAAGTCAGCCATTTTGGATTTACTTTTCATTTTAGTGCTTTTATTTTAACCATTTCCAGGTGTTGTCCTTTAACTAACTCCTTCAAGAGATTTAATGAGATCGACTTCAAATTTGGTCTATAATGCTAAACGGTGAACCTCTTGAGTTCTTGTTGAACAGTGTGGTCATGGCGAAGAGTCGAATTTCCATGTTTTGCCATGAAGTAGGAAGTGGTTTTTAAAAACGACGGCACATTATCAGATCAACCCTTAACTTCATGTTATTGATTTAAAGTCATAGTGCTACTGACTTGTAAGAGAAAACGACATGTTTTATACTTTGATGTACTGCGCCTAGCATGTTGACGAGATCCACCTCAAATGTGGAAAGAAAAACTTTAATACCTTGGTGATGCTTTAAGGTAAAAAATCGTCAGTTTCGGTGTTGCTGTGGTGCATGGCGAATTTTGATGTTTCAGTATGACATAGGGACTGTTGTAACTTGAGTTTACATGGTCCAATCTGCTCCAAATTTCACATACTGGATAAGAGACCAGACCTGAAGATATCTACATGACCATGGTGACTCACAGCCATAGTGCCACCTACTTTAATTTCAATCATGATTTTGCTGTGGCCATTAGAAAAAAGACACCTGACCCTACTTGCGAGGTAGTTTTTGTGAAAGAAGTTACTTTCCTGTTTTTCTTAGTCCTCTTCATACCGAAATACGCATAACAGACACACAGGCAGAACAACAGAATGAAACAAATATTCAGGGAGACGGGGAAACACAGAGGCAAGCAGGCAGGCAGGCATGCATGCTGACAGATAATCAGATACAGATAGAAAGAAAAGACAGATTAAGGTTAAGACTAGAGGTAGATATAGTCTACATAGACACACATAAAGAGTGAGAAACAGACAGGTTAAGCAAAATAACTTAGACAGGTATAAAAGTCGTTAGAAACAGACAAACCATTCCTATTAGCATGAAAAAGTACAAAAAACGGAGTGAACTGTCCAGACTCCTAATGAAAAAAAAAAGAGTGGGTTAAACTCTGCGAGTCAGGCATCCTTGGCTGAAAGTAAAACAAAAGTGAAGCGTGAAAACAGAGCCACTAAATGAAAGAGTTGCATCATTGACAGGAACAGCGGCTCAAAGAGTTTCAGGCTGTACAGCAGAGGCTCTGGTGCCAAACTGCGCCCTCATTTTACAAACTTTTGGGAGCAGTTTGGCTTGTCATGCTGCAACATAACAGACGACAGAAACTTCTGCTGATGAGAGTACAACTCGTGCCGATGACTGACCTTTAGGGGGATTTGTTTCATTCCGCAAACAGTCCAAAAAAGCTGTGCTAGAGAGGCTTGGCGAAGATTCAGTCAATGCTGCAACTCTTTGATGGCGATTATTAGTGAACATACTCAGCTCTGTCCCATGTGGAAAAGGCTTTCAAAACATGAAGAATCTCTTTGACGAGTCACAGTCTTTTTCTTTTCTTTAACATGCTGCAATTAGCGGCCATTATCAGTTCATCTGCTGATTATTTTCTAATGAATTGAATAATTGTGTTGCCAATAATGTATCATAAAACAGAGAAAAATAAGCATTATAATTTCTCTGAGCCCAATGTGACCTGTTCAAATTAGGGGTGTCAACATTTAACCATATTTTAACTGGTTACACGTCAGTCTATAGGTTAATTTTGCTATTCTTCACTTTACCGCACTTCGCAACCAGGTCTGGTGGGAGCTAGCAAGCAGTGTAGCTCATTCGGAGATTACGACTGGTAACACCATCCCGACCTAACAGTGTTGCTGTGGAAATATTGTGCCCATCCATCAGGTCTCCCCGCAGGTTGCCCTAGTGAGAAAGCAGCTACATTTTGAGTTGCAAACCTCCTGTGGCATTGTTAACTATGTCAGCACTGTTAGCTCTGTTAGCACAGCTAGCAGTGTCAGCACAGGTAGCTGTGCTAACATGGTTAACTACGCTAAAGAGGTCTTGCTGCTGAAAATGAAGCCACTTACTCACCGGGCTGCCACCAGATGGCGTTATTTGCAGTAATCCCCAAAAAAGTGGTGCCACTAACTAGCTTTTACCAGACCTGGGTGGTGTGTAGTGCTGAGTGGCCAGGGTTAATGGTAGCTAACCAGTGGAGACCAGAGGGTGGGCCGTGGGCACTGTGTTTCTGCATATAAACACGGCTAGCCATCTGTTTGTTAGCAAAGCCAACAGAAAATAAAATAAAAGGCATACATTTACATCACAAAACATTAAAATTTCAACACCTGTAAATGGACAGTGCCTCAAGTTCACTGAGTCAATGGAGTGCCAAACTAAAAAGAAAGGCCTCTTGTATTTTACATCATTTCATTTAGCCTTTTTATGGTAAAAATTAAGCAGTTAGTAACCAGTTATTTATGGGCGTCTGGCTATTGAAAACAAACTTAACCGAAAGTGACATGCCTTATTGCTCGTTTTATGTGAATTCAAAGGAAAGGAATTCTTACTTTTCTGGTATTTTGCAAGAAAATGACTGAAATGATTGTTCAGTGTTATGTATTATATTCTTCAGATGCTGTCAGACAACATATTAATCTGAATGTAGGAACCTCTGACCCATGTGCATGTGAATCCACTACATGCCTTTCATCTATGATCATCTGTCATGGTCCGAGGTTCAGTGTCAAATGGGACAAATTGAAACGAATTACTGAAGCGTTTAACTCCAAATAACTTTTCCACATGGGACTGGTTGCTCTCATAGTGCTCTCATACCCCGTCCTCCGACAAGCAAAGTGAGTTTTGTCGTGCATCTGTCTAATTGACTGACAGGGCCTCCAGTCACTCACGTGCCCAGGTAGTCCCACACCAGCCCCCCCATTGGCTGCTGGGAGGCAGCGGGGGGAGGGGCCTGTTTTCGCGACTGCTGAGGACGCCACAGATGAGAAGAAGAGGGAGTTCTGGGGTGCGATGGCCGCATACACACACACAATCGAACATAAACGCACTCACGCAGATGCAGAGTCACATGGATGCATATATATTATGCATACGCACATGTGAATAAGGTACAATGATAGAAATAAGAAAAGATGAGTGATCCCAGAGGAAATTAAACCGATGTGGGAGGAGAAAAAGGGAAGAAAGAAGGTAGAGCTTGAGGTGAGAAAAAGGTAAGACTTATGGATTAGTACCGCAGGGAAGATTACCATAGACTCCAACAGCTTGAAATTTGATCGAAAATGGACGACAAAGTGGAGTCCAATCTAAAATTAAATGATCAATTCAACAAGAAAAGACAGTCCTGGTTGTTTTCTACTGATTTAGGTTAACAGAGGAAAGAGGAATATGCAGTTATATTTAAATATTCTTTTTCACAGTTATCACTCTGCATTAGTGCAGTGATTAATCCGGCTCCCTCACCTCTCCAATTCGTGGATCTTTTTCTCCTTGTCGTTCTTTTCATTCTCCATCTCCCTCAGGATCTCCAGAAGTCGTTCCACCTCAGACTGGGCTTTCCCAGCATCCTCTTTGTGCCGGGTCACTTCCTGCTCCAGGGTGGAGATCTGTTCGGAGAGTTCAGTGCTGGCCTGGGAATCTGCCGCTGCACTCTGAGCCTGGAATAGAAATTAATTATTATAAATAAACTGAACATTAGCTTTCAAAATTAGGTGACCACAATTTGATGGAAGCGATAAGGTCGAAATAAAAAAGGATATGCCAATAACAACATGTGTGTTGAGGAAGGGTTGGATGGACTGACGAAAGGGACCAGACACAAGATCTGTTGCATATGATAGATTTCTTTTTACAAATATTGCATTCGGGAAATGAGGTAGATTGTGTGGCGCGTTTGATTTAAAGGTAAACAATGCAGAATTTTCCTGAATAACAATATATAGACTCATACAAAAGTAATCCCAAGACCCACTAGAAGGTTGTGGGGTGTATTTGTCTGCAGAGTCTGTGCCCTCTGCCTGTATTTTCTTATTCTCCTCCGAAATTGCTGTGGTTGGGATGTTTCTGGGCACAGTGCTCAGGTGAGGTCAGGACTTTATAAAAAGGTGGCAACCAGGAGCCAGACTGTGAGCAGCACGCATCCAAGAGGAAGCTACAAAAACCGCGGACATGGCGCTGAAAAAACACAAATATACCGAACACGAGTGAATCTGGGATTGACCTTTACTTTTGCCGGCGATACTGTTTACACTACAGTAACCGACAGTTCCTGAACAGTATACCATTAACATAATCAGGCCTCGTCAGTTGCCATAAAATCAAAAGTAATTTAGAAGAGTAATACCAAGCCTGGCTAATAAAAACAAAGGGCAAAGGGAAACATGTAGGACTCTGGCAGTTTCTCCACACTTTTAAAAAATGATTTCTCGCAAGAGGCCTTTGTTTTTTGTGTGGTGTCTTTTTACAGCAGGAAATGAAACGTTTATATGTGTGTGGGCATTAAATGATGGTGAAAATCAGTTTGACCTGATCAGCCCCTTGAAAAAAACTGCTGAGCATATCTCCTTTAAAAACTGCAACATCCCGCCAGTGTAATGATGTTAACATGCTGATGTTTTTATGTTTGTGTTTGTGTTTTATGTAGGTATTTAATCATAAAGCAAAGCACAAATGTGTGCCTTGTGCCTTGTCAAAATAAATCCAAACCTACATGACCGGACTATGTGGGAATTTAATTTGAAATGACAGACACAGGAAGGCTACGCTCAGCAGTCAGACAGGAGTCATGTTACAAACCAATCATAGCCGACAGATAACTTTCCCTTCTTCTGTAAATATTCAGTCTGATAAATACGGAAAAGTTGATCATGTTAGTGCAGGGCTACCCAGAGCTTTACATCTGTCCCACAGATGATAGGCCTACACACTTATTAACAGCACCTAGAAGTATACTATTCTTCATTAGTTTGCTTAGCAACCTCAGATGCAACCTGCAAGCTCTTGAAAGCTGGCACAAAAAAGGCACAAGAGCAGCACACAGCGCCCGACCTCACGTTTTCTCAGCTGTTTAAGACGCTGCGTGTGTACGGCCCCTAATTTCCAGGGCTGGTACCTGTGGTTATCACACAGGCTAGTCGGGCAGGAAATCCAAAGTGTGGGATCATTTTGAGAAGGTGAAGGACGAACCCAAGGTGATATGAAAACTCATCTTCATTGGTTGACTACAAACATGACGTATCATCTGAAACATGGAAGTAGCTACATGCCCATTAGCCACTTAGCATAATCATACTGCTTTGCCGACAGCGTCATTAACAGGCGGCTCACCCTAGTATTTAGTTACAGTCATTAATGCCAAGATAGCCCAAGCCCACTGATGGTGACTTGGGTTTGAGTTGGTTTTCACACACGTAAAGGCACATAATGCTGATTTATGTAAAGATTAGGGTGAGCATGAAAATGTGGGTGAAGTAAAAAGCAAATGAATTGCAGTGTCTTTCTTTTCTCTGCCGCTTTGCTCAGCTCCACCGAAAAACGCCGAAAACGAAGAGAAAAGAATCAAATGCAATGAAACAAAGAAAAAAAGTTAGAACCAGCTTGGAGGTTAGAACAGCTGTGTGTGTTTCCCAGAAGCAAATGTTGCTCTTGGGACAGATTGACTTTGTGTGTGTGTGTGTGTGTGTGTGTGTGTGTGTGTGTGTGTGTGTGTGTGTGTGTGTGTGTGTGTGTGTGTGTGTGTGTGTGTGTGTGTGTGCGCACGTCTTGGTCACACAATACATAAACCCTATTAGTTTTGGAAGCGCCCAACAGTTTTTACAGGTCTTTATGCGGAGAGGAAATGTTTGGGTGTCTGACAATATAAGAAGATCTGGGTGGAGGAAAGAGAAAGAGAGGGAAAGACAGAGAAAGACAAATAAGACAGGAAAAAAAGAAACATCACACACAATGTCACATGCATAATGTCAATCAATTCACACACACAGACAAGCTTTCAGTCTTTTTTTTTTCATCCGCGGTAACAGAAAGAGACTTTGAAATAAACTTTGATGAGAGAAACACCAGAGATCCACTGACACCTTCGTACACATTCTCTCACAAACACAAACGCACACACACACACACGCACACACACAAACACACGCACACACTCAGGGTGTGGTGGTGGTGCTGTCTTCTCCACTCTGTGAAAATGACTGTAAGGCTGTCAGCAAGCCGTCACACACACACACCATTTTATGGGCTGCTGTGTGGGAGAGAATATGTGATATGCAAACGCGCACACACACACACACACACACACACACACACACACACACACACACACACACACACACACACACACACACACACACACACACAGAGTCAGTCGTCTCTCTTGGAAAACAGTTAAGGGAAAACAAAACAGGGGAGAAGGAGACGAGGGGTTCTTCAGTTTAAAATCCTCCATTTGTTGTGTGTGTGTCTGAACTGTGTGTATTCCTCATAACTGAGATTCATATATTCATGTTTTTTAATTGGTAAATGTTGTCAATCTATCATGATCATCATTACTAAGTTTAAAATATTTTTAAAATTATTTTAGCCCACCTGTTTTGGTCCACATGCGACATAGCAACGGTCTATACTGTGGGATACTTGCTACCGTTGCATTTCTAGTAGGCTATAACGAAACGGCAAAAACATAACAATCCTTGTTTACACAATCCTCTTGATGGTGATCGTCTATTTCATCCGTCCAAAACTCTTCTCGCTCCACACCTTTTACTTTTACAATTCTATTAATACCTTATTTCACATACTTTCAGCCAAAACAAAATGTTCACCAGAAGACAAAAGGTAATCCTAAAATCACCATCTTACTGACTGGTACAAGGACCGCTTTGAAAGGATGTCTGTACTGTGCTGCAGGACAGCTAACCTTCTTGAGTTGGTTCTCGAGCTTGACGCATTCCTCTCTCTTCTGCTCCAGGGTGATCTCCAGACTCTTCAGCCTGTTGTCCTTCTTCAGGGTGGAGGAAGCCAGAGAGGAAGCTTTCTCCTTCAGATCCAACACAGAAGTCTGAAACAAAAACAGATAAAGACAAAGAGTGATAAGAAAGGAAGCTTTTAGTTCTATAGCCACTGAGCAGCTCTCCTGAAGTGGTTGGCGGTTAAGTGCCTTGGTCATGAAGAGCATTGTCATTAAACCGCTTTTAAAGGATAATTCCACTTTATTATCTCTGCTGGGTGTTTGGACATGTGTGCGTGAGTGCATGTATCTGTCAGTATACAGATAATCTCACAAACTACTGGACCAACCAGCCTAATATTTTGTGTGCACATTGAAAACCCTGTTTCATTGATTGTTTTCTACCATCATTGACTGCTGATTCCTCACTCCTCTTAACCAGCCGGCAGGGTTTGCAAGTGATCACGTAGCAAAAGCATGTCGCAAAAGCATGTCGCAAAAGGTATTTCAAAGCAATGGACTAGGGTAAAAATAAGCCTCACCTAGTCTGTTGCAGATCACATTTTGGCCTCCACCATGGCACAAAAACCGACATCTATCACAAAGTTTGGTCTAATTTTGAACCAGAGTATGTGTAGATTATCCCATACCCAATATGTTGCAACCCGCTAAAGTTAGTCATGATGCCAGGTAAAAAAAAAAAAGTTCTCAGCAATTAACTTGGTAAATATAATGCTGTTATTACCCATAGGAATGATGACTAATATTACAAATATAAAATCCAAGTTGTATGAAACTTGTCCTTCAAGACCTTCCTGCACAGTGGTGTGATGACTCTGCCCCTTCTTCCTCAAAACCCTTTCCCATGACCTGTCTCTTTTCTCACTCTTCCAGCTCAATCCCTCCATCCGTGAAGTCTCTCTGCCTTTCTTTTCTGGTCTTTTCCTCTTTTGGTAGGGCCAGTGAAACAGAAACCGACGGGACCAGAAAGGGGAGACACTCAGACGTGTAATTTTACCCTTGACTGACAATACCAACTCCAGACTACGGATCATCATGTTTGACTGGGCTTTGGTCAGAGAAACCTTGCTGCTTACTCTGATTATATTTAGGTACATATATATATTGCTGTTGTCAGACAAACCCCACATCAGCATTTAGCAGTGTAGAAAGGAATGCTTGTTTTCCCCGTGAGTTTTCCCATGTATATCTCAAATTATAAAACGGGACTGTTACAGGTTTTATGACCCCACAGTCCCTCTAAAATTAGCTGAAGAGTCCATCTCAAAAAAAGGCATGAAAGGGACTTTTCACTCGATCATGTGTGTTTTTGGCATTTATTTCCCATTTTAAAGGAAGAGTTTTACTGTTTTGGGAAATCTCTTTCTTGCTGAGAGTTTGAAGAGGACGTCAATACCACTCTGATGACTACACCCTTATCTTAGCTTAGCATAGACATGCCACATGGGAGAAACAGCTACAATTGCTCGGTCCAAATGCACAATGCACATTTTCCAGTTTTGTGACGCCTCAACGTAGCTGTTTCTCTCAACTAAACTGAGGACATACTCTTGGTGTGTGTACTGTGAGTCTGTCTTTACATGAAACTTGTGCATCTGCAAGCTTTTACTGTTAGCTTGCAAACCAGACAAATCTGCGAGCTCATGTTCTATTTGCTCCTGCAGATGCGTCTGGTCCCCCTCCTGTTCAAACAGATTTCCAGCCAGCCTGACCTGGCTCAGGCCAATCACAACCATTTATCTAACACGGGGCAGGTGTCAGACAGTGACTGACAACTTGCAGAGCCTTTGCACTAGGAATGAGCCAGTAAACCATTATCTATATCTGTGTCTGTACTTGGAAAAGGTGGAGTTTATGCCAGAGGCGGGTTTAAATCAAAGGTGGGTTGGGCCCAATCAGATGTTGTTATTTTAAGCCTGACATTTATATGGATTAATCAGAAGGTGCAATATTTATTACCTGTGAGAAAACTATTTACAGAACAGCCCCTGAATTGAGCTTCAGATCCTATTTTAATCACAAGAGTAATAGATTAAACATTGTGTTAAAATACACTGTTTTGCCAAATTTCTGTGTTAATCATAACGTTCCTACTGTGCTGTCCAGCCACTGCAGGATGACTAAAGCAAAGACAGTGCTTAAAAATTCTATGTCGTCGTCTGTCTCTCCGTCTGAGCCTCAGCTGTGGCGTTCTGCATGAATCACAGAGGTCGAAGCAAGAAGAATTCAGCTCCAATCACTGTTTTCATTGGTTGTGAAGCATATCGTTGTCAAGGAAATGTGACTGTTTTATCGTTGTTGTCCTTCAGCACGAGGACCTTGGGAGGATCCGAGGTCTGTTCTACAGTGATAGATCAATCACGTCTCCTCGACAGGCGCATGCTGAGTGTGTTTTTCTGACTTATAGCATAGATACGCATGAGTGTGTTTGTGTGTCTTCTACCTCACGGTCAGCCAAGTCAGCCTGCAGCTGGGAGACTTTCTCCCTCAACTCCTTCAGCTCCTTCTTGCTGGACTCCATCTCATCCCCTTTTTCTTTCTCCTCCCTCTCCCGCTGCTCCTTCAACCGCTCGATGATTCGCTCCTGGACATGAAGGAGGAGGAGGAGGAGAGAAAAGAGAGAGTCAAGAGAGGGAAAGAAGAGGGGAGAGAGAGGTAGTCAACGCTCCAACAGTTATTCACAGTCACTCAATATCAAGTTTCTATACTAATAACAGTCGCATTAAACTTTATGTACATGGCAGCTCTGACAGGATCTAACAGCCAGCAGTGATTTTAGACACGTAATATGTTCTGGCAAAAGATGTAATATTCACAACTACTAAAACACTATAGACGCTCTCCAGCTATAGAACAACGCAGCGGCCAGTGCAAGCAAAAGTATAAAAGTTCACACACGAAAGGACCACAAAAAGCCCAGAGAGTGTAACCTGGCTGTGCTGTGTGTCCCTGTACTGGAGTCCCATCTTAGTGAGGACTGGAGAGTGAAAACAATTTTTGTTGGAAAGTGAGGATATTTTTTGTTGGACCTCACGTCTTCAAAAAGCTGTTTCAGGGTTAAGACTTGGTTTAGGGTTATGGCTAATATCGATTATTTTCCTTAACTAATTGATTAATTGCTGGGTCTTGAAATTGATTACTATATACAAACATCTGTCTTAAACCTGAATATATTTACTGTACTGTAAAATGATATAACTGCCTGATATCAGGCAGATTTGTAAACTTGTTACACTTAGTTTCTATCCTCAGTTAACTCAGTGGAGTGGACGGATTCAAATGTCTGGACCCAGGCAAGTGATGCAACAGTTGGGAGGGGTTACGCCAGACATTCAAGAGGATGGTACTCATAAGTGTTAGGTCGGTTCACTCGGTGAACGACGTAACCCGATCCCTGAGTGACTCAAATCATTTCTTCTCAGCGATACACTTTCACAGGGACCGTTTTCTCCAAGCTCACGGCTAATGTAGCCAGGAGTCAAGCCACATGGACACAATCACACACCTCCCCATTGTTTTAACAGACTTAGTTTCCAGGTAAACAAACTTAAAACGTAAGGCTGGCCAGTAATGAGACTCAGCACTCCCAGAAGCCATGAACTGAATCATGAATCGTTCAGTCGTGTATCAGTTCAGTGAGTGATTCAACCATTGATTTTTACCTTCTTTTATCTCTCCGGTTCATTTTATTCTATTTTATCTATCTCTGAAGTTTTGATCATCTTTTTAATTAATTTTTTCTGTTTTGGTTGGTTTGCTTTTTTAATATTTCATTGTCTTGTGTTTGTGTCATTCCAATTTTGCCATGTGGAGCACTTTGGGCTGCATGTTTGTATGAAAGGTGCTATATAAATTAAGTTAATGAACGAGAGTCTCATGGTCACAGCAGCGCAAGATGTAAACATTAATGGCGTCCTCCTCAGCTGAGCTGTAACGTTAGCTAGCTCAGTGGTTAGATGCAAACTTCCTTCTGCGTGGTGATATGGTTAGTGGGTGTAGTTTGGTAGAAAGAAAATAGCTCCTACATGAAACTGCTCCCAACAAGGTGTGTGGATTATGTTGAGTAACCAGGTCATGATTTCTGGAAAGCCACCTAGTTACATTATGTTATGAGAAGGAAGACCTCTCTACGACCGATCTCTCCCAACACTTGACAACTAACACCAAAACAATATACACTGAAAAATAGCACTACAGATAAATGAACAAATATCTGTTTTTGATTTTGGGGTGAACTGTCCCTTTAAGATTAAGATTAGGGAAAGGTTTTGGGATGTAGTCTTGATGGTTAAAGACAGGGTTAGGGGCTTGAATGCATCATCCAAACATTAAAACAGATATTAGGATTATCTATACTGTTTGCGAAGACAAAACTACGAGCATGAAATAAAACTTGACACAGGGTAAAAAAAAAAGTTAACAAAACTTATTCCTGTTCTGCTTTGAAACATAACACGGTGTAGAACAATGTGTGTGTGACAGAGAGAGGGAGTAATGACATAAAAAACAGCAAGAGGTGGGTGGAAAAATAAAAAGAAAACAGACAGGAAGAAAGGACAGATATCCAAGGGCACCAAAACAATGAAGACGGAGAAAAGAAAACCTTGTGAAAGTCATTTTAAGTCGTCGGCCACCTCCGCCTGCCAACACTCACACATCCAGCTGACACCCTGAATATTAGTCACTGGACAATTAATAGCCCCGTTTCCTGCGTGTGTGTGCGTGCGAAGGCGTTGGAGTCGGTAACAAAATCGCGCATTACAGTACAAAAATATATCCTCATCAAACACTTTGAAGCGGTGCACCGGTGTAAGTGTCACTGGTCGGTTTCCCAGAATCAGGGTCAGGTCCTGAGTGCACAATAACAGATCATCAAAGGGGCGGTTGAGGGTTTCATTCCCATGCTCAGGTGGTTCAGGGCTGTTTTATGGCTGTGGCACCTGAATGCTCACTAAAACAGTGACAGTGTGCTTGTTTGTTCTGCTCCCATCGGTGCAAGACGTGCGCACACGCTGGATGGGTTTTAATCTTTTATGAACGCAGGCTGTGAATGATTTAATAATGAAACAGCCAATGTGATTATTGGTTCATTTCCATTTATCCAGAGTCATTTGGTCATGGCGTGGGTGGTCGGCTGTTTTGCTCATAGTGGTTTTATTAATGTAACCTTGCTCTGGAGCTGACCTGAGGTTGACCACCATTATGTGTGTGTGCGCGTGTGTGTACCTTCTCAGCCAGAGCCTCCTCCAGTGTTCCCAGTGCTGTATCGGTGTTGGAGGTGTCTGTCTGTAAAGACTTGACTCTGTCTTTCAGGCCGCCCAGCTGTTTCTCTTTATCCCTCAGCTGATCCTGGAGGTTCTCTATCTGCAGAGAGAGAAAAGGAGACAAGAACTCATAAATAGTTGTTGTTTTTGATGCACAACTCATTTATTTAGCAAGGAATGGTATTATGGCGGTAAGTGAATCTGCTCTCTGACTCTGCCAAAGTAAAGCACTGTGGCAACTGCTTGTAACAAGAGCCCGGACGATAATGAGTTTCTGCAGACGAACAGCAAATATAACGGCAATTAACACTTAAATTGAATTAGCTTTAATAAGAACTATAAACAGCAACAAATATATGTGAGCAAGACTCAAAGATTGAAAACGGCAGCATATAAAAAACAAAAAACAGCTATAAAGTCCACTAAACTATACTTAATTTTAAAGTTGTACATACTTATACAAAAGTAATCCCTCTCATTCATCACTAGAAGTATGTGGCAGTGGCAGACACTCTGCCCTCTGCCTGTATTTGCAAATTTTTTTCCTATTTTGCAATGTTCAGGACGTTATGGGTACAGCTTTCTGGTGAGGTCGGGACTTAATAAAAAGGAAGCCACAAGGTGCCAGAACGTAAGCCGCACGTGTCCAAGAGGAGGCTACAAAAATCAGAGACACAGTGCCGAAAAACTGCAAATACAGCAAAGCAAAACACCAAGCAGACAAATCAGGGTTTGCTTTAACTTTTACTTTTGCTGGCGAGCACTGAAGAAGAGGCCTGTTGGCCTGCTTTCTGCTGGACAAGTAGGTGCCGGCGGTTAGCTTAGTTAGCTTTCTAAGGTATCGGCTTTCCTATTAAGACAAATGTAACATTCCTACCAAAATAAATTAGCTTGTTATGCACATACAAGCAGTGTCTATGTTATATAGATTTTCTGCCATTTTGAATTTTTTGAAAAACACTTCAAATTGATCCCTTCCTAGGAAGTTTGACCGATCTGCATGAAACTCGGTGAACATAATCTAGGGACCAATCTCTAAAGTTCCCTCTTGGCAAAGTTGGAAAACTTACTAAAACTGAGCTTCTATAAGGCAATGAATATTGTGGAGGGCGTGGCTCATCACATAAAGGTGTATAACATCTCAAGGGTTTCACCCATCACCACGCAACTTTGTAGGCATATGACCACACATAATCTGAGGGGACCCCTCCATTATTGACCCCATCTAGAGAGCTAGTTTCATATCTAGGCTGCCATATCGATTTTTACTAAACTAGGTAGATATGTAGAACAGGACGCCTCAAGGTGACTGGAGAAATTGAACTCTAACTGGCAACTGGGTGGCGCTATTACAGCAGAAAAATACTTAAAAACGGCTAAAATGCGACCAATCGCTGCAGCTCCCCCTGTGGCCGAATGTTGTTGGGGGTTTTTTTTCTTCAAATTTTTGGTATGACTAAGTCATGGTACGGTATGCCGTACTCAATGGGTATGGACTAGTACCTTTAAATTATATTTTTGTTTAATGGGCGCTGCGTCTCTTAGATGACTGAGAGGAGTTACTTCTGTGTGAGTCTTTGATGTATTTCAGGAAAATCCAGCAAAGTATATCTTTAACTAAATAGGAAAGTGAAACAAATATGAAAATCTAATAAAATAATTATATTATGCATATTCAGATGTTTGTTAGTGACTTTAAAATATATATATATGTTAATGGACAGCACATGCACATCACGTAGGTGCAAGGCTATCAAAAAACTGCACTCCCAGTCTATGTGTGAGTGTGCGGGCGTTATTTTTCCTCTTCAAGATGAAAAATTATAAAATTATTTCACTTGATTGGATTTTCAGGCCGCTTTGATGCTCATTGCTTATGACATATAACCTAGGTCGGCTTCACATTTGACAACTCCACGGAATCCATGATTCACCTAACGAGCGAAATTACCCCTTTCAGACCCATAGGAATATGTGAGTCTCTCTGACAGCCAATAAAAATAGACACCTCCCACATTCCCTCGGTTTCTCTCCTGTCTCCTCTCGCACTGATTTCAAAGCACATGACTCTCCGGGTCAAAAACAAACGCAACTCCCTGCTTACAACACTGTCTGCTTGCACATGGGCTCAAATATGATTCATCTGGAGATTTTCAAACATGAAAACGGCTGAGAGGTAGGGGTGTAAGAAAATATCGATGCACTTGAGTATCACGATATTATGTTTTGTGATACTGTGTCAACTGACTCTTCGCTAAGTCCCGCCCCCCGATGCAGACTGGCCAATCCTAATGTAGCAGAGGTTCATTTTGTGTTGTGTTTAAACCCTTGACCACCAGATCCTTCAGTGCTGCAATCTATATTCAGTCAAACAGGAAGAGCCACTTGCTCCTAAAATAAATTTTTTGAGTATCGCAATATATCGCAATATATTCACTTGTCACCCCGTATCCCGATACGTATTGTAACACCAGATTCTCGTGAGCCCTACTGAGAGGTGCTGTGCTTCTGTTACCTTTAACCCTCACTCCAAATACACACTCTCCTCACCTCCACCTCTTTCTCCCTGCCTCCTCCTGTTTCCTCTCACAGTGATTTGGTAGCAGATTAATTTTCTATTAAAACACAAAATCAGCAGAAATAACCGAAGCGCTCGCTCCTTCCCTGAGCCCACAGCGAGTGTGTGTGCGTATGTGTGCGCGAGATCACAGACAGAGATAAGGAGCTGTGTCAACTTCGTGGTATTCATTGAAAAATGGATGGAACAAAAGGTTGAGCAGCACAGAAATAACAAATTGAGGAGAAAAGAGAGGGATGGAAAGCTCATGCAATGTGGTGTTAAGAAGGGGCGAGCTTGGGTGGTAAAATGACTGCGTTTCAGCTGCCCTCTCCTCCTGTGTCTCTTTCTTTTGCTTTGCCGGAGAGAAAGGAAATCAAGCGACTGACAAGCCATCACAAAAAAACAGAGTCGGATTGGTATGCAACCTTTGACTCCACTGCAGGTGAGACGCACACATTTACAGTACCGCAGAGATCGTGGGTGTGTGTGTTCGTACAGTAAAACACTTCCAGCGCCTCATTAATCAACTGCTCACCTGACAGCTTGACTGACACCTCCTCCTCTCCCTCTCACACACACACACATACACACACACACTTGACATTGAGAGGCAGAGAGACTCTTTGATCCCGTCTGCACTTCCTGAAACTGACAACTGCTGGATGCCTGGCTCACACACATACACAGTATTTACAAATCCACACACACATACACACACACACACACACACACACACACACACACTCTCTCTTTGCCCGTCTTGTCCTATTTAAGTCCCGAAATCGTGTGTGATAATGAACGTGAATATGTTAACAAAACAATAAGCGGCTGACGCTTCTCTTCATCTATGTCAAAAAACTACATTTAACAACAAAGAGAAGCGAATGATGGCAGATCAGAAGAATTAATTCTATGCACTCACGGTAATTTCCTTCATGACTAACATATAATGACAGGTAAAAACATGAGGAGGGGGGATGGAGCGGAGAAGAAGAAAGAGAGGTATTTTTAGTTTTTCCAAAGGGAGGAAGAAATTATGAAATAATGCGCGTAGATTAGATAAAGGAGGAGTCTCAGACACTGGACTGTATTCTATTTGAAGACAGCAGAGGTCATCATTTATTGAACAGGAGGAACTCATTAGTATGCATCTGATTTCAAACACACTCTGTCTCTCTCCTCCCCCTCCCTGTCCTGCTTTATGTCTGTCTGCTTGATTGTCTCTATCAATTATCTGCTCACACTCTCCGTTTTTTTTGTAAGGGACAACTGGAGGGACGCGGGGGAAAGAGGGAAGAGGTCGTATTTTTTTACAGCTAAAGACCAAAAGGCTTTAAACGGGAGATCTCGGTTGTGCACTGGATTCTTTTGGGTCATTTTTACACTTCATTTGTTAGATTTTAATGTCTAGATTCCTTAAACCCTTCGTTACCCTTCATTTTGTGTGTGTGTGTGTGTGTGTGTGTGTGTGTGTGTAGTCACTCCTGCCTATCCATCCACCTGACAGCATCACCACAAAGATGCACACACACACTCATACACACAAAAACACACTGAAAAGTGGCCAAAATATGCAGAGCGCGCCTGCTCAGCTGTCTGCCTGCATCAGCTCCCACGCAACACAGTCTTACAGCCCCATCTAGTGGTGGTAGTATCACATGACAACATGCAGATTTCAATGGGAGAGTGTCTCCATGTCTTTTGTCCATTATTTTTCCATTTCATTCAATTGAGGCAATAACTTCACAGACTTTGTGGTAGCTTTGCATGTTTTGTTCTGCTTTGTGTTCTGTTTTCTGGTCTCTTTATTGCCCCTTTGTCCACCTTAAATCGATTCATATACCATGACACATTTTAGGACAATACAAAGTTAGCCTATCATCTTATTAAAATATTACGGATAAAAGGATTTCTGTCCCAGCAGGATTTGGAAAAACTTTTCAGTAGACTTCACAACTGTAACAGTGTCTTTACAGATCTCCCTAAAAATTGATAAGACAGCTGATTGAGAACGAAACTGCTCAAGTTGTTAAGGTTTGCCTCCCCCTTGTGCTTCCTTTTTCCCCTTCTTAGTGTCTCATGTTCGTTTTCAGTCCCGTGTGCTGGGCGTGGCCTTCTGGTTCCCTCCTCCTGCCAATTCTCCTGAGTGCCAGCAGCTGCTGAGTCTACACACCTGCACCACATCTACAATCAAGCCACTGCAGTCTGCCAGGTCGCTCAGTCTCCTCTGTGGTACAGACGTCAAGGCCAACTTATACGTCTTGACACATTGTCTTTTCATGCTCATGGACCTCAGTTCACACTCTGTTCTGTCTCTCAGGTTCACCACACTAGCTTCAACAACACCAGCCACGTCCAGTCTCGTCTTCTGCCTCTGGATTTGGATTGCTCTGCTTCCCCATTCCAAGCCCACCTCAGCCATCGTTTCACTCAAGCCTTCGGTCCCCATCTTCAAACCACTCTCAGTTTCCTGGTAGTGTTTGCATTTGGGCCCTAAGTTGAACTGCCACAACACGAGTCCTCACTGAGACCAAGGAAGTAGATCACATCACTCAGCTCTGAGGTCTTCAAACAGGCTTCCTGTCTCAGATTCAAATTCAGAATACTACTGTTGATTTATAAAGCTCTGAATGGTTTATGAACCACCCAGACCTCTCAGGTCGCCTGGGACAGGTCTGCTTTGTGCCCCAAGAGTCAACACTAAACATGGAGAAGCAGTGTTTTTTATGCAACACATATTTAGAACAAACTCCCAGAAAACTGCAGGTCTGCACCAACTCTCACTTCTTTTAAATTAAGACTGAGGACTTTTCTTTTTGCCGCTGCCTTTTATTAAATAAAACATTTATTCATTTCTTTCATTGCACTGTAACTTCTATTCTTGTTTTTATACCTGTGTTAGTATATTCTTGCTTGTTTTTGTTTTCTAATCTCTGGCTCTTTCATGGCATTTTTAAATGTATTTAAATGTAAACTTTGTCTCAATGCTTTTAATGTTTTATGTAAAGCACTCTGAATTGCCTTTTGGCCAAAATGTGCTACATTAATAAACTTGCCTTGCCTTTGTGGGTGTTTTGCCTATTTTTGTAGTTATTTTGTTTCTCTGCAGTTGCTTTGCATCTCTTTGTGGTCATTTTGAGTCTTTTCCTGGTCGGTACGTGTTGATTTGAGTGACATTTTGCACATGAAGGCCAGAATTTCCTCAAACACTTTGTACCTCTATGCCCTCCTACTACATCTATTGTAATAAGTGATTAACTTTTATGATTTCGGTGGCAGTGACACTTGCTTTCAGTACGTGCAACTGCAAAAACACTGCCCCCTATGGAAGCTAAAATGTTGCAAACAATGAATCCATTTAGGATGACATCACAGTGGTGCTCACACTGTTTAATCTGTCACACAACAATGTCTTTATACTTGGTGTTTTCTTACCTTCTTCTGCAGCACATTCACTTTGCGCTCCTTGACGTCCAGCATGTCTTTGAGGTCGCTGATCTCTCCATTCTGAGTGCTCTTCTCCTCCGTCAGCTCTGAGATCTGCTGACTCTTTTTAGCCAGGAGGGATTCCTTTTCCTCGAGACGGAGACGCAGCGCATCCACCTGCACACACACACACACACACACACACACACACACACACACACACACACACACACACACACACACACACACAAAAGTCAGTTGAAACAAATACATACAACCTATGATCAATTTCCATGTGATAAATAATAGTACCACATACCATTACATACAGAAGCAACTTACACTGGCTCCAAATTCATGATAGGATACACTTCAAAATCTCTCCATGGTCTTGCACCTACATATATCTCAGAACTTCTCATCCCTTTACAGCACCACCAGACCCCTAACATCCACGCACCGTGGCATGTTCGCTGTGCCCTGTTCCTGGAGAAGAAAGCCCAGGGACAGGGCTTTTTCTGGAGCAGCTCCTCAGCTTTGAAACAGCTTGCCGGAAGCCATTAGACACACTGAGTCTGTTGAAGCTTTGAAGACGCACCTTAAGACCCACTTTTTTTCTCCGGCTTTTAATTGCGTTTAACCTCTCTTTCTATTTTTATCTGATTCCCTGAGTTTAATCTGTGTTTAAACTTGTTTTATGTTAATCTTGTTTCACACATCTCTGCAATTTTATGTCTCTATATATAGCTCTAAATAGTGCTACATAAATGAAATAAGTCTGAATCTAGTGGAAGAGTAGCTGTACCTCAGTCTGCAGTATGGCGGCTCTCTGTTCCTTGGCAGTGAGTGACTCCTTCAGGACGTCCACGTGTTGTTTACTGTCAGAAAACTGATTGTTCAGAGTCTCCAGTTTGGTCCTGAACGCCAGCAGCTCGCTGTCCTTGCGACTCAGATCCTGCTTTACCTGCTCCATCTGAGTGACACACACACACGACATACAGACCCAGTTAGAGTGGGTACTAGAGAGGATGACACGTTGTTAAAAATCTACTGAATTCCTCAATGAGCTTTACTAAGTGAGCACTCGTTCTAAGGTGTTTGTTAAGGTTTTAGCCATAACTTTATTGTGGAACACTATATGTAAAGGTCAACAGGTTTTTTTTTTCCAATGAGTTTCTGGTTAGATGCCTGAATCAAGGTCTGTGGTTAACAAGAGTTTGAGAGACTCACACGTTTTCTTCTGCAACATAAAACACATCAGTAAATACCTCACTTCTGAACTTTGAAGCTTTTATGTGTCTTAAAAAGGGCGGTTGCTAACAAGTGGCTAAATGAGACTACGGAACGTCATCACACCGAACACGGCTTTACAGCATTATTGGGGTGGCAAAGTTAAATCATGCACCCGTGGTATAGTTTGTTTATAGCCTAATGTTAGCTTTTTACTTCTGGTGATGCAATCTCATTCTTTTGGTCACTACCCAGAGCTCATGACCATAGGTGAGGGTTGGGACGTGGATGGACTAGTAAATCGAAAGCTTTGCCTTCTAGCTCAGCTCCCTCTTCACTGATCAAATAAAGAATTTGATTATATTTCCCGATCTTTGCTCAGCAACAGTTTTGTGTGAAAGAAATTAAAGGCCTGTCTCGTATATACAGTAGACGCCTGTCCCTAATATAGACCCATTGATTTAGCCTGGGCTACTAACTGAAGTTTTACGGTAAGCTCTCCTTATCTATATTAATTAAATAAAATGTACAATAAAGAGAGTGGCCTTCTATAAGGGCCACTGTGTCAGTTTTAGGACGTGGATTTTAGGATTTGTGTAAAAGGAAAAACAAGCCATTTTTCTAATCTATCACCTGGAAAGCAAACAAAAATTAGACACACATCACAGTCAGTGCAGTATTACACACCCATTTATACATATGGTGTACTCCCCAACTACTGTGTTGTACTGTACAAGACGGTCAGGGTCGATTCTTTCAGTTATCCCAAAATAATTAAAAGGAAAGACAGTTAAATGTCTACTAGTGACCTTTAGCATCTCAGTGAGCTGCCTGGGAGTGAATTTAACATGACAGCTAAAAAGAATGGACCCAAACCACACAGGAGAATTAGTCAAATAAAAAACTCTGCAAACTAATCCAAGCCACTAGTTGAGAGAAACCTCATGCGAGAAGAAAGAGGAGCAGGTTAGAGATATGCAGGCTGTAGCACAGCTGGGCTCTCAGCTTGAAGTCTGTAACTGAAGTTCAGACGGCTTGAAACAAACATTACATTATTGGTCATAGACAGAATGGGAAGCAAAGACCTCCTCATCTGTTTATATGAACAAAGTTTAAAGTTGTTTCATGCTGCCTGAACACACTACTGGGATTCTACTGGGGTCTACTCAAGCAGGAGCCATTCACCAGTCAACCTGAGAGACAAAAGAGCAAGAGATCAAGAAGCAATGAAACTAAGAGAGACAGCGCAAACAGACAGAGGTGCGTCTCTTACTGCGGACACCTCCCGCTGAAGCTCATTGGCTCGCTGCCTTAACTCCTCCTTCTCTGACTGGCTGTGAGTGAGCTCTTCCTTCAGCTGCTCAACCTGGCAGGAGAGGAGGGCGTCACCATGACCGCAACACAATCAGCCGCCACATTCGCTGACCACATACGGCATACACAAACACCTCGCATGCTGAAACAGTGCACGAAAACCACCTACTGTACATCCTGTGAGTCAGTCAGTGGTGCAGTTTTAATGGCTATGGCAAACTTTAGCACATGAATTAGGTGAAATATGAAAACCTTTTCTACTTTTTGGACTCATTCACCTGAGGCATGTGAGACAAAACGTTTTCCTCACAAATTCAACGTAACACAGGCTGAGTGACTGATATACAAATGATCATTTGGGGGTCATTTTTTCGTATATAACTTTATTGACAGGGACATGAAATACTGTAATCCTTACCCATAATTACCCTTACCCTTAAAATTAAGGATACTGATCAGAAAACACTTTTCTTAACCATTGCCATTGCTTCCTTGTGCACTCATAAACAGGCCAAATATTGTTGCACAGTCACATGTCCATTGATGGAAACTTACTTGATTCGTTCTACTGCATATTTCATAGTTTCTCTTCACTAACAAATGACATGGATGTTTGTGGTCGTAGTCCCCTGGTGTTAAGTACATTTCAGGCAACAAAAGCTGAGGATGTCGGATGTGGGAAATTTAGTGTTCTACTATAAATGTCAAAGAATGCCAACAATGCTTAAATCAAAGAAAGAAAAGGTACTGTAAAAATGGAGGTGTAAATTACCTCCACACACAAAAACCCACCGCAGACAAAAACAAACACATTTCAACTCAAACAAGCACAAGAAGCAAACAGAGAGAAAACATTGACTGAATTCCCAAACTGTCTCGTCTCCCCACATGACAGAAGTGCTGGTTTGTTTTAATGAGCGTGGCTCCGGCAGGAACCCTTTTTGTTCCTGACACTAAAGTTGTATCCGTCAAGTGTAAAGAAGTCGAGTTATTTTCCAGTGAGCGAAACCCTGAAATCTTTCGAAACATGAAAAGAAAAGCAGAAAATGTGTGTGTGCGACTGTGTCACCTTGTTCTTCATGAACTTGGAGTGGGATCTGTAGACCTCCATCTGTTTGATCTCCTCCTCCCTCTCCTCGCTGCTCAGAGCTCCGTTGGACTTGAGCATGTTCACCTCCTCCTCCAGTTCTCTTATGCCGCGCTCCATCGAGCTGATCTTTGCATCCTGGCAGGACATCAACATGCACATGTTGAAGGGAGAGGACCAGGTGTGATTCACTGTACCTGCACCATTAGTATTACTAAATAATAAAATATATTCCTTTGGTTTTTCTGACGATAAGTGGAGCTGGAAAGTCGATCATGGAAAGACCATATTAAAGACAACATCAGCTAGACAGAGGGATTGAAGGAACAGAGGTGCCTCCACCAGAGGGAGCAATTAGAGTTATACTGGGAGCTTTGATAACTGTTTTGGCAGAGTTAGGAACACAGAATTTCAAGAGAAAAATTTGCCTTTTAACGGGAATAAAGTCTGAATTTTCTGAGAAATAGGTTGTAATGCCACGTGATTAAACTTTATTTTAATACTACTTTCATATTTATGAGAAAAAAGATGCAGATTAACGGCAGAAAGTCTGGTGACATTGTATAAATATCAACAAAATTAAATCACAACTTTAATCTTGTAATATTATGACTTATTCTTGAACTCTTGGCACTAATACGCCATCGTAATCTTAAACAAATTCCTTGAATTTGTTCTCTTCTATTTATTTCTTATTTCCCAAATTGTGATGGATACATTTTGGGACAGTTGAGAAATCAACTTGTCTGTGCTCTACAGTGGACAAACTTTGAACTTAGTACATGCAATATGTTCAGTATGTACTGCATGCACAGTGTAGTACAGCATTGGTGAGGATATTTAGACACAACAGGAAGCTTTCTGCGTAGTCTTTTGCATCAAGTTTTGTATTTTTGAGACAAGCTTCCATGCATTCATCATACTATGATGATTCTGATACAAAGCACAGACACGTTTACATGAACTAATCACCAACGAATGTTTACCTTCATTTCGATGACTGTCTGCAAGGCCTTGGTCTTCGTTGATTCTGGAGCTGCTTCGTATCTCCTGTGCAGCTCCTGAGGGACACAGACACCACGGTGGTCAGCGGAGGACAGAGAGGGAGACACAGAGGGGTACAGTGAGGGAGGAGAAGGTCGTGGGCCGGGACAGAAGGCGACAGCGGCTGGTGGAGAGGGATGGAGGGAAGGCTGAACGGCTGGTGTAGGCCGTGGAGCGGGAGCAGGGAAGGACGGCGAGTGCTGGAGGGAAGGATGGACAGAGGAGGCGACGACAAAAGAGGGATAGTGGGGAGGACAGGAAGAGGGCAGGACGACGGGGTGGACAGGGTGGCGATGGGAACGAGGGGAAGGTGCAGGGAAGGAGGGAGAGGAGCACAGTTGGTGATGGCGTGAGGGGGAGAAAGGAGGTGAGGGTTGATAGGAGGGAGACACATGGAAAGGAGGTGGGATAGGGATGGAGGGGGAAACCGGGAATGAGGGGGAGATGGGGATGGAGGGGGAGGCGGGAATAACACGTCTCCCTCTCGTAGAGGCGCCGGCTTTTAGCCTCCTTGGGTCGATCCGTCCATCCCACATCCTTCCAACTGTGAGGAGCGCTGCTAACTAAGCTTACAGTGTTTCAGCCTCAGATGCAAATGAATGATGGAATCTGACAGCCTGAAATGATGCTAATTAAATTAATGAGGCCTTTAGGTTCAAATGAAATCTAAAATGGTCTCCAATCTAAAAAAAGAGTCCTAATTAAACAAAACAATTCCATTCAAATGAATAAATCTAGTCTTCCAATGCTACAGAGTGCCAGTTTTAATCTGTAGCTGCATACAGTCATATCATCTCTAACAAAAACCCTGCAAGAATTAGGTCAGTCTACACTATATTTCTACTCCTAAAATTCTCCAGATTCTCGAAAAATTCTCCAAAGTTCAACTACCCTTATTTACTAAGCTACATGCAACAAAATGTTATCTGACTGACTGTGGTTACCCCATCACAGCTCACTGGTTAAATGAAGTGAGAGCACGGTAGGGTAGAAAGAAGGCGGAGTGTGCTGGTGGATATAAAGGCACAAAAAGAGAGTGAAAGGACCGGGAGGAAGAGTACGAGAAAGGGAGGGAACAAAAAGCAGAGGGGAGGACGTAGCAGCGTATGCATCACTGCTTTTCTTTGGAGGAAACACACTTAGAGGCCGACAAAGGCAGCTAATGCAAGAGCCGGGAGCCACTAAACACACATATGTGAACAGGACGGTAGGGGTGCTGTGGCTCCAGGCGCTAGTCGGGCGCTTCTCATTCACTGGTCATACAGTGAGGCTGTGATCATGTGACGTATGCTCTGCAGGCTGTTCTGCGTCATACGACGACAGTGAAGGAGGAAGTCTGGTCACACAGGAAGAAGAAGGTAGATGCTAGAATATAACACTTCTAATACCGAAATGTTGTCCCATTATCTACAGATTCGGCATACAAACATATAACTGTTTATAGAGATTATGCTTAGGGAGGAGGTCATGGTGATTCTCAGTATGTGCAAAATATTATGGAACCAGTTCATAAGATATTATACATTTGTATAAGGATATCTTTTACAATGCCATGAATACACATGACCATACACATTCTCATACACACACACACACACACTCAGATGTTCCCTTGTTTGGTAATAACTTCCTAGGGAGTGTTATAGGTGAAATCAAGAACTGATACAGCCATTGCAAATTATGAAGGAAATGAAAGGTTATAATGATATAGTCTCATCAGCAAAAGAATATGTAATTTTAAATTTAATAACTACTTAATCTTTTAATCCAAATCCCACTGAATTATCTGTAACATTTACAGCCTGTCTTTGCTCCCATGCAGAAGTCTCATTTTTACAGCTGCACATCAGCTCCATCCCCACCTGGGACATTTTTGGAGATGTTTTAAAGTGGCTGCAGGGAGTTGAAAGGACTGGTTTGTTAATTAGTGAAATGAACAATGTCCAAAAAAACTGTAAGCCACTCAGCAGGAAGTCTGCACGACAAATACACAAGAGACACTTCCACAGTCATTTACTTCTGTAATTTTCACATTAACCTCCACTGATATGTTCCAGGTATTGCGTTATCTCATTCCAGTTTCTCTGAGGTGTTTTCGGCTTTGCAATTAACGATGTCTGTTTCAAACACTGTCGGAAAACAGAATCTCTGTCCAGCACACTGATGCAATGGGAAGCAACAAAGGCCAGAACATGTGCTATAACAGTAGGAATAATCCTAATTAGGTTTTGAACCCTTTCTGAAAGAAAATCATCTGTCAGCCTACATCTCTCTCTCAGTCATTTGCTGCCTATGATACATTTAATGATGCATCATTGGCTCTTGTGTGTGAATATTTCTCCCTCACAGCTGTGGCTCATAGCACATTTGAAGCCAGTCATAAAAGGCTGGTCTGAGATCAGTTATTTTGTGTATTTTTCAGTGTAAATGAAACAGTTGTCAACCTGGTGGCTCTTAACAAGGCAAGTTAAAAGTTTAAAGGTCCAGTGTGTATGATTTAGGGAGATATATTGGCAGGAATGGTATATAATATAATAAGTATGTTTTCTTCAGTGCATAATCACATAAATAAGAATCATTATGTTTTCATTACCTAATAATGAACTATTTATATATGCACAGGGAGTTGGTCCTCGTCCACAGAGATCGCCACGTTGGACTGCAATGGTTCAACAGTAGCCCAGAAAAGACAAACCAAGCACAGGCCTAGATAGGGCCATTCGCATATTCTCATTTTTGCATTAGCCACCTTAGCTAGCAGCCCCTCGGGGACAAGAGCCTTGGAAAATGAATTGATTTGGCTAAATAAACTGCTTGGTCCCTAACAGATGAACGGACAGAAAAGTTTTCCTTTAAGGACATAGTGTACAGTTTAAAAACCTTGATCAATCACAATATATTGCAATATATTTTATCACAATACTCAGCATATAAAAATTTAAAATTGCAATAATACTGCATCATGCATCATCTTGGAGCCTCTGGTGATTCCCACTACTAATAGCTACGGGCTATGCCAGATACTTACACCAATTACATAATTATTATCACACACATAATGTTATACTGTGTTTATCTTTCAAAATTATAAGGTACAAAAAAAATTACGTTAGTTTGCTCTCTGACACATCAGTGTACTTGTCGTCTGCCTGATGTGTTTTATGCATTTCACATGCTTCGTATGAGACATGAGCAGGTGCTTATAGTGTTGAAAAGAATCTTGCACAGACTCCTACACTTGTAGTTATCAGGAATGTATGGGGAACAACATTTGCTGCAGGCACATTCATCAGGTTATTTCAGGTGCAGATGGAGAAAACAAATTTCCTTCCTTGGGTGGAAAAAGCTATCTATCAATCATTGATTAATAAACATTTCAATTTCATACATTCAACTCAATTCAGTGGTTTTTTTTTTAATTTGCTCTATTCCATTTACTTATCATCTCATTAAACTTTCCAGTGACTTACAGTTCTTGAAAACCTGTCCCTCTTTGATTTTTTGTTGCTCACTAACAAAATTTTACCGCTAGAGGGAGCTGTTGTATAAAACAACAAACGTGAAAGGAGCTGAGAGACGTGTTTGAAAAGAGACAAAGCAGAAAAAATGGGATAAAGTGTGCATTCCTGTGTGTTTGTGCGTGTGTTGATGTTTCTGTGTTGTATTAAAACTGAATCATGAGCCATGAGGGGACACAGCCAAGGGCCTTGCCTGGATATGACACGGTTTGATTTGCACACACTCACATCTGGCCGTACACAAAGACGCACACCCACACACATGGGAATGCTTGAATGCACTTTGTTTCTCCTTGGCCAGTCACACAAACACACACCTCTCTGAGTTGTAGCATCTCCTTGTCTTTTTGCTCCAGTAGGCCCTCCAGTTGGTGGATGGTCATCTCAGCGTCGGCCAGTCGCCTCGTTCGTTCATGGTCTTCTTCAGTTGCCCGTGACGACAGGCCTTTGCTCTGCAACATTTCCAGTAACTTCTTTATGGATTCATCCCTGTTAGAAAAGAAAGGAATAGATTTAAAGCCACACTTTAAATGCTGGCAGCCTGAAATTGCAGCAAGAGGCCCCTGAAACTCACACAACAGTAAATTTCCCACTTCACCTGGCAGTCAGTGTGTGTTTCTGTGTGTCTATCCTCAGCTCCATTTCTTCCACAGTCTTCCTCAGGAGGAAGAGCTCTTTCACCTGGCGCTCGTACTCGCCATGGAGACGCAGGAAGTTCTCCTCTGTCATTTCCTGAGGGGGGATGGGCTGGTTTCCCAAGAGACCGGACTCTGAGTAATCGGACTGGAAGAGCTGGTTGAGGTCTCGCTGGATTCTGAGCTCATCTTGTAGAGCCTGGATGGTGCACTGCAAATGCTGGAAAGAGAGAAAAAAGAGATCAACATGAGTGTGTGTGTGTGTGTGTGTGTGTGTGTGTGTGTGTGTGTGTGTGTGTGTGTGTGTGTGTGTGTGTGTGTGTGTGTGTGTGTGTATGTTGTGTGCAAAGTAAGATTTCAAAAGCAAAACAGGACTATTGTTGTTAATCAGTACCAATGACCTAACATTTATTGTTCCAGGAACTGGGATTTTGGGCTTTCCAAACTTCCAAAGCTATTACTGTCTAACAACCCAGGTGCCAGGCCACGAAAGGCCCTCAGTTCAATGTGTGTCAACTGGTTTGTAAAGTTGGACATCACTTGGGGGCATCTGCTACAGTGATGCTGGCTTTGTAGCAGTAGCAAGGATGCCATATTTCCACCCACTTTTGAGGTCATGCCTGACTGGAAAACAATCCGCAGTGAACCAAGAGCATGTCTGCCAGGTTACTTGGGGGCATTCTGGGATCACCAGGAGGAGCTGAGGTAAGTAACAGGGTAAAACGACATTGTGTCTGCTCATGCACACATTGTTTTCACTGCAAACCTGATATTGCCTGAGTCCAGACCTTTGAATCTGCCCTGGTGACCGAGTTTGAATATACTGATTCGTTTGGCATTGTAACATAAAACAGCTGCTGTCTACAACGGCTGAAAAAAAGTGATCCAATGAGCGCCGCAGGAGGATTAGCTAATCAGTGCAACATCCAGGACTAATGCTGTTGTCAAGGGGTGCACCTAAACCAATGAGGAGTCGTAACAACAATGGCGAATGCTACAGAAAAGAGAGACGATGTTACTAAGGCTGTTCTAAATCAACATGTCATCTCAATATCACCCAACAGCAGTTTCTTCTGTGTTGCTGCTGACACAGTCTGCTACCTGACAATCAGCTCACCTGTGAAGCTCAGTCAGTGTTTTCTGTTCTCATGACTTTATACGCTTCATGTACATATTCAAGCAAAACTTATTTTACACAGAATCAAATAGAGAGATAATCTGTACCACCAAACTAAAGGAATGAAACCGATTTGTAAAATCTGTGTCAGGAGTGGGATTTGAACCCACGCCTCCATTTGGAGACCAGAAGTCCCACTTAGTTAGGAAGGAGTCAATCCTTGAGTCTGGCGCCTTAGACCACTCGGCCATCCTGACAACTGAACTAAAGAATTCAGACTGGAGTTAACAAGTTACATGTAAACAGAACTCAGGTTTACAGACTTATGTGAGACCCGAAAAAATATATGACAAAATCATAGTTATATGTCCAACACATGGGAGAGTGATCAGCACAGGGTAGACTATGACTGTTTGAGTCTCAGCCTAAAATCACCTCCGCCCAACGTGGGGCTCGAACCCACGACCCTGAGATTAAGAGTCTCATGCTCTACCGACTGAGCTAGCCGGGCCACATCTGACTGAAAAATGGGTCAGAATTCAGAGCTGCATTGATTCTAATGGGTTGAAAACCTGCACCCGGTTGGATTTTGTGGGTATACCCTCAGAAATATTGCTGGATTTGTTTTGTTGGTGACACAGTGTGTCACCTGATCAGCTCATCTGTGCAGCTCAGCCAACGTTGTACAGTTAATTAGACCGTTTTTTATATTCTCATTATTTTGGTCAGTCAGTCCGCTATACACATTGCCTGGCCCAGACCTTTGAATCCATGAAAAGAGAGATATCTGTATCGCTAAACAAGAGGAATGAAGCCTGCAGATAAAATGCTTGTCAGGAGTGGGATTTGAACCCACGCCTCCATTTGGAGACCAGAAGTCCCTTTCAATCAGGAAGGAGTCAACCCTTGAGTCTGGCGCCTTAGACCACTCGGCCATCCTGACAACTGATGAGCTAGTGTCACAACTTACATGTAAATAAAACTTGTAAGATTACAGAGTTAAAGGAGAGTTGGAAACTTTACTACAAAACCCATAAAGTAAGCTCTCATTGGGTGTTTTTCAAAGTCAAGGATCTCCCAAGGAAGGATCCTGCAGAGGCAAGGTGAACTTCATTAACCCTCAGCAGACTGAGGGGGTTTCAGGGTACTGTGATAAATTTGAGACTTTCTTTTTTTTTTAAACACTTTATTTGTAATTTTCCAAATATCCTATAAAACAATCATATTCTCTGTTTTACAAATAGCCATAGAAAAAGCAATCCCAATAAGAGACAAAAACAAAGACAGACCAAACCAAAAATCAATCTGATAAACTTATCTCAGACAACTGACAAATAAGAAAAAACAAACAAACAAACAAAAAACAAAACAACAACAACAAGTGCATCTAATGTTTCTTATTACAGGACAGTCCAAGGGCAGAGGTTATTAGAGGGTCCCAGGTTTTGTGGAATTTGTTGATGGAACCGTTGAGGGTACATCTGATCTTTTCCAGCTTTACCTTCTGCATAACATCCCTAATCCAGTGGTGGTGTGATGGAGGAGCAACAGCCTTCCATTTAAATAAAATTAAGCGTCTAGCTAACAAGAGGGAAAAGGCAATGACCCTCTGTAAATGAGCGGGGGGAACAGATCCTGTCAGTTCAGAAAACCAAACGAAAACAGCAGCCAAGGGAGAAGGTGAAATGTTATAAGAAAACGCATTAGAGATGACTTCAAAAAAGGATGACCAGAAAGGGACAAGTTTCAGACAAGACCAGTACATATGATAGGAGGTACCCCGGCTACCTCCTGTTTACATCTATTGCATGATGGGTCTACATTCGGAAATATTCTTGCTAGTTTAGCTTTCGAGAAGTGTAACCGATGTAACACTTTAAACTGTATTAAGCACGTCTGCAACATATAGAAGAGGAGTGGACTCTAGTAAGAGCCATATCCCATTCCTCATCGGACAGCGGGACCCCCAAATCACCTTCCCACTGTTCAATTTTGAGACTTTCTAATGTTGTACAATGTTATCAAATGTGGAGGGGGGTTGATGACAAAGCATACATCAAATTAGGCCATTTAAGGATCCTTCCTTGACTCTGAGAAAGACAAGTCAGCTGTTTTTTGTCCAACAAATCCACGGGTAACTGATTTCATGGCTGAACACTTCTCTTTAGAGTCCTTAGTACAGGGTAGGCTGCAGCAACCAAGAGTTGGTCGAAAAGCCTTTCGCCCAACGTGGGGCTCGAACCCACGACCCTGAGATTAAGAGTCTCATGCTCTACCGACTGAGCTAGCCGGGCTACATTGGACTAAAAAATGGGTCAGAATTCAGGGCTGCATTAATTCTAATGGGCTGAGAACCCTCACTTTGAAACCCCCCACACCACTAAGTGAGCTGATTTGTCTAGCATTGTGAAATGTCACTGTGGTTTCTTGGTTGACAATTTACCAGTTCAGTGAGCGTCGTGGGGGGACTAATAATTAGCCAATCAGCGCCATGTGCAGAACTGTTGTCAAGCATTGTGAAGTGTAATGTCTTAACCAATGAGGAGTAATGACAAAAATGGCAGCCACTGGAGAAAAGACAGATGCTGCTACTAAGGCTGTTTTAAACAGACATGTCTTCTCAATGTCACCCAACATGGCAGTTTGATTTAACTTGGCTTCGCTCCACTCTTAAAACCCAGGCAAAACCAGTATGATGGCATGGCTACACATCAATGTGGACTTGAAATGATGTTCAAATTAGGTGGATACGTTGGTCTCTAGTGATACGTTAGGGAAAATTGAAACCCCTCCCCCATGGATTAGAATGTGTCTGATAGCAGGCAACTACATGCATATATTTTGGGAAAGCTTGTTTTACATCGAAACAAAAAGAGAGATATCTGTGTTGCTAAAAGAAAGAAAATCTTTGTCAGGAGTGGGATTTGAACCCACGCCTCCATTTGGAGACCAGAAGTCCCGTTCACTTAGGAAGGAGTCAACCCTTGAGTCTGGCGCCTTAGACCACTCGGCCATCCTGACAACTGAAGGGCCATCCTCACAAGTTATATGTAAATAAAACATAGGTAGGAGGCTGTGTTCCTTTCCTGAGTGGCTATCGGCGTCTCTAGTTGATTCTTTGTTTAGCTTCCGGCTTTTCCGGTCACAGAGAAATGAACGTGGAGCACGGACAGATGGCTCTGTCCGTATCCGTATTGAACGTTGAGCATAATGGCATATATATAATGGGCCTTAATACTGCAACATCTACATCGCAACAGAAGATGTTTAAAGATGGCGGGGATGGTGCAATCTGGAAATACGGAACCGGAAATGCATTGCTACCAAGCAAACCAATCACAGCCCTCTCGGTCTGCGCTGGGTCTGCGTCGCCTCGATGCGTAGTTCCATTTTTGGGGAGGTGCACATCAGGCTACGCCGGGGGCTACAGCGAGCCTTCTGCGTCGCCACGTACCCTACTACGTAGCGACGTCGTTGATTCAACACAGGACGATAGATTACTGTTTTTTTGCAGAGGCTTTATAGGTGTTCTTGGAGATCTTGGGAAAGGTCTGAAACTGGTAGTACTGATCAGTGTTCAGTTTTTAGTGCCACAGAAGGGCCTCATATTAACTTGCACGATCCCAATGCAATCGAAAATTGAGCACCAGTATTGGATCAGTATCCGGTAGACACGCTGAGTTGTGGTATCAGAATCAAGACAGAAAGGTTGGTGCACCCCTAATGGTTATTGACGCGAACCAGTAAAACCCAAAGAGGCACTGTATGGTATTGAGCTATACAAATAAACATGACTTTACTGCAGTGATTCATAGATCAATGTGTTCGTTTAAAAATCACTCAGTTTGATTGATTTGTTCTTGGATCAAAACACACCATGGATCAAAGCTGACATTTGCAATGTGTGTGTGAGTAACTGGCTGACTCAGATAGCATACAGTATGTGGATGTCATCTGGAGTGAGTGAGCGTGTGTGATAAAAGTGTGTTGGCAGGTTAGTATCACTACCATTACAGCTGAGGACAACGTGACATGACTACCCCTGAGCCAGACAAAAGAAGAGTTTAAACTGTGTGTGTGTGTGTGCGTGTGTGTGTGTGTTGTCACTATGATGTCCCCAGGCTTCTGTAAAATGCGTCACACATAACCTGAACAACAGCCAGGCCATCACAACATGAGTCACGGCGCATTTCCACTGATAAAAAATACACAGGTAGCAAAGTGCTGAGAGAGATTTGCACGAATGAGAGCAGAAGTAAACAGCAGATTAAAAAAAGGAAAAGAAAGTTGAGAGGTTAAAAAAGGCAGAGATGCTATCGCTCCCTTGCAGCCATCGTTAATCAACATTGACGAGGGAGCAAACAAGATTAAAGGAAAAAGGGAAAGAGACAGATGAGCAGGGAGGCAAAGAAAAACAGTTCCTAGATATTAAGGAAGAGAAAGGAAGAGAGAAGAAAGACAGTGAACACAAATACACCGCATGCACAAACACACAGAATTAGAACAGGATGAATTAGATTATATCAAAGCAACTGTCTTTTAAGATACAGTAGCTCTGCTCAATGTTGCATGACAGCGAGGGCAGTGTGCTTCCTGCTTCGTCTTCTTCTGCTCTTTATTATATTTCCATTGAGACAGACGTACAGAATGTTGCAATAATACACCATGTCTTTCCTCTCCTTATTGTATTACTGTTTGTTTCTGTGGGCGAGTGGGTTTGTCTGCTGACTCGTACAATAGCGCTTCACACACTTGTCGACGGCTGTCTCTTACTTTTACAGCATTATAGCACTTCCCCAAAGACAAAGGGACACAGAGAGACACTAAGGCTGCAACTGACATTCATTGTATCTTAATCTGTTAATTATCTTTATGATGAATTGAACAGTTGTTTGGTCAATAGTATAGTATATTCAGTAAACTGGCATTTGGAGTTTCTTTCACCTACTGCATTTATAATTCTTAATTAGCTATTGTGTGCAAAAATTAAACTGCCGCAGTATTCTGTGCCATTATTCAACTGTTTTTCACCTCTCGAATGCATATCTTGATTCACCATAATTCTATTGCTGTTTTATTCGACTGATGTACAGTATATACTGTAGTTGAATTTTCACACTTACAGCACTGACTCAGCACAGTGAAGATATATATTCTACTTGTGTTAAACACTGTAGCATAATGCACATTTTATTTTAAAGCACATTTCATTTCTATTTTATTTCATTTTATTGCTTTATATTTACAGGTGGTGAATGATCACAGAGAAGTAAAGAAACTAGAAAATATTCACATTTAAGAAGCTGAAAAAATGCTTGAATTGATTAATCAATTATCAAATTAGTGGACAATTAATTTAAAGGTTGACCACTAATCAGTTAATCGTTGCAGCTTCAACAAACACAGAGTGACAGAAAGCATCTTTTCCCTCTCTTAAATATAGGGCTGGGTGATGTGGAGAAAATCAAACAAGCCATTTTTGACCAAACATCAATAATGTGTAGATATTATGGGATTGACTATTACTGCTTTGGTAAAATATTTACAAAATCAGATTTTTAATATTCATCAGTAATGTGAATATAATGTCGAAATTAAAAAAAGCAAATAATGGAGCAGCTTGCATGTTCGGAAAGTCACATCATTTTACTGTAATGCAGCTTTTAAAGCCAGGAAAAAACAACACTTCACAGAAAAATCTAAGACAGTATCTTGCCTCACCTCACGATATTGATATAATATTAATATACTGCCCAGCCCTACTTAAAAATATTCTCTCTCTAGTTTAATCCCTCCATCTCCATGCCTATTCCTCCCTCCGATATGCAAATACTGACTCACTGTCACACAGTGAAAATATGCAAGACTCTAATTTAAGTTTTGATGATTTGTTTCAAGTACGTATTTATCAAAGTTAAACAATTTGACATGTGAGATTTTGCAGCTTTTCTCTGTCCAATCTCATCATGAACTTAATCCTTCTGGGTGTTTTGGCTTTTTGTTCTTATTTTTCATACACAGTGACCATGCACACAGAGTTATGGAACAAATTACATTACAATTATCAGAGTTGCCTCTAAATTTATAGATATTCACATTGTCTTTTATTCAGTCCTTTTAAGTGTGTTTCAAATTCTTTTTGAAATTGAATCATCTGTAAAGCACTTTGAAGCTGCCTTTTGCCTTTTACCAAAGCAATTAACCCTGTAATAGTGAGAAAACCATTAATAAAAGAATTATTTGGTTGCAGCCATAAATATTAAAATAAACGGGATGTACACAGAAAAATGCAGCTATATGTGCCAAAAGGATCGCGTTGTTTCAAATCTTTTTGAAGGTTATTCCAGGTGAGAGGAGCAGAGCACATAAAAGCTTTCTTTCCCAGCTCAGTCCGTGCACAAGGAACAGGCAACAGAACTAAATCTTGAGATCTCAGACTGTATCAACAGACAGATCTCTGTTCAATCAAAGTACAAAAAAGCACTAGCATTAATTCCTTTGACACTCTGGAGGTGCCACTAGTCACCAAGCAACTAGTAGCTTCCTCCAAGTTGTCATTCCTAACCTGACAGACGCTTCTTAGGGGGGCGCACTTTGATACAGCAGCTGAGAAGTGTAATAAATGTAACAGCTGATGATTAAAATATAATGCATGTATTTTGTGTCACGTTCAGGGGGCCACACAAATGTTTCTGAGGGCCACCATTAACCTGGGGGACGCACTTTGAGCAGCAGAATGCATGCAGAAATGAACAGGCACGCCCACATGCATCAATATGCACTGTAATCAGTCAGAAAAACACACACATACAAACACAATCACACAAACACACACACAAAGCCTTAATAGTCTTGCTCACAGAAACGAAAATCAGAGTGTTGCTGAAGTCAAGCAAATAAAGTCTGAACACACACACAACTTCAAAGGTTTACATATAAAGAATTCAGAGTCACACACACACACATACAGGGGCTTGTGCCAGAGCTCCCCCAACACACACACACACACTCAGCTGGAATGCAGAGCTGAGACATGCCAGACCACCAGAGAGCGAGAAGGAAAAGAGGGAGTGAAATCTAAAAAGGAAGCAAGAAACAAAAACAGAAGGGAAGGAGATAAGGAGGCAGCGAAAACAGCGTGTTAGCTGTGTCAAGCAGAAACAGAAGGAGGGATGAAAAGAGAAGGGGAGAGAGCGAGAGAGAGGGTCGGAGTACATGTTGTGTTTTTCTTCTCAATTTCTGCTGAGTCGTCTTTCATTCCTCCACCTCTGACCCTGTCAGATGCTTCCTGATTACGCAGGGGACGGGGAGGGCCGGACGCCACTCAAAAGTGAGACAGACATGCAAACACACACGTGCATTGGAGACATTCTGGACATGTGAACATGTTCTAACACACTGTGAGAAGAATCTAATATAAAAAATCACTTATTCACGCTACAGTTTTCCGTCTGTTTTCACATTCAAATGATGAAATACCAAAAAAAGGAAATAAATCTGAACCTTGTGCAAATGTGACAATCACACAAACAGGAAGACAAATCAAGCTGACAAATCTTTCGCTCAGACGTCTCGGGGAGGGACGGATAAATTCATCAAGCTGATGTAAACAAGTGCAAGATGGCGAATTATCTTGACCGCAGTGACACTCAGCAAATCAAAATGTGTGATTCAACAGTCTTCATTTTTTCTTGGTGGGCATGTTTGGAAACCCTCAGACAGATCGACTGTGCACAAGTTTCTGAATAGGACACATGCACACACACACACACACATTGGAGCATCATTCATGACTGTGTTTTCATGCACTTAAGTAACCAGGTTACTCAGAAACCAGAGTTTACAGCGCTCCAATAGCCTCCACTTAAGTGGCCACTCTCAGCGTGAAATCAATAACTACAAATAAAAGATGTGACAAGTCCCCCAACACACTGCTGATAACAGCCTTCATCAGCACCCCTTTGTATTTTTGTTCGATTCCAATGGGTGTAGGGCTGCTGGCCACCTGCGCCTGTTTTCACTTGAGCTGATATCAGAAACAAAAGTACACAGAAGCATCAACTGATCCATATGATCACAATAACACACCACTATCAGCTGCGTTCTTCTTTTTCAACCTTTTGAACTTTTGGGCAACACACTCCTGAGTTGCTTCATGACCTCAGAGCAGGTGGAAGAACGTGAAGATGGTGGAAAAATACAAGAGTCTTAGAAAGGCTCACAAAGAAGCTGCAGCCTTTACGGCTGTGACTCACTATCTTTTGTGCTTGTGACTTCGAAAGCAGGTTGAATCGAGCTGCAGTTTTAAGTAGCACGTGCAACCCAACACGTCATTATAGTGAACTAAAACTAAACTGAAAAACGAGGTGTAAATGAACATTTAGGTTAACTGAAATAAAAATGAAAACTTGACTTAAAAAAAAGAACAAAAGTTAATTTAAATAATATTGTGCACTTACAAAACTAACTAAAAATCAAATTAAGCTATACTGGAAAGGTCTTTAGTCATTTGTGTATTGAGACTGGGGTGCCAAAATGAGGGTGAGTGAACTACCTTTACAAAGTGTTGTGTTTGTATTGTAATACCTACTCTGAACTTCTTAAATCTTGTCCCTGATAAATACTAAAATAGTAATAAAGTGAATAAAAGCTAAGCTAAAAATGAACATTTAAACAATTAAAACTAAACTGAAACAAGCAAACCCACTCTGGAATCTACCTAACGCTTAACTGGATTAAAAACAAAAATAAAAACAAAAAATAATTTTAAAAAAACACCACATTCTTAAAGAACCTATGTAAAATAATTTCTAACTTTATCAGGCATAGGAAGCCCACTGAATAAGGAAAGATTCCTTATAAAAACATGGTCAATCTGATACTCTTATAAATCCACCCCCACCCTCTTTTTAAATGTATTTATTTATTTATTTATTTTAATTATCTATTATTATTATTATTATAACTATTAGGATAACAAATCCCCCTTCAGAGTATTTCTGATTTTTGACTTCTTGAATATTTTCTATATTTTTGTATCAGAAATTCTGCTTTCACTTTTATACCTTTGCCAGTCTGTTTAATTTGACAACCCCAATAAAAAGAGTTGGGAAAAAAAATACAAATTGTAGTAACCCAATTTCACCCCAATCAGAAGGATTAAATTGGGCTTCTCATGACTTGAATGGCTTCAGTAACAGAACATTTCCAAGTAAAACACTGTAGCTAGATTGTGTTGCTGTATCTTTGGAAGCTGAAAAATGTTAAAAGAAATGGTTTAAATTTGCTTTTTATACTCAATATTATGAGCATATATTTTGGCTTTAAAATTAAAGTTAGTTAAATATGAATTTGTTTATGAAAGCGTTGGGTTGTAATTGTTTCTTTTATTATAAGACTTGGTGCACATGTCATGTACGGCCCCATCTTTAGCTATTAGATGCAAGTAATGTGGGTGCAGTTTCAGTTAATGTTAGGCAGCTAAAGCCAGTGTTGAGATTTCACCCACTTAAGTTCTTTAATGAAGTTAATTAAGAGTCATGTTTGGAACATTTCTGAGTTCATTAAATAAATGATTTAATTTGTGAAGTGACAAGAAGTCCTTGGAAGTGAGTGCCCATGGCTTTTAACGCCAAAGAACTGAAAATAATATCTGCCAAAAAAAGAAAGAAAACATGAATACATACCAACATAACGTTACTGAATCAGGGTGCAAGAGAAAAGAACATCTACAAAAATCATATTAATGACCTTTTGTTGTCTAATGAGCGGTCCACATAATTATAACATGAAAGAGAAGAGAAGAAGAGCGGGGAAGAGAAAATCCGCTTGTGAATATGGTGACAATTTTTCCATCCGCTCGTTATCCCCCCCTCAGGCCACTGCTCGTCTGTCGTTCAATATTAACCATCTCGGTGTTATTACTCCTCCATCTCATCCCTCGATTATTCTGTGCTTGCTGGGTGAGTCACGCTGCCCCCCCCCACCACCGCCTCACAAACAAACTGTGACAGAAACACACACTTAGATGGACAAACACACACACACACATGGAGCGCACAAAAGTGCCCACACGCAGACATACTGTTGGAGGCGACGGTCGTGCTGTTTGTGTGTGTGCGTGTAATGACCGTGAGCACTTTCGCCCACTCAGGCATCAGACAACAGGCAGATTAGCACACTCGCTCTTCTTTCTCGGAGGATAAAGGTGGAGGATGAAGAACATAATGAAGAGGAGGCAATCAAATGAGAGGAAGAGGAATGAGGGGAGGAAATACGAGAGGATTCCTCTTTCTTCAAAAGACACAGAGCAAGCTGACGGAGGGAGATAGTATCAGATTGTGTATATGTACGAAAACAAAAGGAGACAAGTATGGATGAAAGAGACGAAGAGGCAGGAGATTACAGGAGGGAGAGAATGAATAAAAAATAGCCAAGAGACCCCCAGAAATTTTTCATACGTGCAACTGCATTTCAGGAATTCTTATTTTGCAGTTCATGTTCCCAATTATCTGATGTGTATCGACTTATATTGGTACAGTTCACATATTAAGTTCCAAATTATGTATCTGTATGTATGTACATGTGTTAGGCCACAACACAACACAAGTTTTTTTTTTACTTAAAGCCCCATTTACACCAAGCAATATGGTACAGTAAAGTTCAGTTCGGTACGCTTTGATTCCTGTTTCCACTGTGAAAAGTTGTGGATGGTACCAATGAACCGTTACGTACCGTCCCCACTGCAGTCCGTCAATCGGTCAACGGACTGCCCCGATGGTGTGGGATTGTACATTGAAAATAACAGGGGCGTTTTTTTTGATGCACGGTGTTCACCACAGGTGTTTTGGCCTTAGGGGCAGTATGCATGCTGTGTCTTTCACAGCCTGGCAAACGCGAGGTCAGACGCTAGGTGCTACTTTTGTGCCAAGTGCCAAGAGTGCAGTGGCAGCTTGCATCTGAGGTTGCTCACGCCGGATGTCCACTGGATCTGTCGCATGCGGCTAGCATTGGCAGATTGCGTAATCATAATGTCACGCGATAATCTGCGGAAACCCTGGAGGTATAAAGACATCAACAAACAAAGAAAAGATTTCTCTGCCTGCCGGACATTGACCACTGTAGGCCATTTCGTGATTTTTCTCTTGATTTTATGATGTTGATGTAGCGATGTGAAATATGATCCAGAGTTTTCATGGGTGTTTTATTTGGAAAATTGATCGGATACTCTCGCCTTTTCTGCACCTGACTTCCTATTTGACTCATTTGGTCTGGGCTTCTAGGCCGCGACTAGAACGTGCCGCGGTGCTTCTGGTGGAGCAGCTTACATTGATTTGAATGGCCATGATTAGCTGCGGCACCTGCGCCTCGGCCGGATCACGGCTGGTCCTTCCTTCATGCTAACTTGAAAAAATGAGCACACCACAGCCTCCTTGCCAAGGAGGGCAGCCAAAGGGGCAACCCAGCAACTGTATCAAGGGGACCATAGCCCCCACAGCCCTCCCTTGAAAACGCCACTGGAGAAAAGGCGAGAGTGAAATGCTGACCCTAATCAGTCACTCTCAGATGCAACATCAGAGTCCGTAGAGTGTTTAAAGAGCATTTGTCTGCATCTGACACATTTATTTAACATAAACACATTGCAGACGTCAACGTCTCTGAACCAGACAGACAGACAGACACACAGTGTGACAGACTGGTATGTATGGATAGATTTTAGAGGGGCAGAGCAGAAAAAGCAGCAGAAGAAAAAGGGGAGTGACTGCACTGTAATTCTGTTCATTCCTCACTAACTCTTCCCAAACCCACTCCTTATAAGGAAAGACATGGCTACCACAGGCCTCCACACACACACACACACACACACACACACACACACACACACACACACACACACACACACACACACACACACACACACGCAGAGAGGGAAAGTGGAGAGAGAAACCTCACAAAATCACAGCCTTGTAGGAAAAGGAGGGGGGATATGACCCTCTCTTTCCTTTCAGTTTCAACTCTCTCTTTCTTTCCGCTGTGAAATGAACACAGCGTCTCTGTGAAAGAAAAACAGAGAGGAAAGAGTGCTGTTTCTCTCTCTCTGCATTAAAGTTAAACTTTTATAAGACTCCCGAGTGCAGAAGGCTCCTCCTCTCGTTCTCGGTTATATTCTCTCTCCATGAATCTGCCTCTTCCTCTCTCCGCTCCATTCTTTGCTCTCCCTCCCCTCTGCTCTGTCCATCTGCCTTTTCCTCCCCCCGCTATCACTCCCTGTATTATTTACCTTATTCCCTCTGTCTCTCCATCTCCATCCCTCTCTTCCTCACCTATCTCTCCATCCTGACTAAATAAACACACAGGTTTGAGGACCATCTGTTACTGATGAGCAATCATGTGTGAAAAAACACACACAAATCCCACCCATCACCCATGTACACACTCTAACGTAGAGATGTCAGTCGTGATGAATAAACCTTTCTTTGGGTTTTTTATCTTTTAGTAAGGACGTTTGAACTCCAACAAAATGTGTTGCACAAACACACATGAACCTGGACACACACACACATGTACAGTAGGCTGAGATGAGCACACACACGGACACACACGAGAGACGAACAATGAGTCATATGTTGATGAGCAGAGGATGGAAAGAGGTGCAGACTGCAGGCAACAGAAGGAGGAAGGCGACGCAGGCAGAGAGATAATTGTCACTGTATCTTAAAGAACCTTGTATCATGTATCAAGGACTGGAGAAAAAATGACTTCTCAAAGCTTTGCTGAGGCTGCACGCTGTCTTTTCCTGAATCATATTCTCACAGTCAAACACATTCACACTCAGATGTGCCAAGTCAAGCTTCACTCCCTCCGCTGTTGACTGGAGAGGAGGCAGCATTTAAAGGAAAAGGCGCACAGGCTGCCTCTCGGTTATTCTAGTATTTTGCTTGCTTTTAATTAAAGTCTAGGCTTCAGAATAGAGTTGCAATGATAAATCAGTCAACGGTCAACTATTAAATTAACTGCCGACCAATTTGATGATTGATTGATCAATTTAAGTAATTTTTTTTAAGAAAATAAAACCAAAAATTGCTGATTCCACATTTTTAAATGTGAATAATTCCTTGTTCTTTGCTCCTCTGTGATAGTGAACTGAATATCTTGAAGTTGTGGACATAACAAGAAATCAAGGAGGTCATTTTTGGGCTTTGGGAAACACTGATCAACAATTTGCAACATTTTTTGATTATTCTATAGACCAAACAACTAATCGATTAATCAAGAAAATAACTGACGGATTAATTGTCAATGAAACAATCTTTAGTGGGGCACTGCTTCAGAATGAGCTTTGTGTGTGTGGACACCAAAGTATCCTTACTTTGGATTTAGGGGACGATGAACAAATGGTTAAATTACTAATAAATAAATAAATAAATAAATAAGAGTCCTGGGCAGTTTGAAAATCTGTAGACTTTCCAGTTTAGAGCAGCTAGAAAATTAAGGTTTATTACAATTTGGGTCTTATTTTTGCAGTTTTCACCACCATTTTTATCTGTATTAAGAACATTTGAATCTGTTCTTCTATTTTTATCTAATTTCCTGGGTTATTGTTTTTAAACTTGTTTTAATTTCAATCTTTCTTTATTCATCTACCCCGTATCCATTTATATGTCTCTATGCTCTAATGTGTGTACATATATCTCCGTCTTTGTGAAGCAGTTTGGTGCAAAACCTGTTCCCTTTGCAAAGTGAGATATAAATCACAATTTGACTGATTGAAATAAAATAAACTTGAAGTCTGAATCATTGTATAGTAACTGCTGAGAACTGGGAACTAGGGATGTGCAGGGTTAAGTAAATGCTGCTCTCCTTTCTAGTCGGCACCAGAAATTCACGTCACATAATTTGCTATGAAATGTCACGTCTTCCTAGAGGAAGGTTTCTTTATAAAAGCAATGCTAATGTTAACAACGTTGAACAAACACCAGCCCTGTTCGTCCTGCCCTGCAACTAGTGAGGCAGAAAGTAGGACAAAGATGACATCTCCTAAAATAAAAGTGCTTTGTCAGTATTTTGATTTTATTTACTGAATTGTTGTCATATTTTGTAGGTTAATGTGCATGGTTCATATGGCACAGTGCAAAATGCCACAGATTTCAGCAGCATTTTAATCATGATTTAGCTACTGAAAAATGTGATTAATGATTTCAAATGGATTAAAGAAATATTCTGTTTATTTTCCTTACTTTAAGTCTAGTCGAATAGTCCAAGTTTTTAACTTTTGTTTAAATGTCGGGGAAATTAGTTATTAGAAACATCTCTACTGGGAAGCATTACCAAAGCACAGCATTACCAAAAAGAAATCAGATGGGCCAGGAAACACAACCAGTCAGACAAAGCCTCAGATGACTTCACATTATTTGGAATATAAAACAATGGCCAAAATGGTTACTCAAACTGCCTGGCATGCTCGCTGTTCATTCATCACAATTTACCGGTTTAAAAATGTTCGCAAATTACTGGTTACAAATGACTGGTTCAATAATAATGACTGTGCACGCACACAGTTTTCCTGTGCAATGAGATCATCATCATCAGATGTTGGGGAAGACGACCAAACACAGAAACTTATTTGTCTAATGAGCAGCTGACTGGTGAAACAACAGAAGAGACAGCAGTTGAAAAGCGTGACTCCTGAGGAATGTTTGCAAAATCCCTGTGTGTGTGTGTGTGTGTGCATGTTCAGCTTTTTCTCTCCGCCCCTCTTTACATAAATCCTTCCCCTCCCTGCCTCATGTGTAACTAGATTTACATCAAATTTTTTTGCAAGAAACCCCAGCAGTCAAAATCTATGATTCAATTCAGTAAAATTCATATTAAATGTTATTAAATGTGGAGCATCAGTGCAATAATGCTACTGTTTTTAGCTCATCTTATTCTTTCCATTCATCCCTAATTTCCCCTCTTTCCTTCCTCCCTCCCTAACTCCTCTCTTCAAGTCAATCTATCGTTTCTATCTTTCCACCCACCCTCCCTTTCCGTCACCCATTTCTCCCCTGTCACATCAGCATCCATCAGTCTTTCCATTCCTCCACATTTCATCTGCTGTTTTCAGCTCAATTTCTCCGCGCCACCCATTTATCTCCCCTCCTCTCCGCCCTCCTCCTGGCACTTGTCCCCATGCTTTCCGATTTGATCTATCCTTCTTATCCACTTCCCTAATTTCCTCCTTCATCCTCTCTACGTTTTACACATCTTTACATCTCAATCCATCTTCCTGATGCATTCTTCTCCGCCCCCCCCACTCGCTCTCTCTCTCTCTCTCTCTCTCTCTCTCTCTCAGGTCTATGGTGGCTATAGGGATTGCCAGGCGAAGCATTTTTTGCAGCCAGCTGGCACAGGAAATCTTGCTGGTAACATTTTTTTTTCTGTACAGTAAATGGAAATCTCGCAGAGGAAACACTTGGCACCGTCGGTTTCTATTGGATTCGAGCTAATCTGAACCCATGAGGACAAGCTCAACGCCAGCTTGGAGTAATGGAATTAGAAAAGCAAGATGCTCGGTTTAAATCCAGGTGTAATAACATTAAGTGCTGAGCGGTGATTATAATTTTTTTACTCAGTCAGCACACAAACCGGTCCAAGGTGTACTCAGAGTGCATTTATGTGTTTTAGTGCAGCCTTTTGCCTTTTATTTAGAGCTGTAGTAAAGTGTTTATTCAGTGTGCTCAAGTGAATAAATGTCTTTGTGATTATTTAACTTGTCTCAGATGGTTTAAGTGTCTCCACAGAAAAACTTCTGGTGGCACCGTCCGTTAACACATTAACCCGAAGGCCTGATTTACTGCCATGTTCATAGGGTGGAAAATACACTCAAGTGCCAGTCTGTGTCTCCTCTGCGCCGTCTCTCTAACTTTGTCGCTCCGAGCTACAGAGGAAAAAGGCTGAATAAAAGAAGGACGACAACAAAGGAAGGAGGAGAGAGGAAAGACAATCTCTCTCTTCTCTGTCATCATCCCGCTCTCGACCTGAGGGGAAAGTGCTGCCCAGGTGTAACGGGCACTGTGCTCACCTGTCTGTTTGGGTTAACCTCCTCTCTCTCACAAACACACACAAACACACACACACACACACACACTGAGAGAAAGAGCTGACAAACCACCAAACTTTTTGCCCACTGGTCTCAGCACTTAGTGAATTTGCCACTTTTATTCCACCAAATACAAAACACAGCCGTAGAGTAGGGCTGCCCCCGACTATACTGCCCCTGAATTTTCCTAATCGACCAATAGTTTTAGGGCCATTAGTCAACTAGTCTCCCGCATGTTTATGCTATTAATCAAATTATTAAATTATATATTTTGGGTGGGAAAACACTATGGATTGAGCTCAAGTTCAACATTGTACATTACAGAGAAATACAAACCGTACTAATGAACCTTCATTAATATAGGCCTGTATTTTATCTACAAGTGCACGTCACACACTGAGCGAGCCGCCTGTTAATGACGCTGTGGCTGATCGCCATGTTTCAGATGATACGTCATGTTTGTAGTCGACCAATGAAGATGAGTTTACATATCACCTTGGGTTCGTCCTTCACCTTCTCAAAATGATCCCACACTTTGGATTTCCTGCCCGACATGTTATTAACTAGCCTGTGGGATAACCACAGGTACCAGCCCTGGAGATTAACCTGACTCCTGTCTGACTGCTGAGCATGGCCACTTCCTGTGTCTGTCCTTTCAAATTAAATTCCCACATGGTCCAGTTTATATATAGGTCTTGATTTACTTTGACAAGGCACAGCGTCTAATAGAGTTTCACTTTCGTTTAGGGCAGGGTTCGACATAAGCAACAGCCCGATGGCCCAGGGCCAATCAAAAAGTATGTCGGGCTGACCAGTCACAGTGACGCTATAAGGTTTTTTGTTGTTGTTGTTTTTTTTAACCACGCCACGTGCCACAGGTCAGAGCTCAGTGAGACGTTCTATGGTCAGCATGCCCGAGAAACTAAACTTACTCATTTCCTCAGTAAAACTCTAAAACTTTCAGTTGGTATAGCCTACTAGATGATCAAAAATGATGTCGAAGAATGTGTATGAGGCTACGACAAGAAAGAGAGGGTTCCTTGCCTCTTGGAAAATGGAGCACACCTGGGTGGAGGAGAGTGATGGTACTGGCATCTAATTTTCAGTTTGCCGTAGATTCCCAGCCAAAGCTGACCGAATCGGCTCGTTTTTCCAATGGGACAACAAACTATAGAAAGCAGGCGTTAGACGCACACGACAAGAGCCGCCAGCATTTGCAATGTGTGCTGGAAAATTGGGTTGTAGACAACCCATCAAAGGGGCCGCTTCATGTCTGGACCCAGCGTGCAAACAGTGAGACCATCCAATGAGTGGAAAAATTAGTGAACACAGCTTTCCACTTCGTGAAAAGTGAGCTCCCCCTCACGTCCTATGAGAAAATGGTCTCCCTTCTGATGAAGAATGGAGAAGACGTTGGCTCTCAGTACATCACTGATGTAGCATGTCGAAGGTAAGGGTGCTCGTGGCTACTCAGCTAGCTACTGCCAGCTGCTTAAACGCGACTGACTGGAGGAGCAACCTGAGTGTCCACACACTGACATGGCTGCTCTTCATTAGCCTGAAGGGGCCTGACATGGAGCCCTTCAATGCCATGCCAGGAGTGAGGAGGTGGCTCAAAGAGGCAAAAAGAAGGCGCGTTCAGTGAAAAGAACTGAACAGTTAATCTCTATTGTTTAGTTTGTACAATGTGTACATACTTGGGCCAGTAAGAATATACAAGGGGCCAGTAAAACTCAAAACTAGTGTGGAAAAAATGTTATGTTGAACAATGGTTTAAGGTTTTGGGTCTTTTTTTTTTGTGTGTGTGTTTTTTTCTGTGACTAAGCGACCGATGAAATCTTGCCGACTAATGACCTTTCTGGTCAACTGACGTTTGCTCAACTATTAGCGGGCAGTGGTGAAATCAATCATGATTCCTGAACCACCACAGAGGAGACATGTCTTCTCCCTCTCTGGCAGACACACACAAACACCTTTATCCCCAGTCAGCATCTTGAGTATTAGGCTAAATAATTGAAGAGAATAAAAACAGTGCAGCGGTAAAAGTACAACAGCCAGTGGCTGCTGCACACTCTCTAACACACAAGCACAGCTCCTGAATCACACCACCGCCACGTACCGTCTATTTCCATAAAACATGCACAAATTGTTGCATGCAAACAAACACGCTTGATAAAAATAGAAAAGGGAGATGGATGCAGTGCAGAAAAGTTCTTTACAATACATGCACAGAAACTGCATGTGCACGTACTGCACACGAGCAACTACAAATACACAATTATAAACATGCAGGCAACTGTGCAATTAGTGCCTCCAGGCACACACACTTGTGTATACAAAAAGCCCAATTGTCCTGACACACACATAAGCCTGCCAACAAACACGCAAGGGCACAGATTCCCTCCTGGTACAGCACTCTCTCTCTCTCTCTCTCTCTCTCACACACACACACAAACACAGCGATATGTCCAAATTAACATACACAGACACATGTACATATGTACTGAACGTGCATGTGTACATAAACACATGTAAATCTCACACACCTCAAACATTTATGACAGTACTGACAAAGCCTTGTCACACCGCAAACAAACATACAGTATACGCTCTCTCTCTCACACACACACACACACACTCCCACAGTCACACACATGCCGGTTCTGACGTCAAATAGCTCGCCTGGAGTACAGTAGATGATAGATTGCATCTAGCAGCCCCAGAAATGGACAGACAGAGTGATTATTGTTCAGCTGGTGTGATTCAGTGCTGGCACAAACCATGTCGGACAGAGAGCGAGAAGAAGCGCACAGTCTGTTCTAAAAAAACGTCAGGCTTAAAAATAATGAATGTGCTCAATACACGTATCATATTACATCTTATTGTGATGATTTTGTGTCAATTTAACCCTTAAAATCATGGATTTATTTTAAAGGAGCAGTGTGTAGGATTTAGTAGCAAAAGGAGGAGGGCGACAACTACCGATAGCAACCAGCTGAAACATCTTGTTTGTTAGTTTGTTCTGTTTGGTTTGGTTTGGTTTGAGTTGACTTCCTCTGTGGTCAATTGTTCAGAAGGTTTTTTAATGGGAGCCGAATTATTAGCAGAGGTCTCTTCCTCTCCAAGACAAACAGACCAGGTGATATAAACAGGTACAAACAGAAATTAAAGTAGTTTCACGATACAAATCAATGTTTCTTCTATGCTGTTCGGCTACTCACAGACAAGCCACTAGCCTAGCATCTGCCAAAGGGTGCTCACCTTTCCTCTCTGCTAACTTAAGATCCAGATGTTCAGGAGGTTTTTATCGGGATCTGAATTATCCTCTCCGAAACAAAGAGATCCAGTGATTTAAACTAGGAAAAACACTCTTTCACGCTAAAATATCAGTGTTTTTCTGATGCTGCTTGTCACCAAAGGGCTGTTAATTACATTTCCCAATATAAGAACCTGAATGAATGGCCCTATCTAGAGCCAGTGTTTGGCTAGAAACATGGCAGTGCAACATGGTGGACTCCAAGGAAAAGGATCCTACGTAGATATAAACAGCTCATTCTAAGGTGACAAAGAAGCAATGATTCTTAATTTCAGATGATTATACACTTAAGAAAACATAGTTATTATATTATATTCCATGTCAGCCAGTGTATCCCCTGAAATCCTACACACTGGACCTTTAAGGGAAATATGGTAACAGACTGGAAACAGTGCTTCTGAGTTGAACCCTGAATGTCATGGTTACAATCATGAATGCTCACTGCTGCTTGCCTTCTGCCTGCGAACTGACCACTGTTAGCACTGCAGAAGGTAGGTGGGAAAAGAGACAAAATGTGTGTGTTTTTGTGTGAGACCGAAAGAAACTCACAGAGAGAACAAAAGGACAGAAAGAAGCATTCCACAAATTCCTTCATCTCTCTCTTTTTTTCCGAGCTTCTCTTTCTTTCTGTGCGAAACATTGTACTTACCTGCTGTGATCAAAGAGGTGGAACCAATTGGCTGAACACGCTCACACTCACATGCACGTGCACGACTGAAACGAAAGCAAGGCGGCGCACTGAAAGTGACAAAGGAGACAGACAACACTGACCGCGGCTAAATAGAGCAGGCATGTGTGTACAGATCAATAGATGTATTAGACCAGGGTGTGTCCATTCTACTGAATCGAGTTCTGTGGCAAAGCTGCTCCACAGGCCCAGATGGAGAGCGAGGAGAGAGGAGAGAAGGACAGGGGTCATGATAGAGAGGGAGTCTGAAGGTGGGCGTGAAGTAGTGAGACAGAGAGAGAACGAGATGGAGAGTGTGGTGACAATGAGGAGACACTGTGGTAAGAGAAAATTAGTGGATGTGGGAAGTCAGACAAGAGAGAGCAACTGGCAGTGCAGAGGGAAGGAATGATAATTTAAAGCTCAGTGGGGAAGCCACAAAAAAGGGCTTCCCATAACTGTCACCTGAGTCTCACCAGACTCTGTAGTTTCCCCTCAGCGCTATGAGCATTTTGGGACTAAAATGAATCACCACAAACTGTAATCATCACTTATTTTCAGAACTGAATAATCACACCAAAGAAAATATGCACATTTTTATGAAAATATACAACAAGACATTTATTAAAAAAAATGACAATGTTGTAAATTTTGTTGTAGATTTTACAATCTTTTTTTTATATCTGCCCATGCAGCAACCTCCAGAGCTAAAAATGAAGCCGACAGGGACGTGCCAAGAACTGCAGTTCCTATAATGGCCACTTGAGGCTGGCTCCAAGAGTGAGTCAATCTCCATAGACTGTACAACAGAAATAAACATGTTTACAGAAACAGTTTCGGTCTCTTTGGCGCATTTAATGTTCAGGACAACTGTGTGAGGCTGAATTTTTATATAACTCACCCATTTAAATGTTATTAAGGCTTAAAGTTATGCATAATAAGTCTTGGTGTGATCCTTGATTTAGACCTACATTAACAACATAATTTTTCCACCTCAGACACATTGCCAAGATACGACCATTTATGAATGAAAAAGATGCTGAGAAATTGATTCATGCCTTTTTTTCAAGCCAACTCAACTCTTTTTACCGGCCTCCCAAAAAACACCACTGAGAGATTTCAGCTCATTCAACACTGCAGCTCAGCTATTAACCAGAACCAAGAGGAGAGAGCACGTCAGGCCCGTCTTACCTGCTCTGCACTGACTTCCTGTTACATTTTCAATTGATTTTAAGCTCCTCCTCCTTGTATACAAAGCCCTAAAAATGGGCTAGGACTGAGCTACATTGCTAACTCCCTTGTTAACTACTTCGATCATCTGCTGATGTTTAATTGGAGGTTCCCAGCAACAGCCTGAAGAAGATCGGGGGTGCAGCCTTTGTCAATTACACCCCAAAACTATGGAACACACTACGCACAGATATCAGAGAAGCCAGATCAATACATGATTTTTAAAAGATAGCTAAAAACCTATTTGTTCACTCTGGCCTTTAACTCGCTTTGACTTTCCTGATACAGGTCTGAAACTCTTTCTTTTTACACTTCACACTGCTGCAACAAATTTTAAATCTTACTCGATTTTATGATTTATAGTTTACATTTCTATGATTTTATGAATAATTTTTGTTCATTGATAAGTCACTACCTCTCCAGCATCAATGGTTGGGTGACGTAACCACGGCGTAACCCCAGATGCAGAGTATGGGTGTAGCCATAGCTGTCGCTCTTTCAGTATGTTTTCAGTTCATGGAAGTTAACTGTAACATTTTGGTTGCCTAAAAAGCGTTTGGTTGTACTGCAGAGCCTCTGAGGAGTCAGACGTCCAGTGTTTCTGTTAAGTACATTTGTTTTTAAGGTTTTATGGCTGTTTTTTTTGTGAGCCAAAATTAGCATTAGCATTATCACAGTTAACCGCAGCTGTAAATGCACTGTGCTAACCAAGCTAGCAGCTAGCATTACGGTTAGCTCCACTCTCTTCTCCAAATAAGGTCACTTCTGACTTTGGAAATCCAAGATGGTGATGGCTAAAATGCCAAATTCCAGGCTTTAAAAGTCCAAAAATCAATAGCTGACGTCAGGGTGCTACATGCATTATTTTATACAGTCTATGGATGTTTCTAACAAATACAAACACAAGTTTAGGAGTGTTCGTTCTTTTGGTTTTGGATCTATGGCGACACGTTGTAAGAATATAAGAGTAAAGGCAAAGGCAGACAGAAGGAGAGGAAGAGACAAAGACCGAGGCGGCGGAAGAGAGGTGAAGATAGTGGGCCGAGCGTGAAGGAGGAGGTGAATAAGTGTGGAAGCGTGGAAGGAAAGAAGGAGGGAGGGAGGAAGGACAGAGGGTGGAGATGAGATGTGCATTCCTCAGCAGGGGCGTGACCCAGCGCGTGTGTGTGTGTGTGTGTGTGTGTGTGTGTGTGTGTGTGTGTGTGTGTGTGTGTGTGTGTGTGTGTCAGTGTGCACATATCCCAGAATTACTGGGAGGTAACTTAATTCAATTTCTAACACGAAGATGATGGCGAAGACAGAGAGAGGTGGGGAGGAAGGGAGGCAGGGAGGGAGGGAAGTGAGAGCTGACTCACCGTGTGATGACAGAAATAGAAGAGAAGAGGAATGAGTAAAAAAAAAAAAAACAGGAGCGAGGGGACAGAGGAAAGCCAGAGACAAACAGAAAAAGAGGGCGCTTGAAGAGAAGGAAAGTGACGGGATAATGAGAGCAGGAAATGAAAAGGATGCCTTGGGTTAAAAGGGTGTGATTCGTCTGGAGGAAGAGAAAGGGAATGAAAGTGGAAGAGATTGAGCGGGAGAACACATATTTCCCAACATTACAGATCAGAAAATACACGTCTCAACATGCACTCACCATAACAGCACACACACATCCAAAGAGGGTGTGTGTGTGTGTGTGCGTGCGTATGTGTGAAGGCAACTGACGTTTTTGTAGTGTGTGGCAGGAGGCCAAGTACATGATAGATTGATCAGCTTATCATCTGTTCCTTTGTTCTCACACACGCTGCATCACTTTGAATAAGTGTGCACTCACAAAACACACACTCAGAGATTTATAGATGCATGCACACACACACACACACACACACACACACACGCCAAACTGGCTCTAAATTTTCTTAGAGAGTGATTTAATATCTAGTGATGTAATTTCACAACCTGAAGTCCTTCTCCACATATTACTTCAACGGTAAATTTGTCTCTCGGGAGTCTTTGGAGTAACATCAAAGCCCCAAATAATTTCAAGTGCACACACGCGCACGGAGATAAGAGCACCTGTTAATGACCGAAATGTAGCGAGGAACGGGCAAGGAACAAGCGCTGGTTTCCAAGATGACAGCGTGTGAAATGAGTCACTGCGAGGCAGCGTGTGTGCATGTGTGCAAATCATCCCTTGTATAATATTACAGCCTCCTGCCAGACTGGCTGCGTCTCCGTCTCATCCAGATGGCTTCTGAAACCAACAGACAGCTGGGTGTCCCCGACCAGGCCGCTCCCGCTTCATCCATTTACCCGTCTTCAAGGCCGAGACAAATGCACCAGAACAATCTGTGAAATTATCAGGACATGCTCCCCTTTGTGCCGACCCCTAAGTGTTACGGTTAGACAAAACTGAGGAGAAAAACTACACCACAGACGGATGAAGCAAAGCAAAAGTAAAATCCACAAGGTTTGAGCTGGGTGTAATTTTCCTACTTGGATTTCCTAAATGTCCACGTCCTGAATTCGCTGCAGTGACAATGAAATTAACCCAAACCTGGCCACAATATTTGCTTTTGACAAACTGATCCTTTCATCGCTGTCTTTTTGTTACAGGTTTTGAAAGTGATTCACACACACATTGCATACACACATACAGATTCCTCTTTCCTACCTGTGTTTCCTCCTGCACCACTCTGTATTGCTCCTTCCACACGGCCATCTTCGTGGCTTCGTCCTTCCTCAGCGCCCTCTCTTTCTTCAGCTCCGGACTCCAAAACGTCTTTATGGAGTTCATAGAGGAGCTCAACTTGGACTCTTTGGCCTCCAGCTGAAAGAAATTACCATCAAACATCGGGACTTTGTTGTGATAAATGTCAGGGCATTAAACATCCTTGATCACTGACGACAAATCAACTTGCCTAATTAGTTTGTCCTGAAAGCTATAATCTTTGTTTAAAGTTCAAGACATCAGAATTCCCAGAGTGACACAAGTAAATAAACAAGAAGCACAAGATACCATAAATTGTAAAATAGATGGACCTAACGTCAGGGGACTCCCTTAAAACTTGTTATTTCACCAGCAGAGTGTTGTTTGCCTGACGAACATTGTCATCAGCTTATCCTCTCATCTTTTTTTTGGATAAGCTAGCAAAACCATAACCTGAAACGTCATTTTTTAACCTTATTTTTGCCTTAACTTTGAGATTAAGCCTTCAGGTTAGCTCATATCTAAGTGCAACTTTAAAAAGAGACGATTTGTTTTTACCTTTTATTTGCCCTTTTTAGATGGAAAGCCCAAAAATACAAATTCTAGAAAACATGAACAGCATATTCTGAATGCCTTCATACTTGATACAAGCATCAAATAGACTGATTTCATATTGTACTCATGCATACCATTCAAACCAGTGTTCTGCACTCTAACAAAGGTGCATGCAGGTCATCATAGAAAGCATGAACCTGCATTCAGAGCACAGTGTGACGCTGCTCGTCAGAACATGTGCTGCTGCGTCCAGCCAAACCACACCCTTCCAGGTGGAACACCAAGTTTTTAAAGAGTCCCCTATCTTCAGTGTGGTGTGTGTATAAATGCAGGTGTACTTACTTCTCTGCGTAGTAGCTCGTTCTCTCTCAGCACTTCTCTTAGCTGTGTCTGCAGGTCTGACATCGCGCCGTCTCTCACCTGATAACACACACAAACACATACAGTATACATCATTAACATCCACATTTGTGTCCCTGTCTTACATTATAAACATGTTATGTATCTGCAGCTGTCACTGCTACTGATGACTCTGCCGAGACGCAAATATTTCTAATCAAATATGGAAATAAGGACTTAAATATTGTATGTGAAGCACTTTGAGACTGTTACAGTGATGAAAACTTATTAAAACTACAAATATGGATGCTGATATTTATGATAATGCAGAGTATTTTACAAGTTGTTAGCACAATTCCGTCATACAGTACACACCTTACTGCAGTATTAATGAGGAAGTGCACCACGTGAAAATGTTTAATTCATCTTGACACCAGGACAGCATTGCACCGAAGAATTAAAAATATCTTGGATTAATTTTTAAACGACGACCAGACTCTGCTTTGCTTTTGAAAAACTTTGCTTTTGAGTGTCTTTCAGTTCTGCAAGGTAGAGTAAGTTAACATTTTAACACCATTACATGGATGTAACATACAAAAGAGAAAGGCTACAAGGAAATAGGAGTTAAGGAGAGATGAAGAGAGGGTTTGTGTTTGAGAAATAATTAGAAATGTTGAGCGGGGAGATATGGGAGAGGAAGGAGAGATGCATCTTGGAGAGATGAGCTCTCAGGTTATGACTAATGGTGAAGAGGGAGTAGGAGGGCAGACCTTAGTCTATTTAAACTTACCGTATGAAAACCCACACAGCTCTTACATTATTTAGTTGAAGCGTGACTTCAGAGGAATATTTTAACCCTTCAACAGTTAGCTGAGTTTAGGTTTAATACCTTGATCCACCCAGCTCCACTGCTACATGGAACAGGAGGGTAATTCATGTGTGACAAAACATTTGGCCTGCTGAGCACAGCTGATTTAATATTTTATCTGTTTGTTTCTTTTCTGTGCTCTCAAAAAAATGAGACAAAGATTATCTACACCCTTAATCAGTTTGATATGTCAATTTTATACTACTTCATACTTCTACGCCGCTGCAGTTTAGATGTGATTATTGTACTTTTTACTTAACTACATCTTTTCAAAGCTTTCGTTACTTTGGATTATTACTTTAGATTATTAAAATACAGTCAGTATTAGTAAAGGTTAAGATAACCAGCAGTATATAAAGTTATTCAGCATAGCTCCATCTTTACCAGCTGCAACATGATCAAAGTGATGTACACATTACTGCATCAATAACTGAGTCATTTAATATATATTATTCTGAAATGGGTCGCTCTGCATGATGAGTACTTTTACCTTTGGTACATTAAGTATATTTTGGTGCAAACACTTGTACTGGAGTAAGACTTTGAATGCAGGACTTTTACTTATAACAAAGGTTACCAATTACTTAAATGCAACTAAAAACTTAAACTAGGTCTAGATGTGTAAAAACACTTTAGTTTACTCGAGTAAAAACAAAAACTGACTGAAACAATATTGCGTGCTGATGGAATTAACCTAAGTAAAAGAAAATATACAGGAAATGTCTTTCACTTTAGTATTTGTCAATTTGGTTAAAATCTGTCAACATGACAAGCATGAGGAGACACTCGTGCATGTGTTTATTGAGACCGAGACGTCTCTGTGTAACAGGGTCAATTATACAGTAGTTTAACGTGGAACAAAGTCAAATGTACATTTTTAATATTATGTATGTTACTTACACAAAATTTGTTTCAGCTGTTATTGCCTGACACGCTCAGGCCTCCGTGGTCAATATGTGGAACGTTTGATACTCAGTTTCTGTACAACTATGCTCACCTATGAGGGTACCCCACATATAAAGGGTTGTATCCCGCCTTAACTCTCCCCTTTAGCTGTTGTACTCCATGGGAGAGGTAAGTGACATTGCTGTGGTGGTAATTTCCATGTTTTAGCGCTGTTACGCTCTTTATAAGTTCATTTTAATTTATTTTATAATCCTGTGTCCTGTGACCTCAATTTCAAATAATAAAAGCTCAACTGAAAATAAGCAAACCATCCCTGAAAACAAAAACTATAAATGAAATAGAAACAAACACTAATTAAAACCACAACTCGTAATGTCTCTGCTTGTAACAGAGTGTGTCTACACTGCAGTATTACTACTTTACTTAAGTAAAAGATCTGAATACTTGATCCACCACTGTGTAAGAGTGGTATCGATTTTCTGATCTAACTCTCAGCATTAAAGTGCATGAGCCAATTTCCCAAAACTATTCCTTTAATGCTATTTTAATCTGGGTTACTTCCAGAAACAAAATCACCAGGTTATTTTGTGTCGTAGTGTTGACTCAACACAGCAGGTTTTTAAATGTTTGTTCCTGTGGCATTAATTTGAAGGCTAAAAGTAGACAGACACTGCCCAGATAGTCTGCAGAGGAACAAACAAAGTGACTACATTTAAAACTGTGTTCAGTTCACAAAATGCTGCCTTCAGGTTGTAGAAATAAAAGAGGAAAATGATGTGATGCCTCACCTGTCTCATGGAGTGGGGGACAGTAGCTGCCTGTGCAATCTGGTTTTGCAGCTCCCCACCAAATGCAATTGCATCACTGGGCATGGCAGCACCTCCCACTCCTCCTCCAGTGTTTATATTCGGACTGCTCCCCATGACGGCCGCTCTGACCCCATAGGGGACCCTGGCCCCAGCCCTGCCGAGGGTCATGGTGCTTTTGGGCAGCTGTGGATTCAGCCCACTGCCCAGGCTCCCGATGCCGATCGGGTCATCAATTGTGTCAGCGAAGTACATGGGACCGCCTGTAGCGTAGGCAGCATTTAGAGACTGAATATTCTCCATGGACAGGGTTTTACCGGAGCCAGTGAGTCCGCCAGTGGAGCTGCTGCTGCTGTTTCGCCTGTGTCCGAGGCGTGGGGAGCGGGGGAGGCGTGGAGAGCGACCGGGGCTCCCAGACACCGAGCCGTTACCATTGGATCCAACAACGTCCAGCTTTGAGACGGAACGGGAGCTACCGTACATGGTAACGGAATATGGTGTGTGTACTGCGGTGATGAAAGAGGGTCTGATTCAAATGACTAAATCAGGCAAATCAGGCAAAAATGCATGCTCAAAAGTACACAAAAGATCAGTATAAGCAAAAAATGTAGGATGGAACAAACTGTGGTCACTCTTCTACAGTAGTCCTTCTTGACTTTCTGAATTATCCTGACGCAGTGTTGACATAGCTGTGATCAAGGCCTTTCCGGCACCCTCGCTGTAATCAATGGGCTTTGTTAGAAAGCAGGAATCAATAGGGCATCCCTTTTAGATGAAGGCAGAGAGTAAATCCACAAGGCCTGAGATGAAGGGATCACCTAAAAAGAAAGGAAGGAAGAGACAAAGACTTAGTCATCAGTGGAACAAAGATACACTGCATTAAGGTACAAAGGAACACACTGGATTTTTACCAGATTACAGTTTTGATTAATTTACTTTGGAGCAACAGACTGGATTCATCTCTTTGTGGACAGTATTTACTGTACACAAAATGCCAGTATTGGACAGTTGTATCAGGTATCAGCGACTGGCTGAGGACGTCACCAGCTTTTTTTAAATGGGATTTTTGTCATTTTATATTGCTAATTTAGTGGTCTGTCTCCGAAGAATGAGTGAGAGGTGCAAACGGGGGAAAACAGCATGTAGAGCCAGCACACGCCCACGCTAATACATCAGCAATCGCCAGTTGGTGGGCTAACAGTGGCCGCTGGGAAGATTTTAACATAGTGCCCAACCCTAGAACTGCATGTATGTTACTTATGCATGTAGTGTAGAAAATGGGACAGAGCAAAACTAGGGCCTTTGCACACTGAGTCAGATGGGTGTCTTTAATCCGTCACCCTAAATAAATTGTTACGCACAGAAACCTTGCACGCTGATTTCGATGCGTTTTATTGTTCTAGTCGTTGTGAAAATTTGCAATACCTGACGAAATAAAAGGACATTTCCTCCTTTGCCTCTCTCCACTGGAGTTACCTATGTGGCTGTCACCTTCTCTGTCTTTCATTTGCCAAGACTCTGTCTTGTTGCGGCTGTGTCCCGCCGCCACATTTCCTTCACTGATTCTTGGTCTAACATCTCTAAAGGCTTCCGACGGATGCGAAAAACACAGGAAATTGAACCTGTTCTGAAAATGTAATAATTGAAAATGACTGACACAATGTGAAGTCGTATATATTTTTAGACGTGCGACAATTTTTGGATCAAAAAAAGGACTCGGTGCCTCATGGCTCTACAAGGTTGTAATGCTCATTCTTAAGAAAACCAATCTGATTGAAATTTTGACCTAATGATGGTCAACAGATGAAAAGTTAGCCGATCAGAAAGACCAGGAATGTCTTCACCAAATTGCTTGATGATCCATAATAGTTGTCCATCAAATAGTTGTCAAGACATTGACTCAGAGCTACAACCTGCTGGTGGTGCTAAAGAAAAAGTGCCATCACCATAAGTAGGCTTCATTTTCTGGGAAACATGAATGTTTTCTACCAAAGTTTGTGTCAGTCCATCTTGTAGGTGTCGAGATGTTTCACTATATCACATAAAGGGAGCTCCTTATTGCGCTAAATTGAAGGGACAGTTCACCCCAAAATCAAAAATACAAGCAAGCACGAGCCATGAGTAGATGCATGCTTCCTTCTGGTGATACGGGTGGCGGATGCAGTTTGGTAGGAAGTTTGGTTTCTACATGAAACTGCTCGTAGCAAGGTCTGCGGATTATCTTGAGTAACCAATATCGTTAACACTCTGCAACTCACACCAAAACAATCTACACTGATAAATGGCTCCACAGGTAAGAGGTAAAATATGCAATTTTTATTTTGGGATTAACTGTCCATTTAAGAGTCAGGGGATTATCCAATAATCCAATAATCACTCATTAAAGATGCCCCAAAACTCCTTCTTTTGCCACCACTATGACTTGTACAGAGATATGAGAGGCTGATACACTCAGTCCACAGAATACAGTCAAAACAGTGCTTTGGCTTCATGCACAAACTCTGCCACAGGCACAAGCATCAGCTGATGTGTCGGTTCATATGATCACACAGGCCGCTTTGTCTCTCCGCCATCCATTACACCTTCTTCAGATCATCATCACACTATGTCCTAACACTTCTCGGCATCACATCAAAGTTACTGTCCTGCAGCTGTAACAAACTGAGTGATAGCAGATAACATTCAATCAGCTGATCTGATGGATCATTCATGATGGCAAATAATTACTTTGCCTCCTGGAAGAATTACAGGCACGAAAATAGAATATTCCAGTCAATTAAATCTTGTTATTAATCCATTTTATTTTGGAATAAAAATGTGAGAAGAAAACATAAAGCCTACCCATAATGCCAATCTGTCCTATTCCTGTTAATCATATGAGTCACACTGGATAGACATTTTATGGGCTTTTAATCGGATGGAGAGTAGATGCCAAAAATGTAAACTACTACGATTCACATGAAGCAAAAACACCATGAAATAGTATTTTGTCATGCTTTACAGCCTGGTATTAGAGTATGTGTGTGTGATGAAATAAATAACTTAAATATTAAAGTGGATTCAGTCAGTCGGGTCAAAGAAACCGAGCTGAAAATCCAAGAACTCTGTTGTGAATACTCTAATCTCCCAGGCCCCCTGAACTACCCACCATGTGCTATGTAAAAATTTGTCTGCATGAAGAATAAGGAAGCATTTACAGCCAACAGTCATCTTTCAGTCATTCTGGTATCCTTGGAGACAGTGATGTCATCCTCAGGTCAGTGGACACATGACCCATTGGACACACCATCTGATCCTCACTCTCGCCTTACAAGAATGACCTAAAGTGAACTGAGCCGCCTCATAAATAGTCAGCACCCTCCAAGAACGAAAACTTCTGTCGTTTTTATCTGGCTTGTTTCTTCTCTATCATAACACATGATAATTCTTAGAGTGCAGAAATATTCACCCTCGAGTCTAGTATTTACATACCATGGCTTCGACTTTAAAACCACTTACTGTCTGCAACATTAACGATCTAGGAACTTGAGCTGGTAACATTTACTCTGGAGCTTGAAGAATAGGGCATTAAGGCACTTTTTAATTTGAATTTAGTCTTGAACGCAGACAACACTAAATACACGTTGTTCTCTAAAGCCAGAGAAATATGGACAATAGTTTACACTCTGTAAATGGTCATAGTAGCACAGTCTGAGTGGAGCTCAGAGTATAAATAATGTGGTATCTGACTGGATCAAAAAGTTACATTTAAATTTCACAGACACACTTTGCAATGAGCTACCACAGAAAAACTGGATATCAGTGCAGAAACAGAGCTAATTTATGTCCTCAGTAGGAAGCGTATGATCTGTATATGTAATAGTTTAAAAAAGGTAACACATTAATCTGCAATAAGTTAAAATCCTGTTGAAGTTAAAAAGCTCATATAGGTAAAAGAAACAATTCATAAAAAAGGACTGAGATGTGATTAAAAAGACCATAAAGTCACTATAAATATGAGTTAAAAAACAATAAATGTTTTCCTCACTTGTTAACTGTTAAACTGTTTCTGATACCTTTATAAGACGTTTTGACTGTCAGGAGAACACTTATATGATGCTTAAGAAAGTTAAAACTATGTTTACTGGGTAATTGAAAGTAAGTACGAGCGAGCGAGACTGCCGCCATCTTGTTTAAATACGCCAAGTGTCTTCCTTGTATACGTGTGTATATGCACATAAGTGAATGTATTTTGCACAGTTTATATCCTGTTAATGTCGTTACTTTATTTGTTCAAGTTTACTTGTTTAATTAGCAGCTTTTGTATAAAAAAGGGTGTGAGGTCACTGAGCTACTTTTCATCAGATTTACTGAGGAGACTGAACTAATAAGGAAAATGTGACTTACGTTTGAGGAATGCTGTCCAGAGTGCAACATATGATCTCTGACTCCACTTAAAAACTCCTAGATTTAGTTCATCACCCTCCCATAAGATTTATCACCTATAACCATTACTCTACTCATCATTGCATCTTGTATGAAAAGGTTGGGTACCCATCTCTAACAGTACGACATGAAAGGCACTGGTTTCTTTTTATTAAACTTGTCCTATGGTCATTATTTAGCTTATTGAAATGATTAGCGAAATGATTAGGAAACTGCTTTTTGTGCTGCACACACTTAGAACAATTTACACCGCACATTAAAACTTAAAAACAATGTTAAGACTCAGGCAGAAGTAATCCATCTCAGTCATTACAAGCATCAGGCAACCAAGAGACACAGCGCCAAAAAACACAAATATAGCAAAGCAAAATGCAAAATAAGGACTACGCTGGCCGATGCAAAAATGCAAATGGTTCTATCTAGAGCCAGTGTTTGTTTTGTCTGTTCTGGGCTATTGTAGAAACAAGAGGACTTAGCTAATTTTAATATCCCTTTTCTACCAAAATTAGCACATATGGGTTTTTTAAAGACAAGAAAACCTGCTGAAAATAGGCGACAGACTTAGTTCCACATTGCCAATACAGGTGTTGTGTTCCCATCAATGCAGATCACAGCCAGAGCCGATCAAGTTCGATTTCGCAGGGAAACAGAGATCTGTGTGGGTACATGAGACCTGAAAAAAGAGGGTGGATCACAGGGAGCACCACCAGTTTCTCCATTGTTAACCAACTGCAAACTTGTTGTGACCACCACAGAGGGCCCGCCTCTAAAAAGATCTGACCGGAAAATGGGGGAAAAGATGACGAAAAAAAGACATGACGTGAGGCGCTTTTCCACTCTGAGGCTACGTTTTTAGGAGTTCAGAGCTCTCTGGCAAAAACGCCAGGCGCCTAGAGTGAAGAAACGCGAGGCGCGTCTAACACAAAAAACGCAAGTAAAAAGCTTCATTCTCATTCAAAGCAATTACAAAAAGCCGCCTCAAGCTGCCAAAACGCTTTCTGTGCGATCAGGGACTAATTTGGATTGATGCTTGAGTGCTAGTTGGGTTGAGACGGATGGTATTTTGTGGTGGCGCGTCATTGCATCTCGACAGTAACGAAGCTGAAGCAAGCGTGTTCATACGGGTGTTCCCATCAATGCCGATCAGAGCTGGAGCCGATAAATGCCTGTGACTACAGCAGGGTCGGCCCCTTTAATGTTTCCTGCACCCCCACTTTGCGTCCCGCCCCGGGCCTTTGACAGCCCGGCAGTAGTATATTTTTCCAACTGATGTTCTGCTAGCCTCAGATCTTTGGCCAAGGAGATATTACTGACAACCAGTCAGCTACAGCTACACACACACACACACACACACTCAAACGCAAAGAGGAACCATCTGCTGTGTCTCCCCTAAGGCCAAAAACACACACCTGGAGAGAAACAGGCCAGGACCCTGCCTTTAGCACAAGCACACACCCACACACACACACACACACACACACTTACATTCACTTAATGCACTTACAACATGCATGAGTGAAAACTGTGCACATGTGCAGATCTACACAATCAGTCAATCTAAATACACACATACAGATAAATCAGTCTACACATGAAGACAAACATGGGAATAGACGCCACATTCACAGATGAACACACATGCACATTGGCTCAGTGGCCTTGAGTGATCATGTCACTGACAACACACACATCTAATGCTTCATTTGAGACCAATGAGATAGCAGAGACAGAGAATGTGTGTGCGTGCATGTGTGTGTTCAGGGCTTTCCTCCTCCTCCCCTCCAGACCAGCTGACCTGTACATAATGTATATGCTCATGTCCCAATTCTCCCTATAATACAAAACATGCAGACGATGTATGAGCCTTTATTTAAGCATTTATTTGACACACAAACGGCTCTCTGCTCGTATATGTTGGACACTGAGTGGTTGGAGGGTTAAGCGTGTTGCCCAAAGGCCCCTTGGACTTGGCTGTGGAAACAACTGTTTTCATGGTGGACATCCACAAGCTCCCAGAGTCCAATTGTGAGGCAGCAACAATCCAGATATCACAATTTTAGCCATAACGTTATTTTCCTTGGCCGCTGATTTCATGTGAAGGAGGTACAGGACAATAAATACACATATCCTTCCACTTCTGAACTGCTTACCTTGTTTGGGGGTTGCGAGGAGCTGGAGCCTATCCCAGCATGCACTGGGCACCACTCTGTCACACAGCTAAACACACACTTCTTTTTATTTTTATTTTTATTGGCTTCAGGCCCTCATGGAAACCACAACACACACCATGTTGTGTTTTCTACAGTTCAAGTCTAAGGGTCACATGAATAAACCGCCAGTGTGTCCCACAGGTTGGGGATTTATTTGTGGTGGCTTCAGACTCGGGCTGCAGGGGTGAGGGACGGCAAATGAAAACAATAATAACCTTGAGTTTGTGATTTCACATGAGCATACCACACTGGCGAACGCCACTGTAAACAAGCACACAAATAAAAGACACTTGTGACACAGCTGGCACCACAAGATTGAGAGAACACAAGCATATGACCGTCCAAGACCCATCTGTCAGCAGGCTTACCATCCCTCTTGCCCTTTCACACGAATGTGAGAAAGCAATGCAGTGCTGCCGTAAGAAACATCTGTTGTACAGCGCTACACTGAGAGTTCATCAAAGTTCACCCTTCATCTTGGAAACAGTAGTTTCACAAAAAAAAATCTCCACCCCAGGTTCACTTACTAGCTTTTTTTCAGAGCTCTCAAACCCATTACACAGTCTTCATAAGCAGATGGAATATGCTGCGGTTTAAAGTAGAGCTGCAATGATTGCTTAATTAATCAATTATTAGATTGACAGAAAATTAATTGACAACTATTTAGCTAATCTATTAATAGTTCTCAGTAAATGTTCAAGCCCAAAATATGATATTTCCTGGTTCTCAAGTGTGACGATTCGTTGCTTTCCTTAGTTTCCTTAGTTTGAAATGTTGGTTGGACCAAATGAGAAATCTGATGAAGAACATCTGTTTTTCAGGACAAACTGCTAATTGATTCATCCTGAAAATAATCTGCAGATCAATCAGCAATGAACATAACACTAGTTAGTTGTGACCATAAAAAGAGCTGCAGCAAATGTTTATTTAAGTTATGGATTTATCTACAGATTGTTTTCTCAATTAATCTTAATTATATAACAACCACACCAAGTCCAAGATAACATCATCTATGTCTTTTTTTGTGCAACAGTCCAAGGCCCAAAGATATGACATAGGCAGAAATCTCGAAAAGGCAGAATTTAAAAATCCATTTCCTCTATCCTCTCTGTCCTAAGCCCCTCCAACCAAACGACCACAGGCGTACGCATGCTCATTCACTCTGCACCCCTTGCCCCACTCTCCCACACTGTCTCTGTTTCCTAGACCATAAATGAGACTAGCGACTAACATAAGCGACCCCAAAGTCCCTGCACTTTGCTACCTGCCGTTGTGGACTGCTTTCCTGGAAGGAGAAACGCCAGCAGCTTGAGGAGACAGACCTTCAGTCAGCAGCTGTAGTGGCTCGCCAGCGGGCTGTTGGCCAGCGGCACCGTGGGGGGAACTAACCTGTGTAATGGCAGCAACATAAAGTTTATTGATCTGGCGGGGAGTCAGGACTCTCCAGGGTTTGCATTGGCTGGATTCTGGCTACTTCAGGTGCTGCTGACCAGGAGCCATCTCCAGAGCTGCTGTACGCACTCCTGTCAATGAGGTGGTCTAAAGCGGCAGGGAGTGAGGCGGAGGAAACACTGTGATTTGAGGACCTAGCTAATGTTAGCTTCATAAATATGAACTTGAAGCTGCAGCTGTGAGTCTTTGCCTCTGGTTGGCAGAAGGCTAAACTATTATTTTCGGTCCATCTCTGAAATGTTTCGCCAGTACTGACTCATGTTTTGTTTCTATTATCATCATCACACTCTTTTTTAGACTCTCTTTTTGACAAGTTAGTCTTCCTTTTTTGGGTTGCTTTGCAGCGTAAGCAGTTGTGGTCAATGCTAGAGTAGCAACTTTTTCTGCAGGATTCTCTGCCATTGAATTAAGTTTTAAATGAAGGGACATGCACACACATCTGCATTTGTAGAACAGCCAATAGAAATGCCCTCTCTCTGAAATGACCCATTATTGGCCAAAATCTCCAGTCACAGCCTGAAAACAGAGCCAAAAAGAGGACTTGATTATCAATATGCCAAACGAAGCCAAAACTAGACTGCCTACCCAAATGTTCATATCATAGAGGACTAAGAAAATCAGCAAATATTCAATGAGAAGCTCAACCTTGTGAAATTTGCCATTTGTGCTTTAAAAAAAGTCTCAAAGATTGATCACTTATCAAAATCTTATTAATTTTCTGTCAACCGAGTAATTGATTAGTAATTTTAGCTCCACTCAGATCAGTCTTCACAAACTAATATGCCTGTTGCAAAATCAGGATTATTAGTCAAAATCTGACTGGAGAATATATAATTACAATTAACTTCAAATACAGCATTGCTCCCACTGTTCATATACTATAAACATCCAATCACAAAATGCCCGACAACAACCACAATACCTACTGGAACGTATCCTGATTCAGGCCCTGGAGTGAACTTAAGAACCAAAATAACCTCATCCCCTTCACGTCTACAAAACACTCAACAGGAAACGCCAGCACACACAACGCCCTGGTAACTAAAAGCCATGCTGTATGTCTCATCTTTCCTCCACACACTCCTTCCTCACACACACACGATGTTGTCTTAGGCCTCGCTAAATCCTAGAATATCACACAGGGATACCAAGAAAGTCTGCGTGGTTGAGTGCCACGTACTGTACTTGTACTTTTGTGGATGATCAGTATGTGCAGGAACAGGAGAGAACAAACTTCGAATTTGGAGTCGATTTCACAACATGGCAACCGATAAAGAAGCAACTCAAATCTTAGATAGACATATTGTCACCTGAAGTTAATATGGCAAACTTTTCGCAAACAGAAGCCTGTTAATACATCCATTTACTACCTCTAATCCCTCCTTTGCCTCCTGACTCCCACTTGTCTCCCTGATGCTTTCACTTCCTCTCACTACCTCTCTCTTTCTCCATCAGCATTCCTGAAGGTGTTCAACATGTTCTATTTATGTGACAACCACACATCCATCTGTCACACTGCACAATGCAACGCACACACACACACACCACTCAACCTATACTTAGCCGGCTGGTGTTTCAGCGTGGGAGCCGATTTTTACAAAGTTCGTGTCTCGCCTGGGGATCGGGGCTCATGAAAACACATTACACTCATCTTGAATATTATTATTCTCCATTACTCTCTGTTCCTGTCAGGCTTGCTGTGATATGATGGGGCTGGAAAGGACTCGCTGGTGCTGTCTGGGGTAACACATCTCACTGAAAGCCAACTCGACAGCCCAGCTGAAGGGGAGTGCCGTACTCGCTCTGCACCTAATCTGTCTGAAGATTTAAGGGGATGACCCGCCGCTCACCAGAGTCAGCTCTTTTAACCTTCACAGCTGCTTTATCGCAACGATAATAACATTGTCTCTCTGCAAATCCAATTGTTTGTCTACAGAGCGCAAGAGTGAGGTGGATTATTTCAACCCAAATAGCAATACTATTACTTCATAGTAAATACAACATAAAAGCAAGACTATGTAGCAGCTCATGCGTCGTCCAGGGCCAGTATTTATTTAATTAACCTCTAAGTATTACATGTTTTTTTTCCTGCAAAACCATGATGTCATTTTAATCTTTAAAGATTTTATTGGTGTGAACATCTCTGGTGGCCGTTACCATGTTAAATTAATAACGACATAGGTATAAATAAATAAGAAACTAGCTGACACAGAAACGAAAATAAACTGGAGCAGTAATGAAACTCTGCTGGTGTATGAGTTACATCAGATAAATCATATGAAGAATTTAGTACCAAAATGCCACATGCAGACAATGAGGATCCATGTGAGTGGTTCTGTTTATTATCTGCATTATTTGACTGCATTATTTTTTTTTATAGTCACATCAAAAAATGTCTCAGATCTGTGCTCCGAATTTTAAGAGTGTTTTTAAAGTTGCAAGAAATGTGATAACAGCTGGCATTCTTAAAAGGGACAGTTCACCCCCAACATCAAACTTAGATATATTTCCTCTCACCTGTGGTGCAATTAACCAGTCTAAATTGTTTTGGCATGAATTGCAGAATCGGCTGTAGAGATGTCTGCCTTGTCTCCAGCATAATGGACCTCGATGTCACTCAGCTTGTGGTGCTCCAAGCACCAAAAATACATTTAAAAAACACTCGACAGCAATGTCACTTTCCAGAAATCCTGACCGGGTTACTCAAGATAAATCACAGACCTTGTTGTGAGAAGTTTTACTGAACTACACTTGCCAACGTCTTCAAGAAAAGCAAGCAAGTCCAGTTGCCTACGATATAGCACTTTACCATGACCTGGATGACTGAGAATCTTCACCGACAACTACACTTGCCAATCATATCACAGCGCAGAAGGATGTATGCATCCAATACCTTGAAGATATCTACCGTAATACCCCAGTACCAAGTAAAATCGAAATGTCTCCAGTCAGACAATACCTGTATCCAATCCTTTATGCACTAGGGGTCTGATCCCAGACCGTCTCCTCCCACCAGATCAGCACACTTTCTGTTGCTGCCATCTCCGGAGCCGCTCTCATAACTGTCCCCAGTGCAGTGCTAACACACCTGCAACAAGAACTACAACCCATACAGTCTGTGGTGTGGTGAAGTCGAATGCAGCGTGTGTGTGTTCGGCTTGACCTAGTGCCACCAAAACATTCACCAACATGGGTATTGAGGTACTCTGTTGGCATCAGTATCATTTTGAGGTCACTAGTACTGTTACTGGTATCATCATTTTTTAAACGATACCCAGCCCTAGACAAGAGGCTCGTGCTCGTAACAGTGTGAGATGTAAACTTTAATGGCATCCTCCTCGGCTGAGCTGTAATGTTGGCTAGCTCAGTGGTGCTAGGTGAGCTAGCAGTAGATGCACGCTTCCTTCTGTGCTGTGATTCAGTTGGCAGGTGTCTCACAACAAGGTCTGTGGATTATCTTGAATAACTGGGTCATGATTTCTGGAAAGAGACATTGCTGTTTAGTTTTTCCAAACGGAATTTTTGGCGCTTTGAGCACCACAAGCCAAGTGTCATCTAGTTTTATAATCTATCTACAACACTTGGCAACTCACACTAAATCAACCCAGATTGAAAATAGCACTAGAGGAAACATATGTTTAATTTTGGGGTGAACTGTCCCTTTAGAAAGTGCACGCACAAGTCAAAGTGAATGGTTTCTACTTCTTTTTATTCTTCCACATCCCAGAGTCCACAATTTCATGTTTAGCGGTTTGATAAATAAAGGCAAAAGGTCACCCACAGTGCAGCTTCTCACTGCTTCATGATGTATTTCACTAGCACCCATTTAGCACTGCTGCGTAATGCGTAGCTCATGCAATGCTGCTGTTTGCTTTTGAGTAGCATAGTATTAGTGGTTTGGCTTTGTTCCGCATACAGAAACAAGATATTGTCTCCATGTCGGAGCATGTTATTGATGACAAATCATAATTATAGCTTTGTGCTGATTTATGCAGTTGTAACTGAATTGCAACACATTTAAAGTCAAGGATTTATGTGGAATTAAAAGACTTCATAAATGAAGCTTTTTTTTGTCTGAGATAGAGAGTGGAGAGAAAAGTCAACTAATCTGGTAAAAAGGATATTGGAATAGCCAAAACTGCAAGGGTTTGTTTTTCAATTAACAGAGCAGCCCAATTACACATGGGAGAAAATATCAGGCAGAAGATGTCTGGGAAAGATACAGATTTTGGCTCACCAGAGTGTGTGTGTGTTACTTGTAACTTCATTCTGTGCCACCAGTCCTATCAGCGATAAGACATATAATATGGTTCAGACAGTGGAAAGCACAACCCTGATAAGAGACAGATAGCATCAGCTCCAGTCTATTGTGTACCACAGGAAATTAATCTGAGATGCAGGCTGGGCAAACAAAAACGAGCATACAATCAGACACTCACACACACAGTGCGACTCTCACACACACATCCATGTACATGAATACACTGCTGCAGAAGAAGTACACCGATGCCATGCAAACACGGCACACTTATCTAATCTCGGCTGCTGCCTACATGGCAAATATGGAAAATGTACCGTTGAGAGTCGACAATTAACACAAAGGCAGGGAAGCACAAAACTAATTCGGGGAGTGTGTAGTAGTTAATGGAAGAGAAAGTGAGAGTGAAACTCCCCCCAGGCTCGTCCTGTGAAGAGGAATGTGCTCGTACCGTCAACTTGCCAGGTTAAATAAGGATGAAGTGAGCTGGGAAGGTGACTCAAACACCCCCTGAAAATCAATCTATCTGAGGTGATAGAAATAAATCCTACCCCTGGCAAAGTGATGAAGCAAGTTGAATAAATAAACAGCGTACAAGGCGTCAAAGATTTTGGTCTTGTGATAAAAGTGAGTTCCGGAAAGCGATCTGAAAGAGCTAATGTCTTTGTGAGACTAAAGGGATAATTCACACACACAGCGACCATTTGTAGATCAGTTAGTCATGCCATATTACCTTGAATTTGTCAAGCAAACGTTTTTCTCACATGCTTCCGCAGGAAACTGCAAGCATATTGATTTACTAGTTGATTGGGGACCCCGAAACTATATAAAAACATCCATTTTCAAACTCTCACACAACCTATGATCAGTAGTTCACTAACATCTTCTATTCCACCTTTAACAAGTCTATTCTTTCTTTTAAATGTGTCCATTGCTTTGGTAATCTGAGGCTTAAATACAAGAATAAATAGGACAAAGTGGTCAAGTTGTGCTGTAAGATTCTGGTGTTACCTTTAATAACCTACAGCATCTGTAGGTTGAGGGTCTCAACAGCCCCTCCATGTTTCAGATGCCTCCATCGGGGCAGATGTTTTGCCTCCCTAAACGCAGCACTAAGCGTTACAGTCCGTCCTTTGTCCCGTGTGTCATCCCTTATCTTAACCAGAAGTGACCACTGATGTGCATGATTTACCCCTGACAGTGTGTGATGCTGGATACTGTACTGTCTGTTTTGCTGCACCCATGACTTCCGGCTGTGTCTCAAATTGCCCCTCTGGGACATTAAAGTTTGCCTTAACTTAAAAAAAAACCCTTAGTATTGGAGTCTTGGTTTGAAGAGAGCATTGATAAGTTTCACTTTGGGTTCAGTTTTAAATACTAGGGAATTTAGCGAAAATGTTTGCTCGGGAGGTACTGAGCATTCGACTGGATCACAAGTTCGAGGTAACACATTGTGACTTATTGATTTACAAATTGATGAAGTATTCCCTTAAGTTCCTCATGTTGTTGCAAACCCTTGAGTATTTCACTGGAAAGCAGATCTTTCCATCAAACTGGGCTGTCTATGCAGTAGAAAGACATAAATACTTTTGTAATTGGTGCTACACGACCAGAGAAGACAGATGAAAAGGTTTGTGGCACTTGCTTTTGCTCACCCTACAACTGCCAGAATGAACTGCAATAAACGCTCCCACTGGTGGCTGACGTAATGCGAGCTTGACTTTTTGTCCACAGGAAACAATATGGCGGCCAGCTGGAAACAACCAGTCTTGAATTATAGTTAAACAGTAAGATAAACTATGTTTCTGAAAACATTTAAGGAGACAAAAACGCAACGCAGTAGCAGAATCTTGGTTCGTATTTGATCAGCACTGCTTAGTTTTATCATTTTATCTCAGTTTTTTCAGCCTCCATTATTACAGTGCAGGAAACAGTATGGCGCCCACTTTCTGTTCACAAATTCTCATATTACAGCCTAACAGTGCACTAAAATGTAGGGCTGGGCAATAAAACGACCATGTATAATATATGATACTTTTTCAAGCAAGATATAAATTTAGACAATACCCTTTATAAATATACACACAGCTCCGCCCCACTCACTCACTCACAAGTTCTCCAGCAACACTAAGAGAAGCACGTAGCTGCTACTCTGTTTAATCTGTTAATTAGTCTTAGATTTAGGCCGACTTGATACCTTTATACTCACATTTTAGTTTTGTGCCCTGTGCTGCAAACCTTGCATTTTCAAACAGGAAAATAAAATCCCTGTCTTTGCATTTCAGTTTGATCACAGTCTGTTTTTAGTACGTGTGACATCTTAAATGTGGCTTTGACTTTCAACTGAAACCGCAGCCCATTTAATAGAAAATACCGAGATATATATCGTGTGTCACCAGTCAGCCTGTACATATCATCCAGCCCTACTGAACTGTGTTTCTGAAATTTTTTCAGGCAAGAAACAGGCAACGCAGTAACATAATCTTGGTTTATATTTGATAAGCACTTCCTACAGTTTGATCTGAGTTTGCAAGAGGAAGAGGGGCAGGTCTCTCTTTCTCGCTCTGCTTCTTTTGTGTACCTGGTGGCGGGCATACGAAAATACAGAACAACAATCCATAGTTCGAGCAACAGCCCTAGAGCCAGCGAAAATCGACTGGAAATGGACGCGAGCTGAAAGATGAGTAGGGAGATCTGCGTGCTGGTTACATGGAGAGAAGTTCACCACAGTTCATTTACACACTACCCACACTGTCATAGTACAAAGCTGGTTGAAAGTCAGCAGAGTATCCCTTTAAGCCAAAGGTTTTTACCTTTGATGTTGAGGAGTCAGGAGGCTCTCAGGCTGTGCACAAGGTTCATTAGATAAATATATCTATGAGCCAGGCCATAAATTTAGATTATTAAAACTGATTCTACAACAAAATAAAAAAAACCCAAAGTATGAATGGTACAGGAGCAACGTTTCCGTAAAGGCAGGCTGAGGTATGCAGAGCCTGGGCATTTAAAAATGTCCAGTGTTTACAACAATCTCAGTGGAAGGAAGCGGCTCAGTTCCCTGACTCGGTGTTCCCGGAGGAGGGGCGGTGCAAAGAAACAGAGCTGTGGGCGGAACACGAAGGAAATCACGGCGTCCCCTCGTATACCCACCCCTTGCTTCTCCCTCTCCCCCCCGGGGGCATTGCAAAACACACGCAGCAGATTTAACCACGGTCATATATCGAGTCCAAGTTTTGCTCACATTGATTTGGCTTCGCAGAGATGTTTTAACATGTTGCTTGGGACGTGGCTGCTGTGCAACTGTAGCTGCATTAAAACACACTTTTAAGAGCAATGCACATATTTGTGCAGCTCAGAGGATGTTGATTGAGACTATCACAGCACAGCTAAAAGTCCCCATGGGAGATGAAACTTAATATTGACTCCCACAGGCACACTTAAAGTCCCCAAGGGGAATATATCAGTGACACCACAGGAGATACAGCCGCTATATGGTCACTACACTGGCGCTGTTGGAGAATATTTCAGGATTATGATAGCAATTGTGTGGCTTTGAGGGACTACAAGGCTGTCAGCAGCACTACTTCTGCAGCCTGCAACACACCGAACAGACTGATAATCGCATTTAAGACGTACAGAGACGAGACATAGTGTTATTAGCTCGTTATTCCGAGGGGAAGCCTCTGGCTGTACAAGCTGCAACTGGTTTACTGGGCAAAAAATAGGAAGTCACTGTCGTCTAGTAACAATACAAAATGTATCAAGATGACAAGTGTGGCCCGACACACGTAGCGACACTGCTCCCCTCCCGGCGGGGATATAACAGACCTACCTCTCCGTGGGTCTCACAGCTGACCTGGAAACTGCTGCACCTCAGAGCAGCCATCAAATTTTAACCATGTTATCGCGGGGGTTGCTTTTGAGTCCACAGACGCGACTGCGACGGGTCAACACAGACATGTGAGGCTGACCGAGAAGTGGCCAACATGTCTACAACACACACGCACACACACACACACACACGTAGGCCTGTGTAATAAAACATGCACACACTCACAAAGACTGCCAGCTAACTTCCAGTACTCACTGCGGCTGTGTTCACACTGCTGCCCCTCGGTTGTGAAATTAGCTCCGTGTGAGGAGGAGGAGGAGAAGAAGAAGAAGAAGAAAGGCCAGTCACATCTCCTCCTCAGTTACTCCGCTGCTGTCAGACCTCAAAGTGACGTTTGGTAACGTCACAGACGGTCAGCCGAGGTCAGACGCTCTGTCTCTTTCGGGGCTTGTCCTCCTGTCTCGTGCTGTGTGTCTCCTGTCTCCTGTCTGTCTCTCTCCTATCTGTCTTTCCCTCCTTTCCGTCTTTTTGCCAGCTCTACCACTGGTGGCTTCCCCACTGCTCGGGCGCTCCCGTGACGTCACCACGGTGGAGTGCGCGCCCCCGAGACGTATCTCACCGCCCCCCCTCCTCGTCTCTCCCAGCTGAGTCGCGTGCATGATAATCCATAATAAAGACGCAATTAAATAACATCTAATTTCTAATATTGTTATTATTATTATTATAGTTATTATTATTGTATTATTTTTATTTGTATTATTATTAGAATTATTAAAATAAAATTCAGCAGCCCATATTAGGTAATTTATCTCACTAGCTTTCTGAATAAATTAATAATTGTTTATATTATACTATATTATTATATATTATTTTGTCATATCATATGATCCCATGAAACATTTTTTTTAGCATATCATGGAGAACTGATGATAAAACTCAACAGCCCATATTAAATAATTTATCTTATTAGCTTTTTGAAAATATCAATAATTATTTATATTATTATTAAATATATATTATTTATTTTGTCATATCATATATTTTATTCTCTATTTTCACATCCAATGAAACAATTTTTTAGCATATCGTGGAAAACTGATGCTAAATTCAACAGCCAATATTAAATAATCTATCTTATTAGCTTTTTAAATTCATTAAAAATTATTTATTTTGGTTACATTTATCTGAAGAAACTAATTTATTATTCCACACAAATTTTCCCACACTCAATAACCAAAAAAAGGGTTGGTTGAAGCCTTAGGTTTATTTTTGCCTATCCAATAAATATCTTCCAGAGGATAACCCCAGAATATCAACTATACCAAAGAAAGGAAATAAATTAATTAATAATTAAACCTTTGAAGCCTGAATGAAACAATTTGATTTTTTTTTTTTCGTAAACATGAGCAGGAAATTGGTAAAATCTGACAAGAAAATAAACTGAAAGGAAACTATTAAAAATAGATAAAGACAACAAAAATTGAGAAAATTATTTCTTTTTAAATAGCAAAAAATGTACAGAAAACCAGGATACCTGTTACAGAAAATGCGTGACTGAATGAATGTCCAGGCAAATATATTATATATTCAAACTTTTGTTATTGAATAAAATAAATTCCAGCACAGTAGGGCAAATATGGCATTACAAGTGAACAATACAATACATACATTTTACTATTAACAGTGATAGAGGAAGTGCTCAGATTCTATATTTAATAAGTAAAATGAGTCAATACCAGTGCGAAAAATATTCCATTACAAGTAAAAGTCCTCCATTAAAAAAGGTGCTATGTCATTACTGGAGAGGGCACCCTCTCAAGGAGTCCACCATGTTGTTTCTACAGTAGCCCTGATCGGACAAATCAAACAATGGCTCTATAGGGCCATTCGCATTTTGTTTGCCACCATAGTTCTCTTACAAGCTTGGCACTAGGCTCCCAGGGACATAGCTAAGCCTTGCTTTCAAATTCTCCCAGCGGTCAATAAGCGTTTTCCCCATAGACCACCATTTAAAAAGAAACAGGACAGGACACATCGAACTGCAAACAAGATAAATCATGACTATTTCCATTATGAACTTTTGATCCATGGAGGTTTTATGTATGTTAAACTGTCCTCCAGCTGAGAAATACAATCAAAAATCCTTGACCTATAGATCAATAAAATACCTCTCAAGTGCAGGAATGTCATGGCCTTGAGTCATTTCTAACCATAAACCCGCATCAAATGTAGCACATTTGATTTGCAACAATGTTAAATTATTATTAAATCATTCATTTCATTTCCTCACTCTCATCTTTTTAGTGTGATGCTAAAAAGTTCCCTCTGCATCTGCGCATTGGACCTATGGCATGTTTACACTTCAGTCTGTGTTTGATGTGTAAATGACCTACATGCAGTATCTGACCACAGTAGGTGGCATATTTCATATCTGGTCACCCTGGTCTTTCTCTCTGCCCGTCTCCCTCACACACAATTACACATCATCCTAAAGAAATCTTTCCAGCGAGACACACACTCACACACAGTGTCCCAGTTCCCAGGGCGCCAGTCAGTCAGACAGCTGAGGTATAAATAGTCTGCTGGCTAAAGTTCCCCTTGAGAGGAAAACTCCAGGAGTGGTGGACCAGCGCTCCCTTCTGAAATGTCTCTGTCAACCTGATCAGTGAAAACCTTTAGTGGTGGCTTTTATGTATTTTATCACTTTTCTAATAATAATAGCAAGACACCCGTCACCCTAACAAAACTCGATCAGCTTAATCTGAGTACAAAGGAAAAAAAACGAAGATCTGAGAAGTTAATCTTTAAGAAATGCACTTTAATTCAGCTGTATGATACATATCAGATGCACACATGTGCACACATAAACACCTGGTTTTGAAGCTCATTCATCAGATATGTTTTGGACAAGCGTGCCAGATGTCTCAGCCTTAAAAAAGCTTACTAAAAAATAAAAGACAAAAAAAAAGTAGTAATCAGAACAAAAAAGCAGATTTATAACAGTTGCTCACAAGTGTGTACTCAAATTCAGAGAAGTCACTGATGAACAAAAATACTGATTCTTACCATAAAGCAGGTATTCAGCTATGTCACCTGGGTGTTTGGTGCAAGCTCACAGACCACAGTCGATTAACTGATTAATCGTTTGGTCTATAAAAATGACAGAAAATCTGGACAAATGTCCCTCACAATTGTGGGAGGGAAAAAAAAACATGAGATATTTCATTTCATTATCACACAAGCCTGAGGAAACCAGCACATATTTAAATCTGAGGTGCTACAATCAGATATCTTTGCATTAAAAATAATAGAAATAACAGTAACAGCTCAGAGAAACAAACCAAAACACTGGTTAAACAGGGTTGCCATCTCCTGGTCAAATTTAGGTATTGCAACATGAACTTAAATACAGTACTTGACCAATGTACCCTCTACCTTTCTGAGCCTCACCAACAAGTGACAGGTGTAAGAGATCGAACCTGCTTTGTTCAGTGAAAATCTATGACTTTTATATAATGAGGCTGGAAAAACAAAAAGCTCAGAATTCAATCAAAGTATTGATATATTGCAGTGAGTTGTACTAACAAACAGAGCGGCTATATGAATCAAGAAATCAGAAATGAGAAAGCTTTTCGGTAGAAGTTACACACTGATTTCCCTGCAAAAACAAACGAATTTGAAAATACACCCTTTCCCTCCAGCTCTCCCTCATGCTCCATCCAGTGACCCAATAACAGCAGTAGTACAGTAATCTCATACATGATCTATCGGGACTGTCTCTTCAAGTCAAGACTTAGATTGTTTGGTTTTTTTGCTAGTCAGTGTCCTTCTAGGGACGTCTTGGTCCCCCTGTGATACAAGACTTGCAGTAGTTGTGTCCACATGGAGTGGAGACAGGATCATTGAATGCATCAAGACAGATTGAACACAGGAGCTGTTCTTCATACAGGAGGCTGCTGGCGGTGGCCATGTCTACATGAGAGGAAAGGATTTCACAATTATAATTTCAATTTCAACCTGCAAAATGTGTAAATCAAATATGTAACTCATTTTTTTTTACCATTTCCCTGTTTAGGAGGTCAATTTTCAAGTGATACCCCTGGTGATAATCTGCAAATGCTGCAGGTTTGATCTGTCAGCAGTGTGCGTGACTCCTCATAAACGTGAGAGACTACTTTTACGTTTTCAAAATTTCCATAGATATTGTGATATTATCGTTATCGTGAACTCTTTTGACCATGACAATCGTGAGGTGTAAATCTGGCGCCAGCCCCAGTGTCCTTAAATATCAACATTTATGTATAGATATATTTTTACCAGTTAGGGGAACACAATTCTTAAGTTTTACTGTTATTTCTTCTTATTTATTGATTGAATTTAAACATAAAAACATTTTCAATCTATTTTTTGATCTGCTGTGGTCTATTTTGGTCTTCCTCAGCCACAGTAGTGTGCATGTGTCTGAGTGTGCACGTCTTGAAGAGACTGCTTGGCTGCAGCTGGACGGCCTCTCCTCTTTACCATGTTCGCTGATCATGACGACGCGAAGTCGGAGTGAATTTAGTGGAGCACAGGAGTATCTCATGATAAATTGTCCCTCTTATAATAGCTAGACTCATGGTTACAGTATATATCACATCCGGTTTGATCACTACTGCAAAAGCTGTAAGAATTGAAACGTACGCTGGAAATGCGCCAGTGTCAGAAGGCAAATAAACACAATGAAAAAAAACATCCTTTGAGCTCAACAATAAACATGTCATAAAATCATATTTGTAATCAGTGGCCCTGGTTACAGGAAATACAACCGGAGCCGCTGTCAAAACGCTGCCTACTGCGGTGTAATTTCGAAGTTTACCATCACGGATACGGGCTACAAGATTCTTGAAGGTTACATTTAGCTTAAAGTATCAGAGCACTTGAACTTCACCTGCTGAGGAGTCCGTGTTGTCCGTGGAAATGTTGGAAACTGACAGCTTGCGTTCACTTCAGGCGCGCAGGATACTTTCATTTCCTGAGAAACAGTAGTTACATGTGTAACCCTAGCTCTATGACTACATGTTCCGCCCTCGTACCTTCGCTATTGGGAAATCCCTAGGCTGCATCCCAAGTCTTTTAGGCTGCATCCCAGGTCTCTTAGGCTGCATCCCAGGCTGCATCCCAAGTCTCTTAGGCTGCATCCCAGGTCTCTTAGGCTGCATCCCAAGTCTCTTAGGCTGCATCCCAAGTCCCTTATTTTTACTGCTAACTCCTAAAAAAGAGCATGGATACCAAGAGGCGAAGCTCCGTTAAATTTTTGCCAACAGCCACTAGGGGCGCTGCCGCCATCTTGGACTGTTGAGTTTGGACTGTTGCGCCCAGACAACATGCAATAAGTCAAGGAGAGAGGAGAAAAAAGTAAAAGAAAACAGTGTAGTGCAATTAACTGCAACAACTATCAACACCCCGCACCTGGCCTTCCACCGTAGGATCCATATGTGATCATAGCTCTGCCATCTCTGGTAGCCACCTCAAAGCACTGTTTTTTCCTTCTCAACTGATTACGCTAGCAATTAGCTTGCCTTGTTCCGTTAAAATATTGTTAACTTTAACATGGCCCGAGCTAGCTTAAGGTAAACATCTGCTCCTTCTAAAGATGATTTTTGATTTCTGATGACTTATTTAGAGATACTAACATATTCAGCAAACATGTAGTATAATTCAATATTAACTGTAGCTGGATGTAAAGTGAACAAATGTGATGTTTCCCAGCTAATCCTCCGCTAGTCTGCATTAACGATGAGTGAAAAATGATGCTGAATTTAGCAGCAGACTTCCCTAATAGTAATATAAAGTAGTAGTAAAATAAATAACTTTTGGCATTCATTTTTTATATGACATAAAGGAAATACGGTAAATCAGTAACACATTCTCAGCCCTAATGACTAAATACTTATTTCAATGTATGTTGCTGAGTTTATTTAATAATGAGCGATTTTCTAATGTAGGTTGAGAATGAAGTCAGACAGGCAGGGATATCACGTACTGTCAGTTGAGGACTCATTCTCTTCTGCAAATTCTTATTATTATATTATATTATATTATATTATATTATATTATATTATATTATATTATTATATTATATTCTTATTATATTCTATTCTATCTCTGGTAAAGCTCTTGTGGTTTTATTTCTCTTATCAGTGGTACCATTGGCAATGGGAACAATCCCTTTTTGTTTTGGTTACGTGTTCAACACACAGTTGCTGGAGACCAAACTTTAGCTTAGACTGGTTGTTAGTCAGACACGGACAGTGCAACAGGTAGGCTACCAGAGCTCAGCAAAGACATTTTAGAAAATGCTAAGTTAACATTCGTTAAACATTTGTTAAAAAATATATTAGTATTTGCTGGAATGAAGGCGAATTACTTTGGAAAAGAACCAGCGTTGGCAGTTAAGGCACAAAATCTGTCAAGACTGACAAACTGAGCACATCTGCGAGTCCAGTGACCAGTCATGCCTTTTAGACATAAAAGCGGCAATAAGAAAGGACAAGAGAGAGGTCAAGGTCAAGAATGAAGGCAAAAAGTTCACTGTATGTACTGTATTTTATGGGCTATGGTAAGTATGTCTGTGTGTTGGCTATGTAGCTATGATCTGTAATAATGTAAAGGTCAAAATACCTCTGCTAACCTGATCAGTGAAAACTTTTAACATTTTATCCTTACAAAGAAAGTCTAAATTGACCACCTTTTCTAATCATAACAGGACACAATGCCCGTGAGCAAGACTCTTGACACCCTGACAGAACTCAATTAATGTAAACTGAGGAAAGAGACAAAACGATCAGATAAGTTTATCTTTAAGAAATGCACTTTTATTAAGCAATACAATACATTTCAGATGCATAGTGCACACATAACAAACACCTGGTTTTGAAGCTTGTTTAATCAGATTTGTTTCAGCCAAGCATGCCAGATGTCTTGGCCTTCAAAAAAAGCTTGCGTAAAAAAATGTTCCATATGTACCGTTTCAAGCATAAAAGCACATTTATCATACACTCACAATTGTGTACTCAAATTCAAAGTGACTAATGAACAAACGATTCATACTTTGCATAAAGTAGGTGTTCACTGATGTCAGCTGTAAATTTTGTGCCTTCCTACAGACTATGTAAGCCCAGTCGATTAACTGATTTATTGTTTGGTCTCTAAAATGAGATGCATTACGCCATGGAGACCAATTAACACGTTCGCGTCACTTGTTTTGTTTGACCATTTGGCCAATTTTTGACAATTGTGCATTGATTTGAATGTATTTTTTACTTATGAGCTCCTTTGTTGTCATTAAATGGAAAACAATTTCTATTTCTTCCATCAAGATTTTGATTTCTGCACCCTGTTTGGATTTTACAACCTTGTCAAAAAGTAGAACTGCAGAACGAGCCTTACTCTCATTATATTCAAAGTGCCTTAATGTGTTTTGTTTGCCTTTATGTATTATGTAAAGTGCATGTTTTTATTTAAGTAGAAAATTCAGTAAATATATTTGTCAAAAAATACTTAAACAGTTCATTTATTATAACGATGATTATAAAGGTTACATTTCTGTAGATTAACTAATCTATAAATCCAATATAGATTTCAAAAGGTGCAGTATACTTTCTGTGCAGTATAATATGAATTCAGCCTGTCTGTTTATTACATTTTGCTTTTACTATTTAATTAAACATTTTAAATTGCTCTGCATTTTTACTGATGTGTCTTGTTTTGCTTACCTTACCTGACCTTGACTTACCTTACCTTATCTTAAAACCATGTTTGACCGTGACAAAGATAAAGTAGGGTTTCTATGATGGTATTGTCCACTTCTTGTTGTTTCCTCCTACAGTAGCAACTTGGTGAAACAGATTAGAACACTGGTTAAACAATGGTGTCATCTTCTGGTCAGATGCAGGTATTACAGCATGTGTGTAACTATAGTACTTGACTGATCTGCATTTTTTCTGCCTTTCTGAACTTCATCACCAAGTGTCAGGTATAAGTGATCGAACCTGCTTCAGTTAAAAAATCTGAAACAAAAAGCTCAGAATTCAATCAAAAACAACATTTATAATATATTGAGTATTTGTCCTTTTGTAATATGTGATGAGACCACTACCACCTTTTGGCAGGGTCATTTCCCCTGGTGTAGTGAGTGGCACTTTGCTCAAGCTACAGGGGTGATTTCAAGTATGTTGTCAGGATCATGTTCGATGAAACCAAAAATGGGGTAGAGCTTTCGTCTGCCACTTAAAGATGTGCCAGCCATAGAATAGAGAAAAGCTTTTAAAGCTGGTGGGGTCTCAATGAAGTCACATCCTGTGTAGGAGTAGATCAGAGCCCTGGCTTCCACGTCATAGAAGGAGACCTCTTCCTTCTCATAATCAACAAACACACCAACTGTCTGGGGCCTTTGCTTCAGGTACAGGCGAGCAGAGCAACTAGCGTTAACAAAACATTCATTGTACACTGCCCTAAGTGTCCAGCCTCCATCCTCTGGGGTGGGAAAATAAAGCCTGTCCCAGTTAATAGGCTCTTTCATCACTCCCAACAACCAATCTTGACTCCTACTGACCTGAACCTCATAGTAGAACCTGCCTGAGGAAAAACCCTCTTTCCCAAGGACCAAGGATACATGTTCAAATCTTCTCCTGAACAAAGTAGGTGCAGACGGTGGACCGTAACGACATCTCAGTTGTTTCTCATCCTCAGACACCATGAGCTTAGAAAAGGCTGTGCAGGAGTCCAGAGTCACATCCACTGCATCGCACTGCTGGATCATCATCAGCTTGTCCTGAGGTGGAGTCCACACTTCTTTGACAAACTCATCTGTCGTACGTTCTTCAGCTGCATCAGGCTGCTCAGTGGCCTCACAACCATCAGATAACCTGACCTCATGAATGAGCATCTCCATCTCATTACTGAGCATCTTTTCCATCTGGGCCACTGCTTTTTTCACCATCCCCACATAACTCTGCTGACTCATGTTAGAGAAGTCTGGTGCAGATGGAGGGATGGAGTGGGACAGAGGGTCAAATATGCCCTCAGTGTGCGAGAGAGAAAGCCAGGTCGGCAGGAAGAGGAGATAGTCCTCTGAGAGATCTATCGGCTGGGTAGATTGGGTCAGAGCGTCAAATATGACAGTGTGTGCAGGGGTGTAGAGAGATGGACAGCTCTGAAGAAAGCGGAGGTGGTCCTCTGTTTGTAAATGTTTCTCCATTTCAGATCTTCTCCTTTTCATCTCAGCAATTTCTTGTTCCAGCTGTGTCACACAATCTTCAGCCTTCTTCCGTGCTGCTTCCTGCTTCTCCTGGATCACCTCAATCAGCTTAGCCTGGCTTTTTTGCAGAGAAACCAACAGAGCAGTGAAAACCTCAGCAATGTCTGCGATCTCCTTCTCTGACCTTGTTTTGCTCTTTTCAACTGAGCCTTTGAGTTCCTTAATACTCCTGGATTTTGCGTTTTCCATCACTTTTATCTCTGACGTCATGTAGTCCACGTGGGCTTTCCTCTCTCTGAACGCATGCTCTAACAGGACAGCTTCATGCATTACATGGTCGTCTTTCAAGCACATGAAACAAACACACATCTGGTCCTCTTGACAGAATAGCTCAAACATCTTGTCGTGCTTCTTACACACCCTGTCCTCCAGGTTTGACACAGGGTCAATCAGCTGGTGCTTTTTAAGAGTTGTGACTCTCTGATGAGGCTCCAGGTGAGTCTGGCAGTAGGAGGCCAAACACACCAGGCACGTCTTCTGGGCTTTGCGCTTCGGCTCAAGGCAGATATCACAGGGCACCTCCCCTGGTTTGGCAAGGATGTCATCTTCCCCCCTCACCTTCATGTTGTTGAAATGCTCCACCATGTCTCTGAACTCCGTGTTGACCTGAAGCTGAGGTCTCTTGCGGAACTTCTTCTTACAGAGGGGACACTGGATCTGGTTACTGCTGGCCCAGTACCCTGTGATACAAGACTTGCAGTAGTTGTGTCCACATGGAGTGGAGACAGGTTCATTGAATGCATCAAGACAGATTGAACACAGGAGCTGTTCTTCATATAGGAGGCTGCTGGCAGCGGCCATGTCTACATGAGGGAAAAGGATGTGACTATTAGAAATTCAAATTCAAAGCACAATATGAAGATTAGAGCATAAATGTAACATGCTGTGCAGAAGTGTTGCTTTAAATTGGGGGTGGGTCATACCAAAAAATTTGGTTTTGATCCAAGTAATATAGGGCCATAATCTCCAATATCAATGCCAATATGCTTATAAAATTATTTATGAGGTTAATAATCAGGCTGGTAAAGCTAGAAATGATAAAAACTAATAATTACTAACTGTAGTTTGAAAATGTAACAGTAACTAATGCTGACGATCTGATCTGACTTAAATATTAATTCCACTATTATATACTTGGATATGCCTTGCCTGAGCCTCTCTGAACAGGCTCTGCTAGTGAACTCTGTCTCTGTTTCAGGGCTTTGGATCAAGCAGCAAACATCAGGGCTGAAAAATGAAGCCAACACTGAAGTACCAAAAAGTGCAGTTCATTGAATGGTCACTTGAGGCTTTTTTAATTTTTTTTTTTTTTTTGGTAACTCACCCGTTGCCATTTATAAAGGCTTAAAATTACGCTTAGTCAAGGGTGAGCCGTTTTGAGCGACACACTGTTCTGTTGATAGTGTCCTCAACTTCTCAGTCAGTACGTTTACATGTACAGTTAAGTTGAGCTATGGCTATACCTCAACTATGCCATTTAATTGGACGACTGTTCTTGTCCCAGTATACCAGCAAGGTAGGTGAATCGATGTATTGACCGAACTATGTTCAACTCTGCTACAGTAGTTGGCGATATGCCCCCTTTCAGCATGTTGGTATTGGACCTTCTTCTGGTTGACCTATTGCGTCAAAGACCAAACAATCGGCAGCTAGGGGCAAACTGGTACTATGGTGGACAACTTTACAGCTCTGTACATTTCATCCTCCCAAAAAATGCACAGTTCTGGATGTCGATTTCACCATGTTGTTACCAGTTCTTCATCTGTTACGCCTTTAATGTGTTCGACTTCCAGGTCAAAGCCCGGCACTGTGGAGCATGTGCTGAGCACCTCGGCCAATTTGGGTCAAATTGACTGTATACATGCAGTCAGTCCCAATTTGAATCCCAATCACATCATCTGGGTGCGTTCGTGCGACTCTAAGAAATTCTGTTTGTACGTTTTCAAATCAGACTTAAAGTCCAGTTTTAGTCGGTCTAAAACAATAAATCAATTTTTTTCTAATGTCATGTAAATGTACGGTGTCAGTTCCACCCCTCGCTCCTCCTCAGCACCAGCCTCTTGCCCAGATATGGTCACTATGGCTCAAAAATAAGATGGTGATGTTCAAAATGCCAAACTCGAGGCTTCAAAACAGGAGTCCACAAACCTATTGGTGACATTATGATAGCAACGACTGTTAGTTGCACAGTCTATGGTCTGGATGCTCAGGCATTTCCCTCCTCCTCCCTTCTTTTCAGAAGCAGGACATTAGAGTAAAAGAGTTCATCTTTCAAGGCTCACTATGTTTCACTGATGAAAACAGTAACACAGAGAGAACTAAAAAAGGAAAATCTTTGGATATTGCAGCATACACTAATACCCCTCTGACACTTGAAGAAAACAACATTTGGGGGATCCTGCCATTGACAAACACAGCCCAGATAGTTAAGCATTGGGATCTGTGGTAACCTATAGTAACCTTTATTGTCATTGTGAAGTTTTTCATCTGGACACAGGCTATAAAGTATTAACTAAATCAATTACACAGCCTGCCCCGCTATAATTTCAGGGAACCAGGAAATGTCATCGTACATTTTAATAAGATCAAAAAGGTAATCAGAGTACTTAAACTTTACCTGCTGAGATGTTTGTGTTGTCTGTGGATAATAACGGTCAGTGAAAGTCTCCCTTTAGGCGTGCAGTTTCATTTCTTGGGAATGACACATGATCCCTCTCTTCCTCCTCCTCCTCTTCCTGGAAAAAGTTAGTAAAGCTGACTTTAACAGCATTGTGCTCTCCCCTCAGACTTTTTCCAGAAATATTCGGTCACAACAAACAGCCAGCAATACCACTGCCAGCTCCAAGCCTCATTTCTTTGAGCTACCGTGAGGTATTGTAAATGAAGAAGACGTCTTAAGCAATTACATGTTTGACAAACAAAACTATAGGTCTAATTCTGAAAATGTTAAACCAAGATTATTCCAGTATGAAAGCAGGAAATCCTAACAAAGAGTGCTATGCCTTGTATCAGAAAACAGGCAAAACAATAAGCATGTCCTTATTACCTTAGCTAATACCATCTCACTATAATGTTAAAACTCATCTGTGCCAATTTACTTTATTTACAGGGATTTTATTTTTTGATTTGACCAGTTTATATATGAAGCTGATGAGGGATGCTTTTGTGATCCTGACCTCTCTTGAACACTAGATGCCTCTGTTACCTAATGAAAGCGAGGAAAAGGAGGGTATACAGCCAAGCAGAAAGGCTGTTTTAAACACATTACATTTTGCCATAGATGTAGTGTTCCTAACATTCAGAGGCAAATGTGTTAACCTTTAGAAAAGTGTATTTTACACTAATTATTTTATTATTTATAAGCTATAAAGCAGTACAGCATAAATTAGTACAAACATGTTGGATGGGTAAATAGGCCAATAATGAAGACAAAACGTCCCCTGTATGTATGCTTGGTTTAAGCTACAATGAGCATGTCTGTGTGGTAGTGCGTAGTCTGAAGTATTTGAGGACTGAGGCGATGAAGACTATAATGGCTGTTACGTTGGTCAGGTAATCTATACGTCTCTGCAGGGGGGAGTTAATCAGGCCCCAACGCCCTGTGACTTACACACACATTCTTGTTTTTTTCAGCTGTGGGGCCCACAGGCATTTTGGTTACTTGTGAGGACCACCCTTTGCAGTGGTCAGACATGCCTGAAAAAATCAGGTCTGATTAAGAGTGATTGCCAAAGACAAATATAACCTAAAATGAGCGATTGAAAAACACACATACACTAGAGAAAAAGTGTTCAAAACTATGCCTGATTCTAACACACTGAGAGACTTCTACAGGGAAGCATGGCATTTTGTGGAGAAGTAGAAGCTGTTGGATTTTGTGTCAAGTGCCACAAACTAGGCACTTGACTCCAACAGAACACAACGAATGTAATCTGAGGAAACAGAAAAAAACAAAGATCTTAAAAGGCATGTTTAAAGAAATGCACTTTTATTAAGCCGTATTATACATGTCAGATGCATAGCACATACATAACAAACACATGGTTTTTAAGCTTATTCATTAGATATGTCTTGGCCTTCCAAAAAAGCTCGCTTAAAACAATAGTGGAGCCCCGTCATCAGTGCCATCAAAAAAAGTGATCATAACAGAAAAGGATGCATGTCATTTGCACACTATTGTCTACTAAATTTTCAAGAACTCATTGATAAACAAAATTATTGATACTCCTCATAAAGCAGGTGTTCAGTAATCTTAACTGAAAATTTTCTGCATCTCCAAAGACTATGTCCGCCCAGTTGATTAACTGGTTGTTGGGACTATAAAATGATAGAAGACCTTGACAAATGTCCATCACAATTTCAAAAAGACCAAATTAACATATTGAAGTTGTTTGGTTTGTCCCACCAGAAGCTAAAAAACAGAATTCGAAGCATTTTTGCATTAAAAATGACTTAAATGATTATTCCATTATTAAAATGATTATATCTGATAAATGTTAAAACTATACAACAAAAGCATTTCTAAAAGTGCCAAAGAAGAAATTGGGTACCCATGAAGCCACTGTCCACTCCTCATAGTTGTTTCCTCCTACAGTGAAGTCCCTAAAGAAATCGACCATTGATGTAAATATAGTATATGACTGATCTATCTTTCTACCTGATCTGAAATTAACCTCATCATCACCAGCAGTCATCTAAGTAATCTTACCTGCTTTGCTCAGTGCAATTTCAGGCTAATTGCAATATGGCAAGTAAAACAAAAAGCTAAGAATAAAATCAAAGAATATATATATATTACTCTGTTAAGTTTTTAAGTTTTAGTCTTTTGTAATGTGTAATGCCACTACGATAACCTTTAGGTAGGGTTATGTACCCTGATATGATGGCACTTTAGGTTGCCCAAGTTACTGGGGTGATTTCGAGCATGTTGTCAGGATCATCATCGATTAAACCAAAAATGGGGTAGAGCTTTTGTCTGCCACTTAAAGATGTGCCAGCCATAGAATAAAGAAGGGTTTTTAAAACTGGTGGGGTCTCAATGAAGGCACAGCCTGTGTGGGAGTGGATCACACTCCTGTCATCCACGTCATAGAAGGAGACCTCTCCCATCTCATAATCAACAAACACACCAACTTTCTGGAGCCTTTGCCTCACGTATGGAGATGCAGAGCAATCAGAGTTCACAAAACATGTCTCTTGGAATTGACTGTGGAATCCACCAAGTGTCCAGCCTCCATCCCCCGGGGTGGGATAGTGAAGTATATCCCTGTTTAAGGACTCCTTGACCACTCCCAAGAGCCAGCCTTTACTCCCACTGACTCGAACCTCATAGTAGAACCTGCCTGAAGAAAAACCCTCTTTGCCAAGGACGAAGGCATGATGCTGAAATCTTCTCCCAAAAAAAGCAGATGGTGGACCTTCATGAAATCTCAGTTGTTTCCCATCTGCAGACACCAGGAGTCTGGGATTGGCTGAGTAGGAGTCCAGAGTCACATCCATTGCATTGCACTGTTGGATCATCATCAGCTTGTCCTCAGGCGGGGACCACACTTCTTTGACAGGCCATTCATCAGCCTCACAACCATCAGATAACCTGACCTCATGAATAAGCCACTCAGTCTTATTACTGAGCATCTTTTCCACTTGAGCCCCTGCTTTTTTCACCTTCTCCACAAAGCTCTGCTGACTGATGTCAGTGAGGTCTATTGGCTCGGTGGCTTGGGTCAGAGCATCGGATACGACAGTGTGTGCAGGGACGGAGAGAGATGGACAGCTCTGCAGGAGGCTGAAGTGGTCGTCTGTTTGTAAAAGTTGTTCCATTTCAGATCTTTTCCTCCTCAACTCAGCGACTTCTTGCTCCAGCTTTGGAAGGTGGTCTTCAGCCTCCTTCCGTGCTGCTTTCTGCTTCTCCTGGATCACCTTAATCAGCTCAGTCTGGCTTCTTTGCAGAGAGACCAGCAGAGAAGTGAAAACCTCAGCAATGTCTGCGATCTCTTTCTCTGACCTTCTTTTGTTTCTTTCAAGGAAGCTTTTAATTTCCTTGATATTCCTAGATTTAATGTTTTCCATATTTTTTAACTCTGATGTCACAGAGCCCACCTGGGCTTTCCTCTCTCTGAACGCGTGCTCTAATGGCACAGCGCCATGTGTTGCATGATTGTCTTTCAGGCACATGGAACAAATACACACTTGTTCCACGTAACAGAAGAACTCAAACATCTTGTCGTGCTTCTTACACACCCTGTCCTCCAGGTTTGACACAGGACCAATCAGCTGGTGCTTTTTAAGAGTTGTGACTCTCTGATGAGGCTCCAGGTGAGTCTGGCAGTACGAGGCCAAACACGCCAGGCACGTCTTCTGGGCTTTGCGCTTCGGCTCAAGGCAGATGTCACAGGGCACCTCCCCTAGTTTGGCGAGGATGTCATCTTCCCCCCTCACCTTCATGCTGTTGAATTGCTCCACCATGTCTCTGAACTCTGTGTTGACCTGAAGCTGAGGTCTCCTGCGGAACTTCCTTTTACAAAGGGGACACTGGATCTGGTTACTGCTGGCCCAGTACCCTGTGATACAAGGCTTGCAGTAATTGTGTCCACATGGAGTAGTGACAGGTTCATTGAACGCATCCAGACAGATTGAACACAGGAGCTGTTCTTCATATAGGAGGCTGCTGGCAGAGGCCATGTCTACATGAGGGAAAAGGATTTGACAATTAATTTCAATTTCAACCCCCAAAATGTGTAAATCATACATGTAACTCATTTTTTTTGTCATTTCCCTGTTTAGGAGGTCAATATTCAAATGATACTTGTTTTGGGTGCTCAAAGTTCATAACACCTGCCTCTTGTAGCCAAATAGCATCCAACACAGTATGCAGGTCTGAGCATGAAGGCAACATGTGTAGCAGCATGACAAGTTGCATTTAAAGGTTTGTCACCAAAACACCTGTGCATATTGTGTTGTTCGCAGTAATTTTCCAAATACTTTATGCCCACTTTTTTAATGATGTAAGAGCTGAAGAGTTCATTTTTCCAGGGTCATTTTTCCAATGAGGATCATACAAGGAGACCTCCATGTGGTAAATCACCAGCTAAAATGTGTGTAGTCTATTAGACTTAATTGGCACTTCATGTCGATGCAGAATTTCCAGCCCGTTCTCATTCCCATGGAGTCAAATACCATCACTCTGTCATGTCCCTGGGTGTGTGACATTGGCACCAAAGGCACCCTTTTGCACTGTGCTTTCAAGTACACATCAGCCATTCATGTATTGCACATGACACCAGCACACAACAGAGCACCATAAGCAAAGCACAACCAAACTCCTAATTCATCAAGCAACATTATCTAAAATCTCAAATAATGTAAAGATGTTACATCATCTACAAACAGTTATCGTGCATGGCTGTCACGTTAATATGTCGGACCAAACATACTTATTTTTTAACCCAAAACATGATTTGCTTTTGCCAAAACCTAACCAAAACTGTGTCACAGCACACACCACTTGTTAGAGGCTGTTGCAGCTCTGTGTCACACAGATGTGCTACAGGGTGCCCTGTGTGTTGCTGCAAGACGGCTGACAATTTGTGGATATACAACGATCTGGGAATGAGAACAGGTTCAGTGCGGAGATCTTGGAAAAGCAGCCAATTTTTGAACTCGCTTTTACAGTGACCACGGTGAAGAAGTTCAGTTCAGTTTGGTCAGTGAATCAAAAGCTTTGGGAATTCCAGCACATGCTGGCAATGTGTTACCGGGGAAATACTCCCTGCAGTGACACCTGTGGAAAACAACATTTGAGCTCAACTGCGAACATGTCAACTAAATGCATTTAACATAGAAATTAGTAATAAAATCATGAAATTTGCAATTAGTAGACCTGATTAAATGCAGAAAATACCGTAGATCCTGCACCTGTCAAACACAGCCCAAATAGTTTTAGTCTTTAGTAGCCTGTATTAACCTTATCATTTTTTAAATTAAGTTACATTAGATCATAGTATCAGAACACTGCAACTTTACCTGCAGAAGTGTCTCTGTTGTCTGTGGAAACTGATTGAAGTGCAGGGGCGAGGTCTACTTTAGGCGTTTACTTTCATTTCTTGGGAAATAATAGTCACTGGATGGACCAGTAACTCCAGTTCTACAGTATGTGCTGTGCCTACTTACAGGCTTCCCTATTGGTTAACCTCACCAATGCTCTGGTATGCCACCCTGACACATCTTTCCTCTCGCTGCCCTTTGGAACTAGAAACCATACATTATAAAAGAGCACATCAACACCATTAGCCAATGATTTACAGCACTTTATTTGCTGTGAAGTTATCACACATGGAGTCATAAGCACACTGTTTAAAGTAATCTAAAAGAAGACAGGAGACAAGCAAGTTGGTCTTGGACTCTCACCGTACTGTGATGAAGCAGCAAAAAGAAACTTTCTCCGACTCAACAACGTACCAAATATTCAGAACAACACTGTAATAATGATTCATGCTCTTTTTTAACTTGTGTTTTATTTGTTGATATTGTTGCTTGAAGTGAGCACCTGTTAGACGACGCTGATGTTGGACAGCTACCACATGAGAGTGTGGAAAAGGAGGGTGTACAGTATAGTAGAAAGGCTATCCCATTCACATTACATTTACCATGTTTGTATTACGCATATAGATTTCAAAAGCAACTGTGTTACCCCTTTTTTCAATATCATTTTAAACGTTGAGGTTATGTTATCATGAAATAAGCTAGTGTTAACATATAGGACGTGATAGACATTAAATGTTAAGGTCAAGAATGAAGGCAAAAGGTCCACTGTATATACAATACACACTACAATGTTCTTTTAATGCTTTGGCTGATCGGTGTATGAGTGCATTTTGTGAGTGTCTGTGTGGTAGTGCAGTCTAAATGTGCAATAATAAGCAGAAGTGTGTGCACGTCAGTGAATGCGCATCATAAGCCATGGAAAGTGTCCAGTGCGCTGCATGCCGAAGGTGCTGATGAAGAAGTTGAGGACTGTGGTGACGAAGACTATGACAGTCGTTACGTTGTTCAGGTAATCCAGACGTTTCTGCAGGGTGGAGTTATTCAGGTCTCGACGGCCTGTGGCACACACACACATACACAAACACACAGAATAGAGAAAGAGAGGGTTCAAACTACACTTGGCTCTGACACTGCGAGAGACTTCTAATTCGGCCTGGATGCACGACACATAAATGGACAAGCTTAACTTGTCTCCACACACTATCGCCTGTGATATCATTATCGTGTGCACCCTGTCTGTTTGCATTCACTTTATTTTACTCCAGCTGACCATTACCAGACACGTATCAACCAATCTTCAGCAAAAACCACAACAAACAAAGCACAGGCTTCTGTTAAATCACTACATTTATTCAGCTTTCTGAAGGAGAGGGTGTACGTACATATTAAAGGCATGTCTTTTATTTATATTACCCTGATTTTTGTCTGGTACTGAACCTTAAATTTCAATTTCAAACAAGTTTTTAAAATGAATCATATTTTCAAAAAGACAATTTTTTATCATTTTACCAACTTCCAAACAAGAGAGAAACACATGTAAAATGTAAAACAGTTTGAAATACATGTAATGGAACACAAACACAATTTTGCACAAGCAAGTTATTTTAAGCAAATTAAATAATGCATATTTACAAAGATATTCAGTTGGTTAAGGTGAAAATATTTTAGTTGGATTACAGAGTGAACCACATTTTTTAAAAGCCTGAATAATAAATAAGATTTGATGTTTGAACATATGCAAACTGTATGTGAATTGTCAGCAATGAATTTCAACTTTGAATCAACATGTTTACGTGTGTGTAGGAAATACACTGAGTATGTATGTGGTGTGTGTGTGTGTGTGTCAGAAGTGGAGTCGAGCGAGCAGCCAGCGGAAGAAGCCAGTCCTCTTGGATCCGAAGAAGCTGATGAAGAAGTTAATCACCGTGGTGACGAAGATGACGCCTGTAGCAAGGTTGTTCAGGTAGTCGAGTCGTTTCTGATTGGACACCACGTTCAGGTCCCTGCGGGCTACAACACACACACACACACACACACAAACAAACACGCAGACAGACACACATACACACAATTTCAAACATTTCAAACACCCATACACACCCATACATTTGATGCATGCATATTCACACACACTCACATTATTCTATACAGGCACACTATAATGCACCCATACATGCAGCAGCAGAGTTCAGTCACTCACCCTCCAGCCTCTGGCACGTTTACATGACAATTCGACCCGACTATGGTACCAAAGTTGATGTTTGTGTTGTGTTTTGGGGCGTACTAAATGCTTTCTCGCTGAGACTTAGACAAGAAGATAAGATACCACTCTCATATCTGTACTGTAAAATTGAAGATGAAGCCAGCAGCTGGTTGGCTCACCTGAAGCTTTTAACCAGAACCAAGAGACTTGATCACACCACTCCATTTTTAGCGTCCTTACACTGGCTCCCAGTGTGTTTTAGAATAGATTTTAAGATTCTCTCTCCCAGCTATATCTCTGGCCTCTTAGTGCCGCACACGCCAGGACATATTTGAGGTCCTGGGGCAGAGGTCTTTTGTCTGTTCCAGGGGTCCAGCTGAAAACTAAAGGGGACAGTGTTTGCTGTCGGGGCCCCGAGGCTCAGGTCTTCCAAGTCAGTGATCTCTTTTAAGTCCCTTCTTAAAACATACTTTTATCAGAGAGTCTTTCCTGATTTTACTTGAGTTTTAAATTCATTAAACTGTCTTTCATTTCCTAAGTTTTTATGCACCAAAGTGTTTTTATTAGTTCCTTTAAAAGTTGTTGTTTTCATGTCTCGTCTGTTCTAATAACTGACATGTAAAGCACTTTGTAACTTTGAAAAGTGAAAAGCGCTAACCCTAACCTCTGTAACTTAATTATAAGTGTCTAACTTTACCTTAAGTAAGTTCGTAAGATATCATATGAACCATTGTATGAGGAGACACCAGTGAGAGTTTGTAGAGAAATGTTTTCATATAGTTTTGTTGTTGTTAAATCTAAAGGATTTTCTCCACATTTGGATACTTTGTTCACTATTTAAGCATAGTAAAAAAAAAAAATACAACAAAGTTTTCTTCACAAATTCAACATAACACACGGTGAGTAATTGACATACAAATGATAATTTCGCGGATTGAGTGTTCTTTTAAGGTTGAATGCTGAAAGAAATTACAAATGTGTAGTATGTGTAGTATGTGCATGAATGGGTAAAAATTGAAGCTTCATGTATGTGTAGGATTTCAAACATCTGTGCTTTGGCACCATCTGGTGGTTGTGTGAAGAACGACAGTGTTGCAAACACCAGTGCACATTTAACATGTTCGTTTGTGTTAAGTTTTTGTGTACAAATGTACGTACAGTGTGCGAATGTGCCTGCTGAGGGTGTTTCATAGGATGAAACGCTGAAGCAGCCACCGCAGGAAGCAGCTGCGTTGCGTGCCGAAGGCGGCTTTGATGATGTTGACGATGAGGGTGAGGAAGAAGATGCCAGTGGTCAGATTGTTCAGGAAGTTTAACAACCTCTGATAAGAGGAGAGGAGGGTCAGCTCACAACGAGCTGCGCACATACACACATATATATGCACACACAGACAACAAGAACAAACAGACAGAGACACACAGACAGACAGACACACACACACACACACACACATTTGGTTGGTCCCTTGGCCCAGTCCATTCACACTGACCACAATCACATGAATACATCAGAGTACAGTAATACTGTAGTTGATTAGTACTTTAAGTACAATAAGTCACACTCCTCTGTGTGTGTCCGTGTGTGTGTGAGATCCTATGTTGAATGTGTCTTTCCAAACTTCCCAAAATGTAGAATCATTCCCTACATCAGAGGGTCAGAAATGCATCCTGGCAAAGAGGCCGGTGCGCTCCATCCCGAAGACGGAGATGAAGATGTTGGTGACGAAGATGAGGAAGATGATGATGGTGGTGGTGTTGTTCAGGCTGTCCAGGCGCTTCTGGTTGGTCTCTTCGGTGACGTCTCGCCGAGCTGCAACAAGCACACACATGTACACACACACACACACAAAATAACAAACTACACACAGAGGGAAGTATTCCAGTACATATATTTTACTGTCATCATCCTTGTACAAAGAATATTTGGTCGCTCTAAGAAAGTGACGGGGCTTCAGCCTGCACTGCCTGTATTCTCACAACAAACCAATGTGTCAGTGTATTAGTATGTTAATATGATTGATTAAAAACATGGAGGATGGATTCCTGATTTCTGGTCTTTTAAGCCGAGTAATGCTGTAATGTGATTGGCTCACCAATGATGATGATCAGGACTCCAGCCACTATCTGCAGAGCCAGGGAGAAGGAGATGAGTGTCAGGACAGCAGCGTAGTACCTGAGGAGAAGAGAGAAATGATGAGGTAACAGTAGAAGCTGGAGCTCAGATAAAACCCCTCTCTCACACAGACTGTACCTGTATCCAGCTCCCTGTTCGATGACAGTCTTCATGTGTGTGATGTTCGCCAGGAACAGAGCGATGTCCAACATGCCCTCTGCTGCTGTCTTCTTTGTGGCGTAAAGGTTCATGTTCAGATTTGAGGCTGAACCTCCCTGAAAGAGAGAGATACAGATTTCACTCTCACTCTGTTACTCTCAGCGCCAAAGGCAAGTGACTAGACTAGAGCCAGTGCTTGATTTTTCCGTTTTGGGCTACTGTAGAAACATGGCCGATTTCGTGGAAGCTGTCCTGCTTCGCAAGTCGATATCAATGGCTCATTCTAAGGTGACAAACACACAATGATAGGTATGAATATTATACCCTTTCTGCCAATAGATGCCACTGAATCATACACACTGGACCTTTAATTTCTTTTTAACCTCGTTGCATAGAACTGCCAATGCTGCTGTGGCCGTGGGGCAATCAGAAGTCCCAATAAATCGAAGAATGCTTGCGGTGGTTGGCTGTGAGCAAAATCACACAAAAGTCTTTCATCATACTTGGTGCTGAGTTTTTTTTTTGGTTGCGACATAGAAATATCTTTAAATTTGGGGCCGTCATGTACAAGTCAGCAATAATAATAACATAACGTCAGCTTGCTAGTTAGCTACCAAGACATCGGCATACTGCCATTTTCTTTTTGTGACACAAGAGAATTACCATGACACACTGAAACAACATTAAACTGAGATAAAACGATGGTTGTAATAATATTTAAATCTGAATTTGTTGGTGGCTTTTGTTACTAGTACAAACATCTTGCCAATGATTTTGCTAATGAGTAGGCCTGTATCAACCCTGGTACCCCTCTAAAGTGCCACCCACATAAATGAAGCTTAGTCCTTCATGTGAGAAACCCCTGCAAATGCAACTCTCTGACATCCTGGCTGTCACTGCAGCTGCATGCTTCCTCAAAAAGACAAAAGGCAGAGGACAACAGAGAGAACAACAGAAGAAGGATGAAGACAAACAGGGGATAGAGAAGAGCAAGTGCTAGAAAAAAAATCTCCAAGTTACTCTGCTGAAGTCTGGCCAGTAGAGGGCAGCAAAGACCATGAATACTGTCACAGACTGCTGTCGGAGAAAAAGCATAATCTGTCTGATAAGATAAAGTGTGGTCATCGTTTTATTTATTTATCCTTGCAGCCAGATCCGAGCTAGAACTGTGATTCACTCTCCAAGTCAACCAGATATTGATTTCATCTGACAGTACTTTTTATGGATCTATCTCTCTTATCACTGAGTCATGGAGCTTTTTTCACAGCAGACATGGGAAAAGCACAGGTGTAACTGATAACATTAATGATGGCTCACTTCTATTGAGCTATTTCAGTTAGCCAGCAGCAATCCCAGGCCTTCAATGCAGCTGTCATTAATGCGTGGGAGGATCAGAGTCATCAGAGTATCCGAGTAGTACCAGGTGAGTTGATTGACACAGCTGCTGCTGCTTTGTTGTGATTACATCTCTCCCTTTGTCATAGGTGTAGTAGTGTGCTGGCCATCGGAGGACTGCTGCCACTCACATTCACACCTACAGACAATTCAGAGTCACCAATTAACTTGCATGTCTTTGGACTGTGGGAGGAAGCCGGAGTACCCAGACAAAACCCACAGACATGGGGAGGACGAATTGCTTTTAGAATGATAACGAGTTTGTTGCATTTGAGGGATTTCAGAGTGTTATATGTGCGCTCAGGTAAATATTCCAATTTCCCCAAAACAGAGGCAACGTTGGCCAAAAAAGAGGTGGGGTGTGTGTGTGTGTGTGCCTCGAGTAGAAATCCTTTAACATCATTATACAAAGCCTTAATTCATGACTCATAGCACATGTCAGGGACTAACATTTTCGAGATCCAATTATTGCTCTGCCATAGTGCCTGGACTGCAGATGCACATATTGGATTACTTAACTCTGAGCTATAGATTAAAGCATTCTGTCCAGAAATGGATCACTTTACTCGAGGCTGTGTCAGTGCAGTTTGAATCAGTGCAGTCTGTTTTCTTAAGGCTCCACCAAAACAGAGATGTACTGAGGGAGGACATAGATCACATATGTAAAGCTAATCATGCGGACACTAGGGACACTTTGTACTGTATGACCTCACTCTGCTGTAATGTGCTGCACGGCTCCAAAATAAACACGCCGTTGACACCGTGCATGTACAGTAACCGGTAAATGCTGCAGCTTCTCTGTGTGTGCTGCCTCTGGTTTTACGTGGTACAGTGATAAAGGGACAGTTTGACCCCAAAATCAAAAATTCACACTTTTACTTACCTGTAGCGCTGTTTATCAATTGGCCTAAGATGTTAAGTTGGAAATAACAGCCGTAGTGATGTCTGTCTTCTCTTGAATATGAGTTCTTCTTCTTCTTCTTCTGAGTTCTTCAAAATTATTTTCTGGTATTTTGAGCACCACAAGCCAAGTTACATCTAGTTGCATTATATTGGAGAGAAGATTGATTTTGGGGTGAACTTTAAGGGTCATTTAAGTCACTTTTGCCCCTTTAAGTGTTTAGACGACACTTCATTTGACAGTTGCCTTGTGCGCACACTGGGAAGCACTGTAGTGCTTACAGACAAGGCACATGTGCTCGGGGCTACACTGTGGTGCATGTAAACACAGTGTGGGCTGAGATCATGTGCCTTGGTTTCTCCCTTCTGCTCGGACAATGCTTGCTCTCGCAAACTTGCATGTAGCTAACCAACGGCGATAACCAACAGCACCACAAAACTACCGTACAGCTCAGCCAGTGTGTTTACATCCACTTCCCTCTCACCAGTAAGTACTGGCACAATTCCTTCCTTGGAAGCAGGCGTACTTTGCTCACAAATATTTTCCATACACAGAACATTCATATGAGGTCTATGGCTTATCGTAACTCTGCCTTGATTTCTGGAACAAGATGTTTTCACATGTAGGTTTTGGACTCTTCGAGTGCCACAAAACCAAAACCACATAAACCCTCTGCACAGGAGGAAAAGAATGTTTAATTTTTGTATTTTTGGATAACCTGCACCTTGCATTTTATCCAAATGTTTACAAATCCCAGTGTTTAATTTGAAGTCTAAATAAGCATCCTCCTGTGGACGACAGTTTTACCTGTCCTGTTGCTTCGATCCAGATCAAACTAGTACCCCTGTGATATATTTTTGTGCTGGAAATCTTGATTCCATCCCCCCATACAGCTTGTGTTACAGAACAGTTTGATCCAGGCTGGTTTAATCTCCCAGAAAGTATGAAGCAATTCCTAGAATTGCAAGACTGTCAAAACATTATGAACACGTGTACTGGGGGTTTTTTGTATGTTTTTTTTTTCTGAGTGTGTATGAGAGACAGAGAGGGACGCGAGGAAGTGATATAAAAAAGACTCGGGGAGTGAGTGAGAGAAAAAGTATGTGTATAAATACTGGCCTGTTTCCATCTTTTCTCCTTTGGGGACTCGTGCGGTCACACTTTATCAACATCAGCGTTGGGCACGCCGCCAAAACACACACACATACACACATACACGTACACACTCACACATCACAACCAAAACATTGGAATGCCCTACATACAGTTTTACGGGCCATATGTGTTCACTTAGTGTAATGTCTCTCTAAATGTACAGACTGTGCGTTTATCATGCTAAATCTGAACTTATCTTGATTTATTAAGTTATTATTTTACCCTTTGTTTCACCGGACAGATAGGAGAGGAATAGATCCTTATTTACAGCAGAGGTGGTTGCAGGAGGTCAGAAGGGTTTCACACCATTATCCCCAGGAGCTGTGAATTACCAATTGGCCTCGGTGCTGCTCCATCATGAACGTCCAGGGTCGACTGGCTGGCTCAGCGCTTGCTTTTGACGAATGAGAAAATGTTTCTTTCTTGTTTTCTTTGTGAGGACTCATCAGTTACATCTATTTTCCTGTAATAACTCAACACCTGTCTTCATTAGTTGGGGTTAAACACATGAAGTAGCTACAGCGTATTAGTGTCTCAGTATTCTGGCCTTACTGGACATCGCCCAGTCATGTGGTCTCATGCAGATTTGGAGGTTCCTCTCTTAGGACTGATACTTAGCAGCAGCCCATAAAACTGCTATAAAACTTTAATTTCATTGCTCATTCCTTGAAGATTAAAAAATAATTCACCCGCCTAAGGTCAACCATGTGCACATCCAATAAAAGATGGATTGTGAATGAGAAACTGCTCCCTAGCACCTGCAAAGAATTTACAGATGTGCGTATGTACCATGCAATTGGTGGGAATAATGGACAATATATTATAGCCCGCTGTTTTTAAATGTGCCTCAGTCCCAAGGTTGGAATCTGACCCACTGCTGAGTAAAGGATAATCATCATGCGAACAAAAATCAGTTCAGACTTCTCCAGTACTTCAGAGTGCTGGACAAACTGAAAACTTTATCTGATAATAGCACTATATAAAAGGTCAAGGAATTACTAAAGTTGATGCTGTTCATCTCCAAGGGAGACATTTAATGTCTCTACCATCGTGACATTCCATCCTCATAGTGATGCTAAGGATACTAAAGTCAGTAGGCAACTATGAATTTCTGAACAGAATTTGGTGGCAATTGAAAAATGTTTGATGGGATCAGTGATGTGGTTCTAGATTGGTTTATCTTCTATCTGCCACTCAGGTCCCTTTCCATGTGCCTCTCTTTTCTGGGATCCCCCAGGGGTCTATCCTGGGTCCCCTCCTGTTTAACTGAGCAGAGCGTTAGATCAGGCAAGACACGATGTCAAGCTCAGCTCACATTCCAACTACATCAGCTGATCTCAAACAGCCCAGTCAACTGATGGAGCAGCTGATTGATGAAAGGGAGTCAGCTGATAGATCGCATTATTCCTTTCTATGCATCCAATTGGGAAATTTCATGCAGGGCTCATTGTGTTTTCCAAACAGAAACCACAATGGGTCTTTTTTTCACAGTTATAATCATTAAAAAGCAAAAGCAGCATGTGTATACATTCAATAGGCTATATCTTCAGTATCTTACTAGCTAACCCTACACTTTTCAGGCTTTGATTTTGGTTTTAGAACAGGGAAGAAATGTGTATCTTTTTCAGCAGCCTGACCCGCACCTGCAAATCCTAAAATAACCATGCTCTGTTCAAGTAATTTGGTCAGGCAGCACATTTAAAGTGATCATTCAGGATGCTTCATACATGTGAAATGCAGACAATGCATTTATAAAAAGGGTAATTTAGGAAATACAGTTTAAATGAATATTTTTTGTTTATTGTCATAATACTGAGCAGCACATTTTCACAGTTAACATGCCTGTTAGTAACGCACCTAATTGAAGCAACTCATATTCCAGCTGGCGCGGAAGGCAGAGCCCACACACAGAGTCAGCAGTTAGAGGATTAAAACGTTAATGTATAAAAATACTATAATTTTATTTAAATATATTTATCATCCAACACCAGGGATCTGACCTGCATGTTCTTTTTTCACCCAGAACCAAACATGGAAATAAAATTAAGTCAACATACCACCTGCAAATCAACTTTTTGGCAGTGTTTCTATATCCCATTTAGCACACTAACTCTTATTCAACAAAAGCAAGAACCTCCTCGAGCAAACATACTTTATTCTTGCTTTTGGTATTTATAAAGTTAACGCTTCCTAGGACTCTAGAGTCCTTGTAAAACTTCAATTCCTGCAGCTCACTGATCCGCAACCTTAGGCTGAATCAGCAACACCAGAGGGGCATACTGTAGGAGAATAAGTACAGGTATACACGTTTGTGCCACCAATGCACAAGTCTTTACACTCCTAACTGCACGTACACATACGCACACTCACATAAACCAGACCATTTGGGTGCCCCCCCCTCGACCTCACAGGAAGTGCTCCTCCCCTGGAATCCCATTGGTTGCCATAATAGCCAATAGGGGGGGAAACCCAACAAGGAGTGGAGCTCTGCTTTTCTTTTAATATCTTATTTTCACTGTCAGTCTGTCTCTTCATCCCTCTGTCTGTCTGTCTGTCTGTCTTTCTGTCTCAGTGCTCGCCTCTTTGACTGGGTATTTTTTCTTCAGCATTTTTCCAAGGCTCTGTCTGCCCGAAGGCATCATCATCATCTTCTGTTTGGTTTTTATGTAACTGCCATTTAGGGTGAGGGAGCAGAAAGAAAGTAGGAACGCAGATGAAGAGAAGCAGATAGCGACACAAAGAAGAGGAGTCAGCATGAAGGCAGGAGGAGAGGCAGTGACAAAGAGATGAGTTGTGTTTTCTCTTGCTGGCTTACTGGCAGCAGAACAAGGTCTGAGTTACTATTCACTTAAATGATTTTGGCTCTGAGAAGAATTTTCACATGGGGGTGTTGGTAGCGCAGTGGATAGTGCTGGTGCCCCATGTACAGAGGCAGCCTCGCTGCAGAGGTCACAGGCTCGAGTCTGACCTGTGACCCTTTGCTGCATGTCATTCCCCACGCTCTCTGTCTCCCCATTTCACACACTAACCTATCCATTAAAGGCAAAAGCCCAGAAAAATAATCTTTTTTTTTTTTTAAAGAATAGTTTTCACATGAAGCTTCTCACTGTGGCAACTAAGATCCATAGTTTGTTGCTAATACACTATGTCCATTTTAAAGGATTTTCAAAGGACAAAACATTTCTGCCAATATATCCCCCTAAATCCCACACATTCACTCTCTGGAACTGTATCATTAAAACTGTTAATACCAGGTCAAAATGTCTGTGCTGTGTTTCTTCAGAGTGAAACATAATATTTTAGGGTAAACAGTGTTAAAAACATTCATCCAGGATTCAACTGACCGCCAAGTATGAGCCAAACATCACCTCTTGGCAATTTCCATGTTTGTTTTTTTTGGGGGGGGGGGGACGGGTCAGCACGTGAAATGCTGTGCTTCAGGTTATTTGTTTGTTTGTATATGTGTGTGCTGATGATAGGAGGGGCTGGTGGGCCCATGGGTGAATAGACTCATTATGTTTAGAGACAAACACACAGTGGATACAACTCATGCACAAACTGGATTAGAGTCAAAACACCTATTAGGTGAACTTTGACATGGAAAAATAACAGGGAGGAGGCTGTTATCTCTAAACACATACACACACACACACACAAAGACTGTCTGACTCACACACATACACTAAGTTCACAGCTGACCCTTGATCTCTGCCCCATGGACAACTATCGTCCTGCTGATTGGCCTATAATTAGCAAAGCTGGCAGGAGAAAACTAGAATTACCGCCTTGTGGCTGTATGCCTCTGCAAACCAGTCAAGTTTAAGTTACAGTTACATCCATGTCTGTCCAGACTAATATGTTGCCATGACAGCTGATGATGCTTCAAATATGGATGTTGCTGCAAAGACGCTACAAATTCTAAAACATAGATGCTTCACACATCTTCTATATAATCTATATAATCAGCACAGTTTCAAGGTGCACACCCAAGATTAGTGTCACCAGTTCAGTATCTGACCAAATGTCTCCCCTTCTGTTCCTGAATTATGGTGGTGAATAATGACCAGTAAACATTATGATGTCACAGTGAAGCTGACCTTTGACCTTTTGGATGTAAAATTTGGATGTAATTTCATCTTTGCATCCAAGTGGACATTTGTGCCAAAGTTGAAGAAATTCCTTCAAAGTCTTCTTGACGGACGAGGTCACAGTGACTTTGACCTTTGACCAACATATCTGGTCAGATAATTGGTGAATCTGAGTAGGCGTTTCTGCCAAATTTAAGTAAATTAAGTGTGGGACGGACATATGGATGGACATACGGACAACCTGAAAACATAATGCTTCCAGCAACGGCTATCACCGGCATGAAGACATTTAAAAAATCCCCTTAATATAGTGTGTGCCTCTCTTTTTATTAATTAAAGCCCATGCTGCATAATCTGATGATGCTGGTGTTTACATTTTGGTTGGGAATGTGTTTCCATGGTTACAGTGCCAATGAATAAACAACCAAGTCCCACAGGCTGTGATATTACTGTGAGTCTCTCTGCCAAACCTGCTCCGTACTGAGTCCTCTATGTCACAACTGAACCCACATGTCATTTTGTCTTCATCCTTTTGATCCTTCCCCTCTTCCTCTTCTATTTACTGTGACATAAATCATCGCTTTCATCTTGATTCCACTTCCTGCAGTCTGCTGTGATAGACAGAAAGACTCAAAGAAAGCCAGAAATATGGACAAAGTTACATTCCAACCTCTTCTGTACAGAGGAGTGTAACTGGCTTGAGATAAAATAACTAGTGGAGAATTGTGTGTGTTACACTACTGTGATTATACATGTAGAACTTTAAACACTGGTTCTGCTTTCAATCAAAGGAAATAGGCCCAGTCATTAAAATGCGTCTTACTTCAATGCAAAAATATTATTAAACTAGCATTGTTCATTTAAAAGCTGCTGAGGAATTTTCCTAGTGGACCAATAGTCATCATTTAGGGCTATTAGTCAACTAGTCACCTGCATGTTTACGATATTAATTTGATTATTAAATTATATATTTTGCAACACAATGGTTTGAGTTGAAGGTGTGAGAAAGAATAGTATCAGTAACATTGTTAACACTGTGCTACATTACAGAGAAATACAAAACCGTACTAATGAACCTTCATTAATATAGGCCTCTCTGACTGCTGAGCGTGGACACTTCCTGTGTCTGTCCTTTCAAATTAAATTCCCACATGGTCCAGTCATATAGGTTTTGATTTATTTTAACAAGGCGCAGCTCCTAATAGAGTTTTACATTTTGTTTTGTTTTCTGCGACTAAGCGACCAATGAAATCTTGCTGACTAATCAGGGGGGTAGCCCTAATCAGAACCACACAGTGCTAACAACAAAAGAAAATGAATCAAAATGAAATTGAACTGAAAAAAATGCTCCTATCTCTAACAACTTCTCTTATGCTTTCTGTTTACTTCTTACATTTATCTATCCTCTGATCTCTGTCCTGGCTCTCTGTGATGACTGAAGTCTCAGCCTTTATTATCCAGTGGAGGGCAAGATGTTAAACAGCTCATTGGATGCTTCAGTCATTGCTGGGCAGGATGTGCAGAAATCCTTAAGTGTGTTTGTGTGTGTGTGTGTGTGTGTGTGTGTAAGAAATAGAAGCACCTGGAGAATGAACAAACCACACAACCTCAGTGACCTCTGACCTTTGATCTCTCACACCCAGCAGGGAGACAATCGCCTGCACACCGACCCACCAGCACAGAAAATAACATGAAACAATTTAAATCTGATGATGATTTATCATGACACATACAGACACAGAGTCACTGCTACATCTGAGGACATGAGTGTGCCTTTGTGTGTCTGTGAGTGTGTGTGTCTGCATGTGGACTTCAACCTGCCATCTGGGAGTGGAAGTGACAGAGTGGCAGTGATCTAATATCAGTTGGCTCTCTGCATTCCTGACCATAACCACATGGTGTAACAGAGTTTCCCATATCAATGACTCAGCCAGCTGGCCCTGCCGGCCCCTGCAGGGCCGTCCTACGCAAACCTTACAAAGGGTCCTGTCTCCATCTGATGATTTTACAAAGATGATATCATGAAGCTTTGCCTCCAATATTGCCAAACTGGTGGTTAAACAAAAGAAAAACTGAGTTTTGCTTTTGGCAAAATCACCTTTTCTTTATTCAGGAGTTTCAATTATGTTCGTTATCGAATACTACTGGACCAATCAGCCTAATATTTTGTATGCAAATTATGACTGTATGCTCAAGGAGCTCTCGTGGTTGCAGTGATTCACTACGGTTGAAAAATAGTTTTATTGACTGTCTTATACGCTACTGCCTGCTGACTCCTCACTCCTCTGAACCAACCAGTAGGGGCTTCAGGTCAAAAACCTGAATTCTCACTATAAAAAATATTTACAAGCTAAAGACCAGCTTAAGTCTTTTCAGTGCAGTAACAGACCTTTGTGATATGTGATGTACATTTGTAAATAGTCACTTGAAACACCAGATCGCACTCTCCAAAGTTCTTACATTTGGAGCTCTGTTGGAACATACAGTTTAGTACTTCTGTTATTCAGAGCACCAGCAGCAGAGGCTCTGGGCACTGAGATGCTGAGACAAAGCAGCAGAGCACCAAGCACAGCGAAAGTTAAACTGTTTGTTCATTCATAAACAAATTGTGAAAATAGCACTGAGCATTAGCATTGAGAAATTACAGCCTGGCCTGAACTTGGCAGGTCTGGTCCACCTCAATTGCATTCAGGCAGAGAATCAGAGCTCTTTGGATATCTACACTTTAGTGAGTGCACTTTTCTAGTCCCAACCTGGGTCTTACATTTGTGGTTTTGGCCCTGACTGCAGCAGTAAATGGATTAAATGCTGTCGATATCATGAGACAGACTTTGCCAATAGCTACAGGTGCATGTCAGTAGTTACATACGTGTGTGTGTGTGTGTGTGTGCCCATAAACACCTGGTTGTCAACTGACGTCAGCCGTGTTGGAAGAGTCTATTGCATAAGACGCTGACATGTGTTGCGTACTATTATAGCATCCTTTGGCATGTGAAGTACCCTCGAAGAAATGTCTGCCAGATGTGTGTGTGTGTGTGTGTTAGAAGTGTGTGTGTGTGTGTGTGTTAGAAGTGTGTGTGTGTGCGCGGTTGCCAGGTGGGTATAGGTGTGTGTCGCAAAGCCAGAATGTGTTAAACACACTTCATGCTGTCATGGCAACCTTGCGCAACACACACACATAAACAGTTATGTTCTTTCTGTTTGGAGGCTCGTTTCTCTGAAGTGGCGACTTCAGTGTTGACAAGTGGGAATGACAAGTATGACAGTGAGTTACCTCGCTGCTCCGTAGCATGTTTAAATCTGCTGAATGCACAGCTCAGTCAGTGAGACCTCCTGTGGGTCTGATTATAATGACAGGAGATTTACTCTAATAGCTTCAGTGTACGTATGACCTTGTGCTGCAGCCTGAATTTCACGGCACAAGTGCTAATATTCTTCCAACAAAAACATAAGGGTGAGGTTATGCACTTTACACACGACAAAGAATTTGTGCTGTAGCTTAGTTTGGCAAACATGTCTCAACTGCTTCACTCATGGTTCAGTATCTCATTTGATTATATTCCACATTTTCCTTACTTCACCCAAGAAAGAAGCAAGCACGCACTGAGGGTTGGGGTTTTTCCAAACATGTCAGCAGCTGATTTGATTTTCCCACACTTAAAAACACACAGAGATGTAATTTGGGGTTCAAAAAGTCAAATGTCATCACTGGCTTTTAGCCTGTAATTTGGGGAACAGAGCACACCACACAAAAGATTTAACAGGAAACAAAAAAAGGAGAAAACTTGACAAGAGACTCTTCCTCAAGGAGGGACATACATGCAACATATATTTGTAATTTTTCTTGGTTATGTTTTCAAGGTCTGAAGGTCTTTGTGCTTTTGTATCTTACGGGATGTGAACAATGCTTTTTGAGTTAATGTTGGTGTTTTTTGGACCTATCCACCACCCCTGCCACCCAGCTCATTTGGACATTCGCCACCTTGACTTTCATCCTTGTTCCGCAGCATAGCAACAACTAGCCACGTATCATGCTAATGTTAAAGGATGGCTTTTTTTGTCGGTGTCTGACGCCGCAAGTCACTGCCCAAGCATCAGATTTCGATGACTTTGGAGTGAGACCGGGCTCCAACAAGAAGCACAACTAGAAAGAAATAAAGAAATTGATTCTATACGAAACTTAAAAAGACAACACTGGACTGGAATACTAATCGATAGGTACACTTATTTTTAAGTCTGCAAAAATGTGTATTTACCCATGCAGTTTTCGTTTCCATAGCGCTTATTATTTTTCAATTAATTTATTATTTTATTATGCTGTTGTAACTGACAAGTCAGTGTCACAAAAATTGTTTTAATATAATTCAATTTAATTTATGTAAAAAAACAAAAACAAAAAAAAACACGTCTTGGTTCAATCTTTCTGCTGAAGCACAGATTTGATATTGATCTTTTTACCTAACTCTCACTAACTCAGCACAGAAGCCTTTTCCCCAAATTTGACTGCTTTAGAGCTGTTTGACATTTTATTATTTACTACTGACAATATTATTTATGTACGCACACACACTCACAGGTTGAGAAACAATAAATCATGTGCCGTGCAATTACTAGAGGAAATCCAAGTCTTCTACACAATGGCATGTAAAAGGATCCTCTGTCCCCTCTGGGATCATTTGTGGAGAGGTAAAAATATACTACTCATTGTTGAGTGTTTGCTTGAAGTCTTGAAGTTTTTATCACGGGTAAGGCATGTTTGTAAAGTGGACGGGGCGATGTCAAGGAGTCTTTGTGAGGACAAAGACGGCAGCAATAGCTGGAATTCCTTGTGTTTCTTTCTGGTGTTTAACCTGTCATAAAGGGTGCCTGTGGGTATGTGTGAAATAGAGCATCACAAATACTGCAGATTAACCTGTTGCTGGAATAAACTGATGCCAATCATTTTGCAAAAATTAATCTGGCTTAATAATGCGGCAGTGTTAATATCAAGCTGTTCTTGTTTTTGGGGCATTTGTTGGGTTTTTTTTGCTGGTCACCGTCTTTCAGGAGATCAGAGGTCAGCTGTGAGTCGCTTAAGGCCGTTTCAGGGGTGCAGATGTTTGCTCCCGTGGGAGCTGGCTGCAGACCTTCCCTTTGAAGGAATGTTGTCTCTAAATGCCGTGCCACTCCGCTGCAGCAGCACATTTGTCATTTTTAAAGAGAAATACTGCATGAAACAAGGTTTAGACCATGAAATAGTTTTACTAAATAAGATGCCTGGAATATTCTTAAAAAGGCCAGTTCAGTTCCTGTGAAATGAAAGCAATGCTGCAGTGCTGCATTCTACCAGGATGACAAAGGAGTGATGCTATCCAGCGTGTGAAAGGTTAAAAGTGCAGCAGGATCGGATTTGTTGTTGTGCAACTTTACTGTTAGGGGTGACATCATCATCCTCTTTCCAACAATGTCCATCTCAAGCTGAAAAAATAAATGTGGTGTTTTTGTGATAACACCAACAAACTGCTGGAAATTTAAATAGAGATGACATCACTGGTCCGTCCTACAATAATCACCTACAATGACCTCCTAACATCATATCACTCTTTACTGGCTCCCTGCTAAATATCATATCAGTTTCAAGATTCTGCTTCTCAACTTTAAAAGAATACTTCATCCCCCAAAATGATCATTTGTATGACATTTACCCATCCCATGTTATGTTGAATTCATAAAGAAAACTTTCTGTTGGTGAATTTAAGTCATAGGGGTCCATGTTTAACCCTTTAAAAGCATTTAAACCTTTTAAACCAAAATTGAAGCAATTTCTTTCAACAACATGGGAAAAATGGCAATGAGCAACTTGGAAAGACATGTTCCACAAATTAATCTACAAATAGATTAAGAAAAAAAAAACACTAGGGGAAAGAAATCTAGGGGAAACTATTTTATGATTATTATTTATTATTAATATTTTTAAGCACTCTTTCCAGATCATTGTCTTATTTGATTGTTTTTTATTTTATTTATTTCTTTTTTTCTTTTTACTAATTTCTTGCTGTAATTTGGGTCATTTCTTCTTTCGCTGTTCATTATTTTTCCCATGCTGTTAAAAGAAATCAAGCCAATTCGCTCAGGTTTCAAGGGTTAAAAACAGCAAAACTATACCAAAGCCTTAGTTTTTAAAAGTGATTGAGAAGTGAAAGTTATAATGCTCTCTTTAGTGCCAGACCCCCTTGACAAAAACAGCAATTTTACCTCGCTGAACATGGGAGCTGCTGGTCTACCACACCTTGATCAGTTAGTTTGTGACATTGCATGACAATAACACAAACTAATTAAGTGACAGAGGTAGTGGTAGACCAGCAGCTCCCGTGTTCAGTGAGGTAAAATTACTGTTTTTGTCAATGGAGTCTGGTTTGATAAGTTGTGTGTCACATCTACACACCCTCCCGTACTCTCTGATCCTCTTCTGTTGTCCAACTCACCTCACCATTGGCTCACATGGTGTCTAGAGCTTCAAGACACTGGCAGTATTGACTCTCTCTTCACCTTCAAATCCTGTCTTGAAACACACCTTCTCAAGCGGCATATTCGGTGTGATCCTGACTTAATGGTTACACCCACACTGCACCGATGATGACTTTATGATGATGATTTTATATCTAGATATTTCATTAAGTTATTATTGTTCATTACTGCTTTGTTTGGTTTTATGCCTGGATACACTGCTGCTCGTTTTTTCCTCATTATCTTGTAAGGTGTGTTTGAGTGTGTTGAAAGGCGTCTATAAATAAAACACATCATTATTATTATTATTACTACTATTGTGCGTATGAGGACAAAACTCATTGAAGCATCAATAACAGCAACAAACCTGTTGAGCAGCTGAGTTTTGTGGAAGTAACAACGGCTGTGATTACACAACGTGCCCATACAGTGTTTGTGGTTTGGTGTAATTATAATTTATTGACCTGAAAAGTCAGTTTGCTTCTGTGTGATCCCGACTTAGAGTAACACTGTAGTGGTTGTATCCAAAACAAACACATGGAGAAAGGTGTGGGAGGGGCACAACGCTGCAGGATGTGTGTACATATTGTATACTGTAAATATCCGTGCAGCGCGCATGTGGTGGTGTTTAGGAGTTGCGCCTCAGGGGCCGAGGTGTGGTGTGAACAGGTGTAATGATAAGAATGGAAAGACGGAGGAGTGAGACTTTAACGTATTTGGTTTGTCGTGGCAATCTCTCTCTGAAGTTTTTTTTATTTCTTATTTTTCCTTCCACAGATGAGCCGAAGCCTGTTTGGAGTTGAAAGTCCTCCCTCAGGCACACAAGCTTTCAGCCCATGTGTGTGACATCACAGGACATTCCTCCCAGCGGCTTCCTGGCTTTTAATGGCTCGGCCTTCATCGCCATCCACAGCACACGCTTCCTTCCTCAGTGTTTGTGTCCATTGTGGGCATTCCTGCTTCCCGAGTTCCACGAATGCTGCTGTTTTGTGCCAAAAGCTGCATCCCAAACTGTGAGACGTTTAAAGAGACAGACAGATATAGACACTGCCTAGGGTTTGAAATATTATTTGTAAAAAGACAAAAAGCCCAAATCTAAAAACAAAACAGTGGCTTTGTAAAGTTTTACGTCTGTATTATCAAAAAATGAATGCTGCTGAAGAATTTAAGCATCTTTAACTGTTTTTTAAAACCATAGTTGTGTGTGTTTTGGAGAAGTTTGAGGATTTTCTGCCACTTAGGGGCACTAAAACAAAACAATGTATTTTTAAAGGCCCTTATCAGTCATGAAGGGAGAGCACAGCAGCTAAAAGTCACCCAGCAACAAACTCTTTGCAGAGTAAAAGATATTTCACCTTTAAAACCTCACCTTTTAAATTTTACATATAGTAATGGAGTACTACACAGCTTGCAACAGTGACATAGTGTCCTCTATGACACTGAAGGAGTCTGAGACAGTCTTGGAAAGCAATCTCAGCTTGAGCAAGAAGACCACAAAGTTTTCAGAGGAAGGCAGCTTCACAAACTGGGGGTCTGGAGTTGAATAGAGTCCTATTTAAAGAAACCAGCGCAGCCTCTGGAGGCCATCATTACAGTTTCTTCTGATTGTTTAGGCACTATCTTTGAAACTGCAGGATATTTTTGCAAAACTCGCGGCTACACACTGATCACAAAACCTCACACCACACAAGCAAAACATGATGCATTGACGAAACTCTTCAAACTCTCTAAAAAATGTGTTGTTGTATTGATACAGTACACACCGACCATCGTTAAAATAATCACATGAAGCACCAACTACTTCAACAGGCAGCTCCTATGGGTCCTTGAGTGACTGCAAGGGGGACGCCAAATTATTGTTTGAGTCTAAGTAAGAGCAGAATGGTCCTTTAAAGCTGGCAGCTATCATTTCCATCCCTGCCAAGATGTGACAGGTGGAAATCTACTGAGGCCAGAGGTTATACAAGTGAAGTGTACGCCTCTGTACACAACAGTCACCTGAACCTGCTGCCTGTTCAACCAGTCAGATACGACCAATTACTCAACAGTGTCACAGCCTCTTTCTTTCTGTTGATACATACACCTGAACCTGTACTTGACTTGCTGCTTTGTGTATGTCTCACAAAGTTAATGTCGTATGTGTGAAGAAAAACGACGTGCGCAACAGCAAGGTCATGTTGAAAACGCAGAGTGTGACACGGATGTAGGTAAATTTGTCAAAGGTACACACGGGAATTTACCTAGAGGTAAAATTTTCAAGGCATACCATCAAGCAGAAACCTCCAGCGGCTGAAAAATGAAGCCAACGTGAAAGGGCCTAAAACTGCAGTTCCTTGAATGGCCACATGAGGCTGGCTCCAAAACAAAATCAATCCCCACAGACCCCCATGTTAAAATGAACATGTTTACACCCTGGTACAAAAAATAAGTGGTCTCTATAGCTAATATCCCCCTTTATGACAACTGTGCAATTTAATATATTTCACCCATTTAAATTTTATGAAGCCGTAAACTTATGCATAATCGTGCTGTCTGCAGGTAGTGTCCTTAGGTTCTCAATAAGCTCGACCCTTTTGCTCAAATATGGTCCCCAAAAATGGCAATGGCCACAATGCCACGCTCAAAACGTCAAGATAGGAGCAAATGATGTCACAGTGACTACGTCCATTATTTTATACAGTCTGTGTTAGGTGGCATGGTGGTTCGGTGGTTGGCATTGTCGCCCCACAGCAAGAGGGTTCCTGGTTCAAACCCAGGGCATGAATTTTGTCTGTTTATATGTGTCAGCCCTGTGATAGTCTGGCGACTTGTCCAGGATGTACCCCACCTCTCGGCCGATGTCAGCGAGGACAGGCTCCAGCCCTCCCACGACCCCCGACAGGATAAGCGAATGAGGATCTCCGTGTTCACAGGAAATGTACAGTTTGCCTACAGTCTCTTTCACAATAAATCGACTTCATTGATACAATGCCACAAATTGACTTTTTCAACAACACTCACACATGGTTGGGTTTCGGAAAAAAGTACAGGGTTAGGCTTTACAATCTCACAGGAAGCGAACACTAGCCTCCCGGGTGAAAGATGGCTGTTGTTGGGAGTGAGAATGAGTTGTACACACACATGAACACGGTGTTCGTTCCTGTAACTTTATGACAGCAATCTGTCTATTGCCCCATTGTACGCACTTCTTCATACTGCAATTCAGTAGCCTATGTACACACACACACACACACACACACAGGGAAGTTAATTTACCGTAGTAATAAAAGCCATGATGATATTCTTCACTGTGATAACTGTGTCATTACAGTGACTCTAATCAGCACGTGTCCAGAGAAACAGGGGAAAACAGGAAAAATCACAGTCTAGCTTCCTGGATACCACAAGACTTATTATTGCTGTGGCAATGTGGCAATGATCAACATGGATCTAAAGCCTTTCTGATCAAAGCTACTTCAACAGCCACTCGTGTAATTTCAGATAACCACAAGACTGTGATGTGCTTCCACTGTTGGAAACGAATGTGTTTAATGATGGTGGTTTTCCACTGAGACAAAACATCTCAACATTCAATGCTACATTTGCTTTTTGTACTTTCACAAATCAGTTTACACAAACTCATTTGAATCCAGTCAAGTTTCTTTACTGTGAGGCAGTTAATAGGGTAAGCAGCGTCGTATAGGTAACAAAACCAGTAGGATTCTTCCATAAATGTCTACACAAATTTTCATGGCATTTCATCAGTCTGGGCAAAAGCGGTAGGCTGCCAGTATTTCTACAAACACCATCTCATTTTGTTTCAGGGTGGAGTGATGGAAGAGTCAGCTGATAGATCACATGATTCCCTTCTATGCAACCAATTGGTGAATCTCATTCAGGGCGCCCTATTTAAACTGCTCTGGCCTGCCTACTGTTGCTGCTTCCTCTGCAAGCTGCCTTCACCCCAGCTCCTCCTTTTCATGCTGTGTCTGACTTATCAGTGTCATTTCTGTTTGTCATTGATGCTGCTCTGTTCTGTTCCTGGGGGTCTTTGCTGCTGCTCTCCCTGCCTTAGGCTTTCTATGTAGGCGCATGGAAGGGCAGAGAGGTTTGCTCTTTCTGCCTCAAGCTTCCCTCATAGTTCCTCAAAGTTTTATTTGACTGAAGTACATAATGTAACGTCACTAGCATTGTATGCTACACATTTGAGCAAACTACATTGTCACTGAATTAACGTCATTGACTTTTGGTTTCACATGGGAAACAAACAGCAGTCTCCGGGGTGCCACTCTATATGCCCTGTATTTAACAACACATGGTGAATTTCACACCGCTACAGGGTGAGTCGCTGCGTCAGAATCTGACACCAAGGGCCGTTGAACATGCGAGAGTTTGAAGTTTGATGAGTTGGGAATTAGACCAGTTTGGTTACTCTGTTGTGAGGACATGCTCACACTGTGGGGACTAACTTTCCTTTTGGGAACAAAATGCAAGACCCTGTAACATAAATCATTACATTTTAGGGTGAAGACTTTGGTTAAGGTCAGGGTACGATTAGGTTTGGATTAAGGTTAAGGTTAGAGTAAGTCTCCAGGAAATGAACATAAGTCAATGTAATGTCCTCTGAAGTGATGGAGACACAACTGTGTGTGTGTTTGTGTGTATGTGGGTCTGAGAAGAGGTGAATGACTATTTGTCAAAGAGAAGTTACTGCTGTTTATTTTCCCTGAAGGGGTCAAAAGGGTAGATGGATATTCCTGCACACACACACACACACACACACACACACTCACTCACGTTAATGCACAAACATAAATGCAGTAGATCAGTAGAGGTGACTAAACCTCAGGCGGGGCATATATTAAGGTCTCCAGAGGCTCCTAAACATGATGTATATGTTTGGACAGAGCAGGCTTATGCAGACAGAACACTGAGGAAAAATTGCTGTGAAACATTTTATGTGTCCGGTCATGCGGAAGCTTTAAAATACAACGTGTGGGATTAGGGCTACATGTTTGGTAAAGCAGTGGCCAAAGTGGTTAAAGCATAAAGTTTTGTTGAGTATAAAATGGAGATGCTAATATCTGCTAATTAACAGCTTAATAGCCAACATTTCATCTAAGAATGCAACCCAAGAGCTGGCACTATTTCTTGTCTCACTGCCTTTTTTTAAAAGCACGAATGAAATTTTGGAATTTTTTTTTACAAGTATTGGCAGAATATCTTTTGTGTGAATATGCAGTGATTTTCACATTAATTGAACACTAATGAAAATGAAAAGTGTATTCCCTTGAGACTTGGGAATGTGGCTTCACACAGAGGACAATCAATAACAGAGAGCCTTTGTTTCACTTTTAGCGTGATCTCATTGTGTTGAAATCAACAATAGTCCCATGAGCACAGCAGGCACCGGGGGACATCAGCGACGGAGACTGGATGAGGTAAGGCAGAACCTCACCCACCTCCCACGCTCGCTCTCTCCCTCCATCACTCCTGCCATGCTCCCACTTTTTCCCAGTAACACATTTAAAATCACAAATGACCTCACACAGCTACATCATGCTATTGCATTAACCCAAATACAATAGTTGCATACTTGTACACAAAGCGTAAAGTGGTGCTGTTATGTCCTTGACCCCTGCAAACACAACAGGCTAACACATGCAGGCAGCGTCACACGCCACATATATATATGTTCACAGACACATACTGTACATATGTCAGCCCATGAGATTGACCAGAAACATAAACGTGCCGGATCTTTCTCACACACACACACACACACACACACACTTGGTCTTATCCGATGACCTAACACTGGCAGTGGAGGAAAAGAAAACATAGATACAGGGAGCTCTGTATTTACCTTTGGATTCACATAAACACTCATAAATACACATGCTCCAAATTGGCTGCATAGCGACACATTTTATCAACAAACACAAGAGGTCAGATTCTGTGTGTGTGTGTGTGTCTCAGTTTGCAGCCCAATTAACTTTTTTCCTTGATTTCTACATACCAGGTTACCTCTCTCTCTCTCCCCCTCCTCTCTTTTAGCAATTTTCCACCCTTCCTCTCTTGTGTTTGATGCCTTTCTTAAGAATTACGTCACCCCCAAAAGACCATTTGTAAATCAATTACGCAAACATTGTTTTTCCTCACATGCCTCTGGTAAACAAAGAAACCAAAAACAAAGGAAATTCTTGACGAATTAAAGTCACAGGGGTCTGCAGCAAACATATATCAAAACATACGTGAACAAACTCTCACACAGCTGGTGTAGTTTAACCCACGTGTCATTTATCCAGTAGTATACTCAATACTTCCCAAACAGATGACCTTTCCAATTTTTTCAACTGAGTCTTTGAAGGGAGCAAAGATTAATTTCACCTTCAGTTCACTTTGAAATACTGAGGTTTAAGTAAAAAAAATTACAGGTGTTTGGGAAGAACTGAGCAAACGACTTGATAAAAGACACTTGGAATACATGACACAAGTTGAGTGAGAGTAAATATGTTTGATAGTTTTGCTGTTGTTAAATGCAGATCACTATGACTTTAATTGACCTTTCGCTAAGTCCTGCCGGCTCAGACCAGGGTCCAGCAACGACACAGCTGTGCTCCATTGACTCTAATGCAGTCGTTTCAGATTTCCTTCGTTTTCAGGCTGGTTGTGTGGATTTGGAGTTTAATGACACTCGTTTCCTGGAGAGGTTGGGAAAAGATATACGTTTCTTCCCTGTTCCAAAACCAAAATCAAACCCTGAAAAGTGTAGGGTTAGCTAGCTAGCTACTGAAGATATAGTTTACTGAATGTATACACATGCTGCTTTTGCTTTTTGATGATTATTACAGTGAAACAAAGACTGGCCCTGCTGTACAGGAACCAGTGAAGGGAAGCAGGGAAACTTTGCTGATATTCAACCAGCTCTGTATCATCACAATGTGTGCAGATGAACAGTTCATCTGCACACACACGATGCATTATACCCCCACCACACACAGCCTCTAAAGCATTAAATGTGTTTATGACAGTGTACATGTTGATGGTCGACCGCCTGTGTGTGTCTCTATATGTGATTGGCTGTGATCCAAGCACAGCACATGTACAGTCGACCTCTATGAGCTACAGATTCAGAGTAAATGAAGTGTATGGCACCTCAAATTGCTGCAGTTAAATGCAGCTGTATTACAAGTCCAGTTGTTGGGCAACTCACAATTCTGCAAAAATAAATACATCTTTATGAATTCTGAGAAAAACATTTAACAGCTACATGTGTTTTTACAAGAGGGGCGTGTACGTCTGTGAAAAGACCTACAGTGAACTTGGATTTATAAGTTTGGTGTGCATTTTTGATTTATGTGTATCTGTGTGTTTGTGTGAGTTATAGTGTTGTGAGTTATGGTGTCCCAGCAGGGGAGCCTCGGCACTCGAGAGGGGGTTTCCCGTTCTTTCTTGGCAAACGCGGCTGGAACAAGTGGATGAGGAGCAAAAGTGTGACACAACACTCTTGGCCTAAAGCTGCAGCTTGTGATTTATTTCATGCGTTATAATCAGCTCAAGGTTTAAAGGATGATTGTGCAGTCAGCCTGACAAATAACGTCTTTAGGAAATATATCATCATGCAGAGTCATTTCACAAAACATTCAAGAAGACGTTGGAGAGAAGATTTTAAATCCTGCTCAAGTGGAAGCAAAGACTGGTCTATGACGAGAATACTTGAGCTAGATATCTGCTGTGTCTCACTCTGTGACACAGTAATTGTGGGCTTGTGTGAGAGAGAGCAGGAGACACAGAGACTGGTATGTGTGTGTTTGTGTGTGTGTGTGTGTGTGATAATCTAATTGTTTATATCTGGTGGGATCTAAAGTTTCGTGTGGTATCGCTCGTCGTGACTCTCTTTGTGCACGCTCTCCGTCTCCAAACCTTTTAAAAATCTGTTCCCGTTTCTGCACACACACACAAATGGCAGTGCATTGGGCTCTGTTCCCATAAAGCTGTTTCAGATTCAAACGGCCGAGTGGGCTGTCATTTCCCTCCTAAAAATGAAAAGAAAACACACCCTCCCCCCCTTAGACAGAGGAGGAAGAGGGACAGGGGGATATGGTAAGAGGAATGTGTCAATAAAGAAAAAAGGGAGGAGAAGATGATGAGAAATGTTGGCTTTGAGGAAGGAAGAGGAACAGACTTGGAAAAAGGATGTAAAACAAAGCAGAAAGAAAGAAAAATATATAGTACAGTTGGTGTATATTCATGTCAATACACAAACACACACTGGGTGAAACACTACAACATGTTAAAGTACGATCTTTATCCTCCTTTCAAAACTACAAGTAAAAGTAGATACACTTGACATGAAAGCTTTTTAAAAACACAAATGTATGGTTGTCAGTATCTCAGAAACCACTGTTCATACTGTGGAGAGTTTGATTAGTAAACTGTAACTATAAAATGAAAGGATGTTTTGCTGCCTCTTGCAGCAGCTGGAGTGGCAGAATAAATAACTCAATTCACTGGGTCGACCGCCAGCGACTTTTAAGGTGGAACGTTAACTTGTAATGTTACTCAATGTGTGAGGTGAAGACATGAATCCATCAACACACCTTAAATTTCCTGTTTGCAACTTCGACACCTCCATTCGTTTTTATTGTCTCTCTTGGATGACATACACTTTAGTAATGAGTGGATCTTCAAGCGTTTAAAAATACATATTAATTTCAATCAGATTATGTGAACTGTATATATCCCAATCTTCACTCAGAGAAAAAAAAGCACTGTGAAGCGTCGTGCCTGTGGGCTCCGGCAACACTAAACAGACAGTTGTTTGTGTGTTTTGTGCCTCGCTTTCTTGAAGCTCCTGGTTTGTTTTCTGGCTGTTAGCAGCAGCCATGTTGCTAGCGCTACTGTCCAAAGCATAGACTGTATATAAAGACAGACAACATGCCTCCACTTACTCCTACTGTACAACAATTAAGTCAAAATATCCAAGATATAGCCGCTGTCATCTTGTGCTGGTGACATCATTTGGAGCCAGAGCCTGCGCGGTAGTTTTCTCCGTGTTATCACGTTAAACCCATCCAACAAATCGCAAGCATGCAGATCTAGCTGTCAGTCATGACATCAGATCCCCTTTTTAAAGCATCAGATAACTAATAATAACCAAACGATCGCTTGAACATACATCAGTGTAATGAAATATACCTAAAATGACAAAAAACATATTCGACATGTACTTTGAATATTTAGTTTGGCCCATGTCTCATTTGTAACATGATGAGGGTGGGGTTTATAACCTATACTGCAGCCAGCCACCAGGGGGCAATTGAGATGTTTTGACTTTGTGTTTGGGGATTTGTTATGTCATTAATCTCAATTATGCAGTCTATGGTCCAAAGCAAGGAACAACTGTAAGAATCCAAATTTGAGCTAGAAACCCAGATTTAAGTGTTACAACTCCGGGCAGTATTGATAAGTGGGCAGATTTTGTTGCTTAATGATGTATTAGAAATGCGCAATGTTCCTTTGTGCCATAAACTGAACCTTCGTTTTGCCAAGAGATCGTACATGGCAGACAGAATTGCATAGTAGTGAAAACGAGGCTCATAGGGGACCTAAAGCCATTACATTGTGCAATCTGATGATAATAGCTAATATGTCAGTATGAGAGATTACACAGGTGCTGACAGGGACATATGTTTCTGTTGAAATGAGGAATGGTCCAGAAATCCAAATATGTTATTGGGTGTTTTATTGGGTGTGTTGGTTTATCATTTCAGCCACACTTTTGTAAAACTGGATCTTTCAACCATGTCTTAGTATTCCTGCATTTATCAGAAAGAAATGGTTAGGGTCATTTCTCAGCCTTGAAAAATGCTCAGCTCAAGTTCCACTCACAGGTTTTTTCCTGAGCTTTTAACAGCTTGGGAACAACAACTCAACAAACTACATGAATACATTTTCATGCTTTCCTTTAAGTCAACAGGGGAAAGAAATCGTAGCAGTGCTATGACATCGAGCTCAACTGATCTCTATGACAACTGAGGGACCTTCACAGACTAATAAGGACAGGTGTAAGTAAATGTATTAACAAGTCACTTAAGACAGATTGAGACATATCCTGATGCCAAGTGGAACTTCTAGTCAATCTGTGCACAGTCTCTAAAATATACTCACTCTAAACCTAAAACAATGGATGATTGATACATATACATGTAAGCACTAAAGTCTTTTCTGCTGCCGCTAATATGTCTTGCTGGTGTTGCAATGCTGTTCTGTATAGAAATATGTCACTACTGCTGCTACTGACACTTCTAGTGCCTTTAATAATTGTATGCACTTTTATATTGGATCAACTTTTAGCACTGAATCACCAATTTGATAATCATTGAATTCTTGTGACTAAAAATCTAGTTTTTTGTTTGTTTATTTGTTTGTTTTTTATGTGTTGGTTTGCTTGGGTTTTTTGGTGTTTTTTTTGTGTGTGTGTGTGTGTATTTTAGGCAGCCTCGCGAAACATCTACAGATGAAAAATAGCCTTTTGGGTAATTCTGGCAAATTTTATACCATGTGTATTTATCAATTTTTGCACTATCCCCTCTTAACTAAACTAAGCTAAGCTAAGCTTAACTTTACTTAACTTAACTTAACTTAACTAAACAAACAATGCTATGCTAAGCTAAACTAAACTAAACTAAACTAAGCGAAGCTAAACTTAACTAAACTAAGCTAAACTTAACTAAACTTAACTAAACTAAGATAGGCTAAACTTAACTAAATTAAACTAAAGTAAACTAAACTAAACTAAACATACAAAGACTGACAGAGAGAGACACACACACAGCCTCAACCATGTAATATATATTATACATATTACATATTATGCCATAGTTTGGATAAAGAAAATATTACATGACGCACCTATTACACAACAACAGTCATTTAAAGAAGAGGCCCAGTTGGGTCTCGGATGAAAGTTCCCGGAAAACACACACACACACACACACACACACACACACACACACACACACACACACACACACACACACACACACACACACACACACACCTTCTCGTACTTCACACCCACACTCAGAATGTGGCATTTGCTGTGTAGGGGCCAAGAAGGGGTTACACACACACACACACACACACACACACACACACACACACACACACACACACACACACACACACACACACACAACCCCATAATGTCAAAGAGAGGCAGCAATGTATTCTGGGAGGTGAGAGAAGTGGGAAGGAGATGAGAGGGACGGTGGTCATGGAGGGACATACAGCAGCAGACATTAAAGCAGATGGATAAAAGAAAAATATTCAGGTTAAAGTTGATGTTCAGAGAAAAATACAAGATGAACAACACCTGAGAATACAGGTACACACAGTTGCTGCCATTGTTGTAACACATGTAGACCTTGTTATTGTTGGCATGACTGACGTGTAAGCCCGGCCTTTAACTGACACTGCCCTTGACCCTGAAAGGAACACGTAGTCACCACTAGTTGTCAGCCAAACATGATTATTTGTGTGGGTGAGGTAACACTTTAACAGGTGTTTGATGTTGCAAGCGGAGCACATTAAGCAGTGACCTCTCACTCCAGATGATAATGTCTTGTTCTCTTACTTAATTGACTATGAGAAGGATTAAAGCTGTTGTACACAGACAAATATTACAGATAAGGGACCTCCTTCTTCTGAGAGTGTGACCACTCTGTCTCTGAAGCATGGCTGCCATGCTTGGAGAGGCTGTGTGATTCCTATAAATTCTATGTGAGCACTCCACGCCCTGTTGCCGTGCTCTATACATAGAGAGTGACTTAGAGGTGTAAAGCCTTCACACCATAGAAATAGATTCATCATGGCAGCTTCACACAGACCCTGCTTGAAAACCTCATAAATCCAATTTCAGCAAATGACACACTTTCGTTTGGACTTGATTCAGAGCTATGCCGAGTGCAACATGTCTGGATGTTGAGAACATGATGTCATGAACTCAGAGACTCTAGAAACCTATTTGAAATCAAGCGGAAATCCAGCAACACCAAAGTGTATTCAAAGTCTTGTGTGACTGTTTGACATACAGGGGTTTCATGTCAAAGCAGATTATACAAAGCCAGCTCACTTCCCCATTGGACTTAAAGGGCAAATTCACACAGTTTGGGTCAAGTTAAATTTGTAACTAAAATCTCTTACAGACAAAACACAGTATCCAGAATACGCTATGATTACTGGCCCATGGCACAAAGTAACCACCCTATGTCAAGGTGTTAATTGGTCTGTTGAATGACACCAATGGCACAGTTAGCCTGGGAACCAGATAAATCTATGAGCTCATGTTTTATTTGCTCTGGCCGATACGTCTGGTCTCCCCTTCCATTTAGACACATTTCCAGCCGACCTGCGTCTCAAGCCAATCACAACCATTTATCTAATATGGGGCAGGTTTGATATGATGACTGAGTTTGCAGAGCCTTCACACTTAATGCAAAATACACGGTGACATCATTTTTTGACTCTCGTATCCTCACACTACGGCAAGCATAAACCTAGCCTCGTAAAGAGGAGCACCACTGAGGCATTTTTGAAGACAACCAAGATGGCTGCAGCTTATTTGGAGCTTTCTGTTGAAGCACTATTGTCAAATTCTGATGGCAAAAATGGTAATTCACGTTCGCAGCCATTGGTGCTACACAATCAGCTGCAGACTGTTTGAATTTGTCCATCCCTTAGTGCTCACACATCCTTCACAGCTCCGACTGGTTGTCGGTCATTCCCAGGGGTTGGGAGCCTTTACTTTTAAAAGAACCATCAGTGAGCCATTGAGCCTTTTTTGCACTTGGAATCCATCACTAGCCTTGCAAGAGAGATTCCAGGCTAGCCGCCATTATTGAAGTTCAGCAAAATTTAGAGGAAAAGCACCAGGTCATAGACATTTCAGGCACATTTTAGTTGATGAAACGTTAAAACTTGTGTATAGGCTACACATTTTTACAGCTGTAGAGTGCAATAATCACTGTAGGCCAGAGGCATTTTGGTCAACAGCTGTTGGTAACACATTTTGGAAATCAAAAACTGGAATGTTTGCTGTCATTTGATAGCAACAACAAAATAACAAATGTTTTCAGGAATCTTGATAAATTATTTCATCCAAAGGGAAAGAAAAAACATGAACATGGTTGCGTTTCGAGGTTGATTCTATGCCTTGGAAACAGCACATGGTCCAGTCCGTTCTGCGGCATTTGATCATATCAGTTACGGTGGTCGACAAGTGCACACAAAGGCCCGAAACATTTCCATCAAGGGAAAGGTGCTGCAGTTTAAGAAATAATGTTAATTCAAAAATACATGAAAAACGTGCTGCAGAAAGCCAAAAAGAAAACAAAACACTGACAGCAAAACATGATGCAAAGTCAAAAACACAAATCCAGAAACAAAATTGAAGTTCTCCAGTCCTGAAGTAGGAGCCATGTGAATGTATTGATTTATATAATACGGTCAAAGTCTAGAGCCAAATGTGAGAAAGAATACATTCCTTTTCGTCATCTCTTTTTAGGGATTTGTGTGTTTGTGACTTAGCATTTTTCCCGTATCTGCTGAGTGTTTGCTGTTAATGTATTCTCTTTGGCTTTCTGTGGCATGTTTTTCATTTGCAGCACATTTACATTGTTGTATTAGTTTTGGATTTTCATCCGCGTTTTTGAATTGGCATCATTTCTGAGGCTGCGGCACGTTTCCCCTAATGGAAAAGTTCTGGGCTGTTGTAGCGTGTTTGCGTTTGTCAGCAGACAGGATTTTCCATCTTAAGGGATTCTTGTGTGGCTTACAGTAAAATTTGAGATTCATGACCTTGGAAGCAACAGTTGACAAAAAGACAAGACAACTCTAACTGCTGAGGATGATCATGTGATACAATCAAAAGCTCCGCAGCAGCTACAGAGTTGACCTTTTTTTTAAATTTCAACAAACCTGGTTACCTCTTCCAAATACAAACTGAAATAACACCACGTGTGATACCAATACGCTTAAAGACTTGCCATAATGTATCAACAGTGGCTATAAATTACCAGTAATTGCTGCGCAATACCAGTGGCAGGTTACAGATTGTAAGGAAAACCACATCTAATTATATAGCCGGTATTCTAAAGGAGAATATCCATTTCATATTTCTTGTACAGTAGCGCTGGCTCCTGCTCTCTCGAACATATACAACACCTGCTGCAGCTTAAACCCTAAGTGCCGTGGCAACCAGCCACCCGTCTGTCTGTCAAAACAACATGGCAAACACATATGCGTCATGTAGTGATGATAACATCAATCATACACATGCAAACCACAAGCCTGATTTGGCATTGACATACAGGATGTGTATCATGCTGAGAGAGCGATTTCCTAAACACACATGCACACACTCATTTCCGCTTTTTTTTTCTGAAGGGATGACACATTTCTCTCTTCACATCTGCCGACATATCATTAAGCAATCAGGCTTGAAATGAATAGCCGTGGTAAGGACTTGGCATCTGTGGATGTAAATATTTACATTCTGCGCCACATGATATGATCATTACTGCCATAGCTGCAGGCTGATGGTGGCCAAATGGTACTTATCTGTGATCAAGGGTGCTATACCGCCTGTTAGAAGCAGAGAGCAGAAACTGAGTACAAGAGTAGAGTTAGAAATAAAAAATAGCCTAAAGTTTGAGGACTACTTAGTCAAGCAGAGGAACAGATCGATAAAAGGAAAAAACTGGTGTTTAGCTAGGCCTGCTAACAGATTTAGCTACTCCTTTATTTATGTGCTGTAACAAATTCGATTTTAAAGATTGAAAAAGCTGATTTTAAATGCAGGAAAACGTAGGTAAAGCTTTCACCAGCTAGCCCTAACTAGTTAGCGTGGAGTCAATTTGGTTTTACCAAGGCCCCCTGGTCCCTGGTGTGCCTGCTCTATGGGCCATTTTGGCTTCACGCCGCACTGAGCATCTTTCATCTGTAGCCATCTGCTTTCCAATGAAAGCAGCCGACTCCAAAAATCGCTAAAAGTTGCCAGCTGTTGTCATGTCATCAACTGCATATTGGTGACATCATTGTGCATTAATGGAGGCATTAAAACTTCCCAACACAACAGAAGAGCATGAGAGCTGCAGCGCTTGTACTAAAGTGCACCACGTTCTCAAAAATGTTGGATTAATGCGGAAAATAAAATCCATGACAAACAAACGTTCATGATACTTACATATTGTTTTGTTTGGGTGAAAAAAATCTTCACAATTAAAGCCTTTTGAAGCCTAAATGCAGTTGCCACAAGTAAATAGCTAACATTAGGCTTTAAACGAACTACACCATGATTTCATGACTCAGCGTCCTTCCACAAAGAGGCTGTAAAGCTGTGGTTGGCGTGATGACGTCCTTTAATCTCATTTAGCCACTTGTTAGCAACTATCTTTTCAAAGTCACGGGTGGGCTATTTACAAAACCTGAAAGTCTCTTAAGCCTGCGTTAACAGCAGACCTTATTTCAGATATCTAACCAAAAACTTTGAAACAAGGGAACCAGGAGTGCTAAAATGCTAACTTATTTCCGGCTCGTAGGACCCATTCTTGGAGCCCTCTATAGGCCTCTGTCTCTGCCAGCAGTCATGGTGGTCTTAATCGCCATTCACATTGCATGTTAGTCATTTCAGTTCTTGTTAACTTTTGCTAAAACCACCTAAAACACCAGCTACTGTAACATCTTCCTGTGGTTGCAGTAACCACTGTGACAAATCACCCCCAACATAGATATACTGTATTTTAATGCATGGTAATATTGTTCGAGGTCACACTGATGTGCAAGTGTGACTCATCAAAACACGAGAGGGAAATTCGCAGATTGAGAATGTGTGTGTGCATGTATGTGTTCAGTTCAATGAATGAACAGTACCAGCATTCATGAGTGGTAAATCTGGACGCGGTTAGCAGGCAGCAACCTTATTTTTGCTGCTACATAAATTCATCCTGCTGACAGGAAGTGAAATTACAGATATGAGATTTTTACTAAGTTGCTACTGATGAACTTTTTGTGTTGATTTTCTTATTAATGTTTTACAATACAATTAAATAAAGCCTCATTTAGACATAAAAGAAGATTTAAGGAAAAAACACCATTAGTTATGAAAAGAATTAGCTAATTCTGCAAATTGCATGTGCTTCTTGACTGACAGCAGCAATATTAATGAACAAAAATCGCCAAAAGGCAACAAGAAGCCTCGTTGGTTTAGGTTTCATTTCACCTGCAACACTTTAAAATACTGCGATTAAGTGTATTGACTCTGGATGGCTACATACGTGCACTCAGCTACTGTGGGCTACAACTTTTCTCCCACGTCTGTCACTGTCTCACTCACACACACACACACACACACACACATACACATGCAACTTCTCTTGAGTAATAGCACTTTGTTCACTGGAGACTGTGCAGCTAAATATACCAGTAACTGATAGCCCTGTTGGTTGATGGGCAGGAACACTGCTGGCCCTGACACTGATACAGAGGATGAATTGCAAGTGCGTGCGTGTGTGTGTGTGTGTGTGTGTCAGGGAGGCTGTCCGCATACCTATAACTGTAGTAAAGGATGAGTTAAGGGATTATTTGAAGAAAAAAAGATGCTGTTTTGAGCGATGCCAAATAAAACTCAACTTGTAAATACTACAAAATTTGATTCCTTACACAAAAATAGGCCTTAATATTGAGCACAAAGAGGAAAAAGAAAGACACGTCTTCATGTCCCCAGCCCTACCTTGACCTTTTATTCTTGGCATTAGTGAGTACCTGCTCTGTTGACCAGTCGCTGCATTAGAGGGCTTTATTAGCCTTTGCACCCAGGCCCTAATTGATATTTGATGGATGTTGCGATCGTAACTTGGTCTCAGAATAGAGTACGGACACACAGCCGAACCCAGAGAGCCACACAGCAACCCTCTGATCCTCAGCTCTCACATAGGCAGGACATACCACAGCTCTGCGGCAAAGCTAAGACAGGAGCAGCGATTCAGGGTTGCAGATAGACTAGGAGTGAGAGGAAGGGAAGTGAAAGAGTGAAAGGAAGAGGGGTAGCGAAAGAGGGGGGTATCTGCTACACAGATACGTCTATTTTACAACTTCTGTCTAACTTTCTAAGTCTCTCCCGTCTGTCTCTACCTGTCTCTCCCTCCTCTTCACACAGTTTTCTTTCAGATTTTTTGGGTGCACTAACCTGCAGAGGGCCGCTGGCTGGCATGGTGGATCTCAGCGACGTCAGGTCGATGTCTCGGCCCTGCTCCCCTCTCTCTGTCTTCCCGAGTCCCTGCATAATAAGGCCCGAAGCGAGCAAGCGACCAAGCACACACACACTCGCGCGCTCGAGTGTTGCCCCCACAGCGGTGAAAATGCTAATGCAAGGATGGCAGTGGTCGTTATGAAAGGAAATGACCCTGGACGCCAGGCACCAAGCACCAGGCAAGGCCAGGGAGGACAGCCGAGGGACAAACAAACGGCTTATTCACCCCCGTCTCTCTCTCTCTCTCACTTTCCACTCTTTCAGCCTGTCTCTGTCTCCCTCTATTCTCACCCTGAACCAAATCCAGGTTGTTAAAACGCTGGAATACCAAATGAACCATCAAATTGAAAACCAGAGTCAAATATTGTCACAGTGTTAGACTGTCACCATATTTAAAGTCACTCATGTCCCTGTATATGACTGTTTGAACGACCAAACCAGTGCACACCAAGTTGGGTCTATTTGTGCTTGTTTGCTCAACAAAAACATTCTGCTGTATTTCTGTTAAGTTAACTGAGGTCAGACGTCTTCTCGTTAAAGTACTGAGGCTCCACTGTTAGGAGTTTACAGCTCTGTAAACCTGGGGACCCCAAGGCTCTAACAGGGACCCAATGATACAGTGCCCACAGTGGAGAGGCTGAGTGATATCAGGGATGTTAGAGCGGGTATCTCAAAAAAACTATCTCAAAATCTGTATGCGTCATACCACTACAGGTATTTAAAATATATGGTTTGTACTTTGCTGAAACAATTAAGTGGCTCGGTAACATCCATGGATACAGCGCTATGTAGCCACTGTAAAGATTGCTAACACTAGCCACCGTAAGCAAATGGTCGTACCAGATCAAGTCAAATGTGCATGGTTTATGTCTGCTGAGGTGTCCCCAACATGTTTTGTGCACTTGAAAATGACGTAACTATTTTTGCGTTAAGCTCAAAGACTCTGAAAGTTGTCGTAGCACTTGTGAATTTTTGTACCTGGCGTAGGCCACGTGCATAGGTTACAAATCCACCTTTATAATTGAAGCACACAAATAGAATGTTTGGCACTACAGTGGTGATACTACTGCTGCCAAACAACCTACTCTTCTGGTTTAACGTTCTTCCAGTAACACTCGATGGCATCTTGCTTATCCACTATATGTTTTGTCTGTATGGTGCCTGGCGTTTCGAAGTACATTGCAACAAACAATGCAATAAGCAAAAATGTCTCTGTGCATGATTGTAGCTCATGCACCATCTACGGAGGCCCATGCCATGGTGTCTTGCGCAAGTATTAACAAAGCTGAATGTTGAATCAGCAAAACCTGAGGTGTACTGAATTGAGTAAGGCTGCGTTTAAATTCCTCATGAGCTGAACTTTTTAATTTCCCAGAGGAGGAACGCGTTATCTCTTCTTCAGAAAGTTACAGCATTGCTTTAATGTAAAACAAGCAGGACAGAATAGCCTGCAGAGTGAGACCAGAGCAAAAAATATGAGATGTTTCCAGAAGAAAATGAAGGGTGAATGGCTTTTTGTAAAAGTGAGGAGACACAGGAATGTGCTGCTGTTGACTTTGAAGAGAAAATGGCACGGATAGGGAGAGACAGACAGACAAACAGGCAGACAGACAGAAATCCTCCAAACCCTGGAGTCACCTGTCAGCATGAGTGGAAATTAGAGGAGCTTAAAAAAGCCTCATAGTGGACACACAAAAATAACACACCACAAACAAATACACATGCGGCATGCATTCACACACACATAAGACCACCAACACTGGACAAAACATACACAATTTTTTTTTTATTGATAAAAAAAAAAGCTTGTCTCTTTCTCTCTTGTTCAAATACACACACATTCAGTGTGTCCTCAGGGGAATGGTGGCTGTCAACAGTGATTAAACGCACTGCTGCAAACTCATAATCCTCAAAAAAATGATCACCTCAATGGCAGGAATTTCATTAGGTTAAGTGTACCTGAACAGTGCATCTCTCTCTCTCTCTCACACACACACACACACACACACACACACACACACACACACACACACACACAAACACACACACAGACATAACCTTTGACCCACTTTGTAAAGACTCCTGCTTGGGGTGTCACACAGGGGTGTAAAAAAGGAGTGGTCTCAGTATTTGACTAATGGCTAACTTTGTCTGCACTTTTCTTTTGAACCTATATTGTAAAAATATATATATATTTTTTGTAATGCTCTCCCATGCCACATCTATCTCATCTAATGATAGCACATCCAGGCTTGTGACCTTTAGCGATCATTAACTGTTGGCAGAATTAAAGAGCACTGTAATTAATTTCCGGAGGTAAGCATTCTATAGCTTAGCATCCATCAACCCTGAAACCTGTTTGAGGCACTCTCCGCTCTAATAGGCTCTGTATTAGTAGAGTAGCTAACACAGAGGATACGTTTACACTGTAAAAATAAATTAGTTTAAAAAAGATACCTTGAATTTTTGAGTTGTCTGAATTTGAGAAGACAAGTTGAGGTAATTTTGTAGTTAATCAAAACAAATACATTTTTAGTTATATTTTTACTTAAAGCCTTGAGTTTACGTAGCTAACGGATATAAGTTTAGTTTAGTTTAGTTTAGTTTAGAATCAGAATCAGCTTTATTCGCCAAGTATGTGTGTACATACAAAGAATTTGACTCCAGTAGACTTGCTCTCATTAAGTACTCAAAATTTAGGCAAGAAGTGGAATATACAGAATATACAATATACAAAAATATATATATATATATAAAAGAAATATACAAGGATGCAAGTGTTGTTTGTCCTGCCACTCTGTGACTGTCAAGAGTTCATCAGAGCGACAGCCTGGGGGAAGAAACTGTCTTTGTGACGGGTAGTTTGTGCTCTGTAGCACCTACCAGAGGGGAGGAGTTTAAACAGATTGTGTCCGGGGTGTGAGGAGTCTACAGTGACGTTTCCTGCTTGTTTCCTGACCCTTGACCGGTACAGGTCCTCGATTAGTTTAGCTTAGTTTGGTTCAGTTTATTAGGATCCCCATTAGCTACTGCATTGCAGCAGCTACTCTTCCTGCACTATAAAAAATAAACTATTTGTTTTTACTGAAACACATAAGTGTCTGTGCTGCCTTAAAAAATTAAGTTGACTGAATTTGAAAAGACAAGCTGAATAATTACAAAATTACGTCAACTTATTTTCTCAAATTTTGTCAACTTAAAATTTTAATGCAGCCCGGACACTAACTTTTTTAAGCAAATAAGGGCCAATCCCAATTCTCTTCCCTTAACCTTACCCCTTGGTTTCAAGTGCACTCGCCAGATAGATTTCCCTTAACGACGAAGCGGTAGTGTTGAGGGTTAGGGAATTTTACCTACGAATTGGGACGCCACTTCCTGCAAATTAGCGTAACAGACGTGTTCACCTACGTCACACGTATCATCGACGTAAGCTTCAGCATTAACGGCTTCACAGAAAACTCTGTAGATATTGATGTCGGCTACATCGTGAATTAGCGATTTTCAAGCGTTCATATTCTAACTCAATGCTTACAGATAATAATGCATATGCAGAAACATCTCGTGGAGGCTGCCATCTTCCTGGATAGTTTTGCAATGCATCCTGGGAAATTCAATCTTCCCCTCAGTTGAGACTTTACATTTGTGACAACTCACATATACCACTAAAAATAACAGAACTAGACTAAATCATTAACACAGACAGTAAAGACAGCTCCTGGTAATACAACAATTAAGATATATGCTTTTACATGATTTCAGTAGGGAAGTTACCGCCATTTTGGGGCTAAATTTAGCTCTGATTACCTGATGATGCTCCATTATTGTAATATTAGACCAAGTTTTTACATAATACTATACATTCACATTTGTACTTTTCCATACACACATTACTTGTGCATTAAAAGGTATAGTTTCCAGGAAAAACAGTATTTTTATGTGCATGAAGTTCATTACAGTGTATGAATCATATTATATAGGTCACATAGAAATATGATTAGCATACTAACAGAAAACAATCACTTATTAAATGTGGATGTAAGTACAACTGAATTAAGATCAGAGAGAGATTACTTGTACAAAATTACCTCAAGTCTTCTCGAATTCAGTCAACTTAAAGATTTAGGTTGGGCCCACATACTAAATTTTTCAAGTTTAAACAGCTGGTTTCTTTTTACAGTGTAACAATATAAACTGTCAACATCTCTCAGACAACACCTATGGTCACTATAAGCATAAATGTAAAGAACAACACACCTGGACACAATTATTTTGCAGTATTTACTCTGGACACAGTTTAGGTTACTGAGCTGTTTTCTCCAATAATGGATGATGTGTTTGCTTTCATCAGGGCGTAAAGCAGAAACATCTGCCTTTTCACTTCTCTTTTTTTGCTGTTCTTGATATTTACAAGCTTCCAGGAACCGTCAGCTGACACTGTCTGAGAAGTTATTTTGTTCTTGTGGTTTTCTAGTATTACACCTCCGCCATCTTTCAGGGATTTAACCATTAGTGGCACATCATGGTATATTATATATGGACTCGTGTGTGGGTTGTTGGACTATTTGATCAATAGATTCCAAGTTAATCCCTAAATGAGAGGTTTAAAACAAACTGGCCCGCCCGCAAGATTTCATTCCTAGAAACTGAGAGTTAATATAGTCAGCCAAAACCTCCTCATTCTTCGGTTCCTAGAAACAGAGACTCTTGAGGAGATGCCAATTACAGAACGCGCTGACTTTTCCCAGTATCTCTCTTGAAAGGAAAACTGCTGTGCAGATAAAATAGTTTGAGCTATAAAGAGCTTTGCTCCTTCTCCTGACTTACAGGGACTTAAAGGATGCGTTTTTGACAGCTACATGTGAGGTCGCTCAGGTTTGTACAAGTGTGCAAACGCGGCAAAGATCAACAGGTACTCTAGGGCGAAGACGGAGTTCATTAAGAGCATTCTTGACTGTTTTGTGCATGTGTCTATATGTGAAAGTTTACATAAGCTGTAACACCTGTACCTATAATTGTGTTTTGTCCTTACTTTAATGGAAGTGAAGCCTTCAGGGTTTTGTGCTGCCTCTGCTCTTGATGTAGCAGTTTAGCTTGACTGCAAACAAAGTTGTGACATGTTGCGAAACACTAGCAAAACCTGCAACACCTGCTTTTTGTTTGTCCTCTCTGCTGAATGAATGGGAATACTTTCATTTGTTTATAGAGGTTATTAATAGCCTACTCTCCATGCACGCAGATTGCAGTTGCGACTCGCCTGTAGTCATTTGAATCCATCAAAATATTAAATGACTCATGCTGTTTGTGAAGGTGGAAGTGAGACATCACGTGTCACACAAAAATGCTGAAATAGTGAGGTTTATGTGCAGGAATGAGCAGGTACCTCCAGGTGTAACATGTTTGAATCATCATGTGCTGTTTTAAATTTACCCACCAATAACTTCAGGTAATGAGGTGCTAATGAGGTGAGGTAACAAGCTGTCTCATGGTCTTTGGTGGGAAAGCAATAGCATTTTAGAAAACACCAAAGGGTATCTTTGGTATTTGTCAGTCTGGACCCTATTTTCCTGTGTTGTTGCATCTGAGTGACTAATGGAGTTAACAATTTCTTAAATTGGTCCAGCCAACAGGGATGAAACAGGCTCCAATGTAACCACTCAGGGCATATGACACTGTCAATTTACGTCCACTAAAATTACTTGTTTTTGCCACTGAAAGGTTATCATACACGTCCATCAAACATCCATCCATCCAATTTCATCCGCTTATCCCAGGTCAGGTCACAGGGGCAGCAGGCCAAGCAAAGCACTCCAGACATCCCTCTCCCCAGCAACGCTTTCCAGCTTCTCCTGGGGGACCCCAAGTCGTTCCCAGGCCAGATGAGATATGTAATCTCTCAAACGTGTTCTGGGTCTAACCCGGGGCCTCCTACTAGTGGGACATGTCTAGAACACCTCTAACAGGAGGCATCCTGATCAGATGCCCGAACCACCTCAACTGACCCCTTTCGACGTGAAAGAGCAGTGGCTCTACTCGGAGCTCCCTCCAGATGTCCAAGCTCCTCACCCTGTCTCTAAGGCTGAGCCCAACCACCCCACGGAGGAAACTCATTTCGGCCGCTTGTATCCGCAATCTCATTCTTCAGTCACTACACAGAGCACATGACCATAGGTGAGGGTTGGTACATAGATGGACCAGTTAATCGATCGATCCTCAACCCGCCGATCCATCTCACGCTCCATTCTACCCTCACTTATAAACATTCATGTTGCCTGTAATAATTCTGAGACTAGATCTTAGAGCAATACTGTTTCTTTGTTTCCATGTTTTCGGATGTTAACTTCTTGCCTGAAACATGCAGCTTTAGCCTTGGGCTTTTAGCGTGGTATCATTCAGCCATCAAGTGCATATTTAAGTCTTGTTTTGCAGGGTTTCCATTTTAGAATAAGACAGCTGTAAGCATTAAATACTTAGCTAATGTGGCTAATATTAGCGTACTTCAGTAGTTAGCTACAGCTAATAAAATGTGTAAGCAGCGTTTGCCATGCCATTGCTTGAAAAAATTGATTTTTTTATCTTTGTAAACTGCATGTGTGAGGTGACATAAAAGAACACAAAGCGTGACAAGTATAGCGACGGAAACGATGGGGGGTGGGGCTTAGCAAACAGTCAGTTGAGACTTGCTGGAGTTTTTCCAAAGCTGTGGTGACTCGTGACACTGTGTAATGATCCTGACTGGGACATGCACAATCGTCTGTCTGTCTTTGTCATTCTGTCTCTTTGTTCACTCTCTTTCTCTTGCACACACACGCACACACACACACACACACACGCATGGATCGGGCTTCAGCAGTTGAGTACCAGGCTGCGCTGACCTCTCGCTTTCTACCTCTGTCTGCTGTACACACATGCACATACAAACACACATTAACCAGACAGTGCCAGTCTTTCATTCTGGCAGTGATAAAAAGGGCCTTTATGCTCTACACGTTTTCATCATAGTGATGCACACACACACACACTTACAGACACACACTCTGACTCAACAGGTAGCCCACTTCAAAGTTAACAGAGCGACTTTGCACATCTAAACTTCTGATACCAGCTGATAACACAATCAGACCAAACACTTACGTGCACACACACACATTCACATGCAAACACACACAAGTGGAGGAGCAGGGTGCCGCGGGATGAGGGTGTAACAAGAAGTACAGATCAAAGTGCTAGTTTGTGTCACTGACAGGCGGGCAGGTGCACATGTGCTTTCATGTAGTTCACCTGCTCAGTGTGTGTGACAGATGTTATGCTGGTTTTGACTCTTTTTTGTTGTTGTCTTGCATCTCTTTGTCGTCACTATGTATATTTTGAGTGTTTTGTGTCTCTTTGAGCTCATTTTGTGTCTTTTGTAGTTCTTGTGCATCTTTTGTGGTCATTTTGAGTCTCCTCCTGACCAGTATTTGTTCATTTGAGTGACATTTTGCAAGTGAAAGTCAGTAGGCGAGGGGCTTACACTTTGGGCCCTTGGGTCTTAATCCAATGGGCCTGTTCAGTATTCCATCCATGCATCCTTAAGTCCTTAAAAAAGCATTTCAGAGCATCGTTCCTGTGGGCTTCAGCAACACTAAACCCCTGAGCTTGCCTGAGAAGGACTAAATGCACAAACGCTTTGTTTTTAAATATCCCATAGAGAGAGACTCTCACTGCAGCCTGTTTTATTTTGTTCTGAAAATGTCGTGCAACCTCGTTCTGTGGACGATAAACGAGGTGCAGACTGATAAAGGAGGAAATACAGTTTCCAGTTCATCATTAACACACTCACAGCTTAACAACTTGCTTTCAAAGGTCCTTGCACAATACTTGAGAAACCAGGACTGTTATGAGGCAAAAAAGGTCATATATTGATTCTTACCAGTTTAAATGCATTTGTGCCCTGGACCCCTGCTGCACCCATTAAACTCTTTTATAAGGTGAGGACTGTAGTTGCACCAATTTATGAAGATTGGATGTGCCTATGAGTGCTGTTGGAGAAATTCGAATGATTCAGTCACTGCAGGAGGGCGGTGATATATATATATTTATATATAAAAAAGGTTGACAAAATACAGCGGTGTTGAGGGAGACAGACTAATTTAAAAAAACAAACAATCACATACACACAGATGTGCACATGCATTATTCTCAAAAAATAAGAAACAACAAGCTCCTTTTTTAACATGGTGCATTTGCTGAAACTGCTTTTGTTGCACATTAAATTACTCCAATTTCAGCATCAGTATTTTTAAGCTCACACAAACGCACACACATTTACACGCACACTAGAGCTGACTATTTCCCTGTGGCTCCAGAATCATTGCTTCCCAAGAATACATTACTTATTTAGCTGGGAAACAGGAAATTAGATTTTAAAGCATAACTGCAGATAATGAAAATGGCGTGTACTCCAAATTTTTTGTTGCCATTCCCAAATACTCATTACATTATACGCTAATATTATCCACCTGTTCAATGCCCCTCTGAACTCTAACTTTGGGAACGGGGCCTTGCATGTGTGTCTAACCACTTGTTGACCCACCTGCACATTTTATCTTGCATTTACAGATTTTGCACTCTAACAAGATTTAGCCGCAGTGTATCGGAGGAAACAGCTGCTGACTGAAACATTTTGCCTACTTTACTACCCTAATAAATACATTTCAAGGCCGTAGAGTATTTATGACAATCGTGGTTCGGACAATGGGGCTTTGCAGCCTACAGCACTTACACTGGTGCAGACAGGCGCGCACTTGCTTATAAAGCCGGGTTCCTGCAGTTCTTTTCCTCAGGGCAAATGAGTGTATTTCTGGGAGAATTCCCTCAGCCATTAAGTATGCAAATACTTAGCTTTAACATGATTTGATAATAGTTTTGTATTACCACTTTTTCTCTTCACACAGTTTCGGCTGTCCTGATACACCTAGCCACACCCATGAGGTAACAGAGAATCCTTATTTGTGGTTATCTGCTGTCCCACAGGCGAGTCATTAAACTGAACTTCTATTAAAACAAGTCAGAAACAAGGCCAAACAAAACCATATTTAATGGTACTAGATTAAAGTATGTAATTATCTTTGCTTTTCTGTTTTCTTTAATTACCCCTTACGTTTAATCAAAATTTCTCTCCTCTCCTCTCCTCTCCTCCATTCCCTTCTCACACAATTACAGTTCAGAACCAAACCACCATGTCATATTTAACCTACTCCTCACCCCCGCAGGGAGAGAGACCTCATTTACGTTAATTGCCTCCAATTTGGACCGTTACCAGAGGGAGTGAGAACATGTGTAGCTACATTTGGTTTGGCTTGAGAGGAATAATGGGTTTCTAACAGGTCCGTAGGGAGACGTGGGAGACATATGGAACCACAGAGCGAGCGGAGAGTGAGAGTTTACAGCAAGATCAGGTGAAATCTGTCAAACTAGACGGACCGGACTCTTTAGTGACACTATCTGGTGGAAGGATGTACTGCTCAGTGATGTGGCCTTGATCCTCATACTGTGCAATGGCCACACAGTTAAGAACATGTCTCTGACTGGACCATACCCCTGTTGTTGCAATATTGAAGCAAAGATGTTCAAGGTGTTCTCTGCATAAGCGGCTACTTCAAAAACTCCCGCTTCTCGGCTACACATACACAAACTAGCAGGAACAGCAACAACCCTCCCTCTTCAAACCTCTGCCAATCACAGGTGGGTATCTCACACGAATCTAGACTGATAAATCGCACTACAGGTAAGAGGAAAATGTGTTGGAAAAATAGCAAATGAGCTGCATACTACCGCAACTTAATTCTACTATAGTACATTTTTTCCTATAATATTACATTAAAATGTCATCATGAATGTCTAAGATCCTACAATGCACTACTGACCAGACTTCTCTCAGGTCGCACACACTCACACTGCAGCACAGAAAGAGTGAAAGGGTGTGAGAGAGAGAGAGAGAGATGCATGCAATGTCACAGAGAAGGGAAGTGACAGGTTCACTGTTGCAACATGCGATCTTCTAAAGCACATCCTCTGACACACAGAAATACCCGCATACACACAGCCCACACACTGAGTTACTGCCATGCCACTCATAATTCAAGAGAATAGAGTGAAGTTGTCACATGTGGTGCAGAAGAAGAAATACCTTTTATATTTTAAAGAAAAGCATCACTCATATTGTTCTGCTGAAGTGTCCTTGATTAAACCCAACCACTCAACCAGCTGCTTCACTTGTTGAATTTAGGTGTACTAAGAGGTGCTGCGGTGCGTGGGAGTCTGTACACTTGTGCAAAGCAGAGGTAGCGTGACATGCAGTGAGTGAAATTTTAGTCTCATTGACAAGTGCAGTGTCGTTTCATTCAGTATCCACAGCAACAGGTGGTTTAAATGACTCTCTCGCTAATAACAATTATTAAATGACCATCTGTTCAGCATCCAATTTCTCAGTGGTTTCAAATCCAAGGACGCTCTGTGTATATGTTGGAGATTTAAACTCCTTGTTCTGCACAATATTTCATTTGTCATTTTAGATTCAGAGGTAAATTATTCACAAACAAACTGAAGTTCATATTTGTGACTGCATTCTGTAGCATATGTGCAAAGAGGTGTTGTAGGTGTTGTTCACATTGTTGTCATTTGAGAAAATTCCTCAGACACAATGCAGAAAATGTCTCACAGAATACTGCATTATCTTTACTCATTTTGTTCTGTCACATCCTCTTTATTACTGTCAAACTGTGCCTTTAATGTGCCTGTGATGCCTAATAATGGTCAGCAGTTAAAGTAAAAGAAAGAGCCGATACAAAGTCCCTTCTGTATTCCTGCTTTGCATGTATCTCAGAACCAAAGGACGGTGACATCATTCTGCTCCAGTGTGTGATTATACGCTGCATTGTTGCTTTGCGGAATCAAAAGAGACATAGCAGGCGTGACATGTAACACAACAACGTGGGCGTCTGGTGTGACATATAACACTCTGCAGTGCTTTCTTACCAACAACAATGTCACTGACGTGTCAGTGACATTGTTGTGCCAGCTTTTAGGAGCACGACTGCAGCTTGCGTCTAAGGTTGCTAAGCAACCTTAACAAGCACTGTATTATTAGCTTATATACCTGAAATCCTGAGTGCAGAGCTGATCTTCCTCCAGGTGCTGTTTGTGTGTAGCTCTATTGTCTGTAGGACAGATGTAAAGCCCTGCGCTAACATAATCAACTTTTCCATATTTATCAAAGACTGATATTTGTGGTAGAAGGGAAAGATAGCCATCAGTGTGATTGTGGCTGTGATTGGTTGGTCCTCATCATATGGCATGTGGCGTGTGTTGTTGCGGTCCAAAAGCTGAATTCAGTTTTTCTCAGGGCGTAGCCATTGAGCCCTGAAAAATAGTCGCTTGGGAACATGCAAAATAAGATAAGATATACTTTATTGATCCTCCAGGGCGGAAATTCGCACACTGTGGTGGTGTCACTCTGGCGTTTGAGTGGCGTCTATATTAAAAGCAATGAATTCAAAGGCACAAGAAACGCAGCATGTGTACGACCCCAAAATATTCACCGTAATGCCGGATATGAAAGTGTTTGATACTCAACATTTTCTAGAAGAGGATCCCAAACCCCCTGTTTCATGTGTGTGTGTGTGTGTGTGTGTGTGTGTGCGTTTGTGTGTGTGTGTGTCCGTGCTGAAATGAAATCTATACCCTTGTGTGTTTATTTTAGAGAAACAGAGGGAGACAGACAGAGAGAGGAGTTGGGGGGGGGGGCTAATTTGCCTGCCTGAGCTGAGTTCTTCAACCTGTTGCAGCTCGTTAGGAAGGACAATTTCTCAGTAAGCCGGGTCAACAGGTTACTCTCCGTGTTGAACAGAAGAGACAACCTGTCAGTTATCTAACCTACATTAACACACACACACCCACTGACATACACACACCTACCTACATTTGCAGAAATGGAGGGCCAGCCCAGAATCCACTGAGAGGTTAACATGCAATGAATGTTTTCACAGACACAGAGAAAAGAAAAAAATGAGAAAATGTCAAAGGTTAAAACAAACAGATTTCTGGAAACATACACAGTTATCTTTTTTTTTTTTCTATGTAAGTGCAACATAAAAATTGACTCATCCAGAACTGATTCATGACAGCTGAAGCTCTGGAGAAGAGTTTGCATGATTGCATGCTTGATAAGGTTCAACAGCACACGCAGACTTTCACACACTCACACACACACTGCCATGTCAGCAGCCTTTATTTGCATATTTCCCCTCTACAAATTATTGGTCATCCTTTAGCTGTGGACGTGCGTGCAAATGTACTTGTTCTTGTGACATAGTGAGGACCAAGACATGTGTTTTTACCAACAATATGAGGACATTTTTGGGAAAGTTAGGACATTTTGGCTGGTTCTCACTCCTTCAAAGGCCTGTTTGGGGCTTAAGACTTGGTTTTAAGATTCAGGTTAGAATAAGGTTTAGGTTAGGGTTTGGATAAAGGTTTGGTTTGGCAGGTACTTGTTCAAGATTCAAGATTTCTTTATTGTCATTTCTTGTGCACTACGTACATAAAAAACAAAATATTACTCCCCCCATCATTAAGGTTAATTTTAAGGGGCTAGAAAATAAGGGCCAATCCCAATTCTCTTCCCTTAACCTTACCCCTTGGTTTCAAGTGCACTCGCCAGATAGATTCCCCTCAACGACGAAGCAGTAGTGTTGAGGGGTAGGGAATTTTACCTACAAACTGGGACGCCACATCATGCAAGTTAGCGTTACAGACGTGTTCACCTATGTCACGCGTATAGTCGACGCAGGCTTCAGCATTAAAGGCTTCACGGAGAACTAGATATTCATGTCGGCTACATCGTGACTTAGCGATTTTCAAACGTTCATATTCTAACTAGTGCTTACAGATAATAATGCATATGCAGAAACATAACACATTCCGATATATTTTGGAATTTTTGCATGCTCATTTGTGAAAATAGTACTACAATTGTGCGATGGCTTTCTCATGGAGGCTGCCATCTTCCTGGAAATCTTGCTTGGCTGGATAGTTTTGCAAAGCATCCTGGGAAATTCAATCTTCCCCTCAGTTGAGATGGGTTCTTAAGGGTACATCGCACAGCCCTTCAAATTAAGTGGGAATTTTACGGACTGAAAAGCACTTCCCTAATGTTCCCTAAACAAGGGCTAGGGCTAATTTTGAGGAGAAGTGTGGGTATTGGGACGGATCCTAAATTGTGTCAATGAGGGCCCTCACAAAGACAGAATTACAGGGATGTGTGTGTGCATACCCATTATAAAACATAGACACCACTGTAATAATGCAGATAAGGAGAGTAAGACAAGAAACAAGCTGTGCTACAACCCTTTCAACAACCTCCCTCTGTAAATGCAAATGAATAAACGGTATTCTGAACAGATACGGTATAATGTTCCTTCACCAAAAAGGTCAAATCTGCAAAAGAAAATGTTTCTTTTATCAGTGAGGCATGAAGATAAAAATATCATAATGTGCTTTTGTCACTGAGTCAATATAGCCAAAGGGAGGAAAGGTGGTGAGCAATTATGCAAACTAGAATTTCGGAACTTAACATTAATTTGTTGAATTGCCTCACTACTTTCATTAAAAACAGAGCTGTCCTTCTGATGTTGAGAAATGGGCGAGGGTGCTGTTTTAAGAGGAGGGTTGCATCCTGTTTTGAAATCCTGTAAAAACTGCATACCAACATGTTTCTTTAGGTTCTGTAGAAGATAACAGAATACACACTGAAGTTCAGATTACAGCATGTTTGATGATGAGAAAGATAAAACTAGGTGACAAATGTGTAAGAGGGTTCCAGCGTCCCTTTTGGTTTATTTCTGAAAGCCTCCTGAGTCTGTGAGTGAAAGCTTATGTTATCAGCTAATGAAATCCAGCTGTTTGAGTCAGTCAAGCTAACAAGACCTGTTGCTTCCCTGTGACTGCATGCACCACGGACAGCCATGAGGCAATTCACTCAAATGCTATACATAACATTTGGATTCCAGGCTTTACATTGACATCCAGAGTGGCTTGCAGTGCAATGATTGCAATGCTGGAGTAAGCTTCAGTGTCTCCTGGATTGCTTAAAGACAGGATAAGCCAATGATAGCTCATTCCTGAGTCAGTTTGAGAGTAGCATTGTTATCAGCGCTGATATGTTCTGCTCTGTTGGGCACATGGAGATTCACACAGGGAGCAGAATCCATCATTTGGGAAGTTGTGATGGGAGGTTGTAGGAATAGTTCAACATTTTGGGGAGTGGGTTTATTTGCTTCCTGAAAGTGGAGATGCTAGATTCTGGGGGGCAAACTAAATCATTAGTAACCAACTGCAAAAGTAATTTTCAACTAATTTGATTGAAAATAAAATCAAAATTCTCTGATTCCAGCTTCTTAAATGTAAATACTTGTGGTTTCTTCACACCTCTGTGACATTGAACAGAATATCTTTGGGTTGAGGACGAATCAAGACAATTGAGGACGTCATCTTGGGCTTTGGGAAACACTGATCAACATTTTCACAATTCTCTTACATTTAATAGACCAAGCAACACACTGATTAGTTGAAAAATCAATTGACAAAATAATCAACAGTGAGTTTATTTGTTTGCTGGAGTGCCAGTCAACACCACTGTCGCTATACGTCCCATATACTACCACAGCTGGGAGCTTAGCTTAGCATAAAGACTGGAGAGAGGGGTTATCAGCTGGCCTGGCTCCGTCCAAAGGTAACAAAATCTGCATGCACTCTGGTTTGTGTAAGGATTAAACAAACAAGATATAAGATGCAAACTGATGCCGAGACAGACTGATTTTAAGAATTGATTTTAAGATTCTTTTAAAGCTCAACATGGTTTAGACCCCAGTTATATAGCTGAGCTTCTGACTACCTATGCTCCAAGTCGTGACCCTAAAGCCTACCCTCACTAGTCGTCCCTAGATTGAGGTTGGTAACTAAAGGTGACCGGGCTTTTGCCATCATGGCCCTGAGGCTCTGGAATTCTCAGCCTGAGGAGATTTTTATTATTATTATCATTAGACCAGACCAACATTGAAGAACTAGTGGCAATCAAGGCTGACTGTTGCGTCACCTCACATTGCTTGTGTGTCGGCCAGAAAGTTGTACTTGAACACTGGAAGGATGAATTCAAGATGCTAGTTAGCAGTTAGCACATTAACAACACTACCCCGTGTTGAAAGAACAAGGGGTATTTACCGTGTGCTAGCAAACAATTACACAAAAAATCATGAACCATTTTTGCTAAAGAGCTTAGTGGCTAGAAAAATTAATCTTACCCCATATCATAAGTTTGTTTGACTTTAGCCACTTGTTTACTTTCCTCACTTCCGTTTCTCTTCTTGTGCCGCCAATCAGAAGGACTTCATTCACCAATGGGCTTCGTCAGCTCTGATGCCGATTCAACATGCTGAATTGGCCGTAAAAAAGCAGACAAGAGCCAACTAGTGTCAACGGTGCTGGACACACCGCAAAAACACTCACTGACGGCCGGACATTGACCGACAGCTGACCTTTAGCTTGGTGTGTCAGGGCCCTGAGGGAGCTTTAAAAGGTGCTGTTATGAAATTTGGCAATGAGGCTTTCAGTCCAGTATCCTCAGATTCATGGGGGCCACAGTTGCTCTAGTGTCTGGGCTAGCATTCTGCCTTCAGGTCAACTCACAGGTACAGGTCCAAACAGAGCGAGACAGAGTTGAGTAAATCCTTCATTCTGACAGAGAGTAATTTTCAGTCCAGTGAGGTTTTACAGCTCACTGAAGGAAGAGGCAAAGGTGTGTCGAGGTGTGTGTGTGTGTGCACTCAAGAAATGTTGAGGCCAGACTCTTTCTGGCTGGGAACGAAATATTGCTTTGACACTATATCTCTCAGTTTGCAAATATATATTTGACATATAATAGGTGTTAGACTTTCTGTTGGCAGTTGTAAATATACTGTATGTATATTTTACACATTCAATAACTGTGCATTTGACAAAAGTTTGTCCAGTCCTGACTTGCTTTCATGCTGTTGTGGCAACCTCACATATAGTTTCACCGCCTTAAGCAAAGTGCAGGGTAAACATGTGCAGCCTGTATGCACACAGGCAAATGAGCACCCCACCACACCACTCCACACACACACACACACACACACACACACACACACACACACACACACACACACACACACACACACACACACACACACACACACACACACACACACACACACTGTACTCTTTTTCAGGTCAGGAATTAAGACCCTAATTGAATGAATCGCTCTGCACAAAAACACTCAGGCTAATATTAAACTGTGGTCATGTGAAGATCCAAAACAACAAGTCCATGACCCAGTTTGCATCCCCTCCCACTGGTTAACAAATACTTGAGTATCTGAGAGTTGAAAACATTCATACCAACTCTTTATCGTTGCAGGAGTGTTTGCTGATTGCGTAGCGGCAATACTGAGCAAATTATCATGCTATTAACAGTGGAGGCTGAGATAACAGCTGTATTTGATAAGATACGACGATGACTGTATACATTTGTCAGTGAGGTTTACAGCCCGTAGGACAGAGGGGATTTTTATGTTTTTTTCCACAATGGTTACTTTTGTGAAAGAACATTTGCACAAGTATCTGGAGGAGATATCAGCTGTGAAGTATGGCTCTTAATTCGTAGAGTTGCAAATTTTTGTCACATCAAAAAGGCTATGGAGCAAGCTGAAGTAAACATTGAAGTGCTCACCATTTCACGACAAATTAGTCATCAATCTAAACAAAAAGGATAATTACAAGTCATCACTTTGAGAGAACAGCCTCTGAATTCAAGGCCCACTTTAATTTTGCTAAATGAAAAACTAATTAACTTTTTAAAAACTGATCACTGAAAAGGTTGAATTCCTGATAGAGGTCTCAGACAGGGTGCTCTTTAATGCAGTACTTTTATTTCTTCGAGGTGACTCGGTGAGAAAATGTTAAGCTCTAATCAGGGGATCCGTCTTTGCTGTTTGTTCTTTTCAAGGGCCTTTATGTTAAAGGGTAACTTAAGGTTTTTTAACCTGGACCCTATGTTCCCATGTTTTTGCATCTAAATGACTAATGAGAAGAACAATTAAATTTTAAATACAGTATGGAGCAAGAGAGCTGCAGCCAGCAGCGGCAAAACAGGCTGCAATGTAACTACTTGCGGCATGTGCACACTGTCAATATATGTCAATTAAAAGTGCTTATTTTTGCCACTGACAGGCTCAGGTTGTTATTATATGGGTCTTACAGCACATTTTTAAACCAGAAAAAGCCTCGAGTCTCTATTGGCAAACCCACCAGACTCCATTTTGAAAAACAGTAGTTTAATTGTGAATAGAGTCAGCATATTTTCACATTTAGCTGAGTAAATTAAGGGTTTATTTTAATCAAACCAGAGCTGGTGATTGTTGGAATGGTGTGAAAGATGAACCAAGATGTTTTTTGTAAGTTTTTGTTGTTAATGTTGTTTTGTTTCTGTTGACTTTGATAGAAAATAAAATTACTGTTTTTTTAAATGGAGTCTGGTGGGTCTGACCATGACGATTTCGAGGCTGTTTCTGGTTACACAAAAAAGGATCCTACTCTTTAACAAAATGGTCTGTCTCTGTAGGGATCATTTCCTTCATGTTGTCAGACTCTTACAATAGCAATCTGAGCCTGTCAGTGGCAAAACAAGCACCTTTTGTGGACGTAAATGAACAGTGCATAGTTGCCCCAGGTGGTTACATTGCAGCTTGTTTTGCTGCTGATCTCACTCAGTACTGGACCAGTTTTAAAAACTGCCATTACCATTAGTCACTTAGACACAAAAACATGTGAAAAAAGGGTCCAAGTTAAAAAAAAATACAGAAGTGACCCTTTAATGGTCACAGTTTCAAACACATGGTTAACATTGTCAAATGGTCGCAGCTGCACCAAAATGTGGGTTTAGAAAAAAGATAATGATTTTGGTTAAAATACCTTTGTTTAAACCCATTAATGTGACATTGCAGCCTGTTTCACAGCTGCAGCGCTTTCGCTCAATGCTGGACCGATTTTTAAAAATAGCCGTCTCAATTAGTCATTTAGACACACAAACATGGGAAAACAGTGTCCACGTTTAAAAATACCAAAGTCACCCTCTAAATAGTTTGGACCCCTGCTGTCAGATACAAACAGGAAGTCCCACAGAGAAAAATGAACACTAGTGACTTCTCTCTCCTTTTTTTTATGAAGTAGACTGATGAGCAGGTTGAAATCATTATCCTGTTTTGATTATTCTTGCCAGAGGCGCTGCAGCTCAGCATCAGGGTGTGGAGATCTGATAGGCAGGTGAAATGTCAGATTCCTAACTGTGGTGACATTCTCATGTGCACGGACTTTAACCTTTTGACCCAAGCTAAAAAAAAATTACTATAAATGAACTAAATCAGCTCCTTATGATATTATATTATAATCTGTAATAAACTTGAGTGATACAATATCGAGACATATAGCATTTTAGGGCTGTGTGACATAATAAGTACATGAATATTGTAGGCATATTATATCTTGTATGAGGAGTCAAGGGCTTGTCTGACACTACAGGTAATGATGAGGGCGTCAGAGTGTGAGCAAGTCACACACACACACTGAAAGAGTGAACACACACAAAGTCAGTAGCATCAGTCAGGCAGTTTGACTGTAGTTGCGTCAAACATGACCGAGACATAAAATAAAAGCATGAATGTGTTGGTTTATACTGCAGCTGTTGACTGGCTCAGGAGGATACTGGAGTTTGCGTCTGGTTGCAAGATTCTTTCAAAGTCACCAGAGGAAATAATACTACTTCCGGTTTGACCTGTCAACATAAGATTATCAATAATGAATGTGTTGCAGACCAATAATTTCTCCTCCTGGGTTTTAAAAGTCATAAACGGACCAGACTGAACAATGTCTAATGTTTTTTTTTTTTGTTTTTAAATTAAAACAACCTTTTACTCAACCTTAAAAAAAGGTTTTAAAAGATCCACTAAAACTGTTGCAGCAATAGATAAATAAATAAATAAATAAAAACACTAAAATGGCCATAACTCTCTAACTGTTGTGGCAAAACTAAATAATAATAATAATAATAAAAACACTAAAATGGCATATCCATAACTCTATAATTGTTGTAACAGAACCAAAAAAAAAAAAAAAGGTGAGAGGTGCTTCCTCTCCTTCCTCAGCTCTGTTTGTTGGACGCAGCGGGGGCACAGCTGGATGTGTGCTGGATCAAACAGATGCAGACTGCTGCCTCTGCTGTCCTCCATGAAATAATAACACAGGACACACACAAACAGGGGGTGTGGCACGAGTAAGTAGCGTGAGAGCTGCAGGATGTACTCAAACACTCACTCACATAATATAAAAAAAAATGGGATTATGTATTCAACAATAGCACTGTTCACTAGATTAAACACGCTTAGAGGGGTTTATGTAACTTAATTTTTGGTTGTTCCAAGTGGTGGAAATTAACTGAGTACATTTAGAGGACTGTACTGGAGTACAATTGTGAGGTAGACTACAACTTAATAAATTTAGTCCTTTTCAGGTGTTTTTTGAATAACAATAATGTAGATGATGATTGTAGAGATGGAAGTAGGTTGTTCCAAAATGATGGTCCTTTGTAATTCAGTGAATATTGATGAAGAGCAATCCAACAATATGGATAATAAAGATCCTTAGAGTGTCTTTGTGACATATGGACCTTGTAGGACCCTGAGGACACCTGGGGTTGTATTGAACGTCCCAAGAGTCAGAACACAACATGATGAAGCAGCGTTTTGTTATCAGGCAGCACAAACCTGGAATAGCCTCCCAGATGTTGTTAGACGAACCCCAACTCTGACCACTTTAAGTCAAAGCTAAGAACTTACAGAACTTTACACTGCCTCCTCGACGCCTGGAGTGACTGTAACCTTATGTCAAAACTGAGCTTAAATAATTTCAACCCTATGAAACCTGGAGTGACATCACTTTTGTTGTGCTGCTTACAGACACCTTTCACAAGTTTGATTACCGAGTAAATTGGTTTGATGTCTAAAATTTGGCATAAAATGTCCTGCAAATTACAAGAAATTACTGTGAAAGCCAGAAATAAAGTATTATGAGAAAATTCTTAAACAAACAAACAAACGATTTTATTTTTTCAGGTAATTTCCTGCTTTCATTGCCTTCTTTTCATGTTTTTCAAAGAAAGTTTCAAAGGGTTAAATAGTCTGTTTATCTTTGCACCTCTACTCTGCACTTTTACATTTTTAATGGTGATTTTAAAAAAAAGTAAATCATTTAGATTTTATTTAGATTAATTTGACCTTTTATACCTTTGTTTTTCCTTTTACTTTTTTCTGTATCCTGTAGTATGTTTTATATTTTTAATACTCTATAAAGCACTTTGAATTAGCCTTGTGTATGAAATGTGCCACCATCTAAGCCACTATTTCCCCAAAAAATCTCATAATTTCCTTCCATGACTGATAGATGAGATTTTTGTTTTACTTTGATAGGACGCCTCACTTCCGGTGCCATCCGGGTTACCGCTGGTTACATTGACACGAGCAACGTCTGTGTGAAAGAGCTGCCGTCGCCTTGTCGAGTCATCGCCAGAGCAGAGCAGCGAGCAGACGGAGCCGCCGTCCTATGGCTTGAAAACGGGGAATAACTGTGGATATTGCGCCACACAAGCCAAGGGGAGCGACGCGGCGGTCACGGACACGGACTGGATGTTGACGCGGATGTGGATATAGCATCTTTGAGTGAGACCGTTGCCGCCTCGGTCGCCGTTGCAGACCCGGACACAGACAGCACGGAGACAGACAGAGGAGAAGCACCAGAGCCGCCGCGACACCAGCGAGCGAACTTGGCTTCTCTGCCCGGTGGGAGGTGTCCGTCTGTCGGCTGCCGCTCACACACCGCCTCGCTGTTCGGACACGGTTGTAGCCTAGCTGAGTTATGTTTCTGTAAATAGCTTCTTTCTGTTTTCTCGGGGTTTTCGGCAACCAACTGTGGCTTTAATGTGACGCACTATACTGACATTTGTGGTGCTGTCGGAGCGGACCCCCTCTGCAGAGGAGTTACAGGCTTTTAAATCAAGTTTTTACCTCCATATTTCTGCGGTGCCAGCACAGCCCACACCAATGTAAGAGGTAACGGTGCATTTATTGTTTTATTATAACGCGTTGTACAAATCGTGACTGGTTGTTGCTTGTGTCTGGTTGTTGCCTGTGGGCAAAGTTAGCTGCATAGCCTCGTTTGAGTTCCTCAACAGGCAGCAGCGAAGCCCTCACTGCACGGTCTGCTGAGCCCGCTGTGCAGGACGCTTTGCATTGCTTTGCACTCTTCACAGCACAGTCACTTGCACACATGTTTATTTTAAGATTCGCATTGTCACATAACCTAAATGTACATTTTGTGACAACTTAGCCCACATCAACAGTGAGCTTTAACGACTCCCATGCCTCTGTAATTGCTCCTGTGCTCACTTTAACAGGATGAACACCTTTTCTTCATTAAGTTTTAATGAGCCGAGCTTAACGAATGGAATCCATTTAACTGTTGGCATTCACCGCTGATGTGCTGCTGATAACACATCCCTGATTATTGAATTTGAATTTTTTTTTTCTTTGCAAAGATTTGTTTATATTAACGGGTGCTCAGATTACAGTGCAGGAGCAAAGCCACAAATGTGTCAAAAAGAATATTTATTATTTATTTACTGTTTTAAAAGGACTAAGAAACATATCCAGAGACATAAGAGGAAAAAATTAATAAATATATTAGATATGAGGATGCAAGATTTTGTTTTTATTAACAGATGCTCAGATTACAGTGCAATTCCAAAAATCTGTCAGAAAGATTATTTATTTATTTATTATTTTAAAATGTAAAAGGACAAAGATACATATCCAAAAAAGGAAGAAAAAAAGAGGCAAATAAAAATTGAATTACATATAGGGATACTATTACTTACATAATTCAATGATAATTCTAATATTTTTTTTTAACATTACCCACCTATGTATGTCTGAAAAGTTAGTTTGACCATCCAGTTACGGCCATGCTTGAATGTTTGTACATTGTATTTTGCATTTTGTTAACACAGGGAAATAACACCTGCAAAGTAAAGTATCTGTAAAACCAATTTTTCTTTCCAAAACAGAATAAAATTAAATAAAAGTAAAGGACAAAGATTCATATTCAAAAACAAACGAGGCAAAAAAAGCATGAAAGATATTTAAATCAGAAATAAGGATTCTATTCCTTAAATAATTTAATGATAATGCTAATATTTTTAATGCTAATCATCTATTTATATCTGAAAAGTTACTTGACCATCCAGTTTTGGCCATGCTTGAATGTTTGCGCATTATATTTTGCATTTTGTTAACAGAGGAACTGACACTTGTTAACATACAGGATCAGTAAAACCTGTTTTTCTTTCCAATACGGAATAAAATTCTATTTTTGGGGCTATTTCGCCTTGATTGGACAGGACAGATTTAGTGTGAAGGGGATTGAAAGGTTGAGGATGAAATGCAGCAAAGGGCTGTGGGTTGGATTTGTCATATGGGGGGTGCCTGCTCTACTAGGTGAGCTCGTGGGTGCCCCAGGGTTAAAATTTAGCTATTAAAGCACAACTCTGATTGGTCCAAGCGGCACACCTGTGATAGCTATGTACACCGACCTGCCGCCAGGAAAATCGGTCAACATTCATGGTAATTTAAATAATAATGTTGCATACTTTACCTTCAAATTATACCAGGCTATTACTGCTGTTATTGTAAGTTTTTAAATGAAACTTTAATTCACTGTTTTGGTTGTTATTTCTCGCTGCACTTATGTCACACTCTGTAAGGAAGAGGAGTTGCACCTTACAACACCCCCTAGCTGTTGTGAGATCACCATAAAAACATCTTCTCATAGCTCACGTCTTAAATCAGCAACATTGTCTTAATCACAACAACAAAAGGGCACATGATTTTCCACCTGCAGCAAACAGTTGAGTGATTGACTTCTCTTAACCCCTGGAACAGACAGGTGCTATTAAATGCCAAATAGGGATTACCTCAGGAGCGATCTAAAAGATCTAGAGGTAGAAACAAGCAGGTAAATTGCACCTGGTGGCAGTGTGACCTCCTTAGTGCTAACTCTTTACCCACTTCCCTTAATTGAGACACTATACAGTAGCCTGTGGGGCCAAATGAAACCTTCAGTATGAATTTAACCCAGTGAGATTTAAAAGTATTATCTGAACAATAGCATGTGTCATTTTCTGTATTTGCAGACAAATTTGACTCTTTAATGTATGATCCTTTTGCCTCTAATCATGAGATATAAAGCAGTTATACACCATCTGGGTTGACGCATGTGTAATTGGTTATTGCAGTTTACAGACACAGTTATAATCTGTGCAAAGTCACTTAGTGCTGTTTAAATCTCCATTCAAAGGGAACAAATTTAAAGGAGCAGTGTGTAGGATGTAGCAATTTGCAATCAGCTGAACTTTTTCCTGTGTACCAAGCGTGAACTCACGGTTAGGATTGCTTCAGCGTTCAGGAGGTTTTTACCGGGAGCCGAATTATCTGCAGAGGTCTCTTCCTCTCCAAAATAAACAGACCTGGTGATTTATACCGGTTAAAACACTGAATAACTGCGGTAGCAGTCACCAAAATGTGAACATCCCTTTTTTAGAGCCAGTGTTTGGTTTGTCCGTTCTGGGCTACTGTAGAAACATGGCAGTGCAACATGGCCGACTCCATGGCAAGGACCCACTCCTTATGTAGATATTAACGTCTCTCTAAGGTAACGAAAACACGGTGATTCTTATTTCCAGGTGATTACACACTAAATAAAATATACCTAATATATTCTATTCCATTTCAGCCAATATACCCCCTAAATCCTACACACTGGACCTTTAATTAATCATGACAGAGTCATACACTTGTTCATCTCTGTGGTTATGTCTCTGTCGCTCTGAGTGCCTCCTCTCCCCTGTCATGCTAAGCTGCTGAATTGCCACAGAGAAGCCTAACCTCGAGGTCAGCGCGGTAGTGGTGACTTTGGGCTAAATTTGGAGCATGGAGCAATTAGGCGCTCACTCTGCTGCATCACTCCCCTGCATTAACTACACAGGGGCAATTTGGGGTTGGGGTGGGATGCAGCTCTGTCTCTCGTTAATGAGCTTGAATTGAAGATTAAAGGTCCAGTGTGTAGGAATTAGGGAGCCATTTTGGAAACGGCATGTACTATAAGTATATTTTCTTTAGTGTATTTCACCTGAAAATAAGAATCGACATGTTACCTTAGGATAAAGCGTTTTTATCTACACAGGGAGCAGGTCTTCATCCACAGAGTCTGCCATGTTTCTACAGTAGCCCAGAACAGACAAACCTAATACTGGCTCTATATAGGGGCATTCATGTTTTTGCTATTTTGTGCTGGCCACTGCCCCTCTGTGACTAGAATAACACATATATTTTTAAATGTCAAGCTACTTTATTCAGTGTTTTTACTGGTTTAAATCATAGGGGCCATTTGAGCCGAGTAAAATCTCCTGAACGTCTGGATCTCCAGTTATCAGTGACAAAAGGTGAGCACACATAGCAGATGCTGGGCTAGCGGCACGTCTGTGACAAGCAGCATCGTAAAAACACTGATTCTCTTAACATGAAACTTCTTTAGTCAGTGTTTTTTTTTACCTGTTTTAATGAGCAGGTCCGTTTGTTTTTGAGAGGAAGAGACCTCTGCAGATAATTAGGCTCCTGGTAACAGTCTTGACAAAGCACTTAAGGAAACCTACTTGGCAAATGGAAGAAGTTTCAGCCTGTTGCAGTACTTTTGGGTGCCCTAAGTCTGGCAAAATCCTCTAACAGTGAAATCTAGAATAATGACTTGCCTCAGAAAGCCCTTTAATGAATGCGAATATTCTCTTTTTTGGTGCATCAAATTCTACTTCTTTAGTTTCACTATTTCAATCCTTCCCAAATGAGGATATGATCTCTGCTTCGGGGTTGGAGGAGCTGATAGATGTGTCAACTGCACCCAAAATTGTGGCAGTGTTTGGCTGATTTTTATTCCCCACCCTGCCTCTGTCATTCATCCCGCTGATCACTGGCCAAACGCTGGTAAAATGTTACAGTATCTGGCAGCTTGGATGTGCTACCAGCCACTTTGGCAGGGGGTATTATTCGGGGGTCCCTTGATGTTGGCTGGTTCAAATGTCAAGTGAAAGCAGATGGTGAATTTTGTGATTTATGGTCAGATATTTAAAGAAAATATAGTTTCATCTTACAAGTCTCTCCCTTCTCTCTTTTTATTTCCAGTGACAAGGGCCAAAGCAGATCAAGCTGGGCCAGGCTAGGCCAGGCTAGGCCTACCTAGCCCTCTGTCTGGCCTTACCAGACAGGCCAGCGACCTCTCCAGGGGAGTCCTATCTTCAGCGAGCAGAGGCGCCTGCTCTTACAGAAGCTTCACCAGACCTCCAATTTGAGCTGTAACAGATTGGATTCTAATCATATTTGCCTTTATCAGCCTTTGGGAGGCCACGCTGGTCTGTTATATCTCCAGTCCTTCCATGTCGTGGATGTCCCTCTCTGGATGTTGGCAACAGGATGGATTCGGGTGTTAATTTGACGGTTGTCACCACATTGCAGTGCTTGCACCCCCCCTCCTTTCACTGGCTTTCATCCCTTTCCTCCCCAATCTTTAAGCAAAAGCCCCTGCCTCTCTCCTGGGGCTTCCCTGAGCCCTGCACAGAAGGGCCTTGTAGGAACTCCTGGTTGTCTTGTTGAAGCACTTGACATTGCGAAGCGGAAGTAGAGTTACCCATCCCTTCTCTTTTTCCTGGAGTTGCCTCTGAAGTTGGAGAGCTTTCATTTGAAAAAAAAAAGAGCCTACCAGTAGAGATTTGTCTTGTACACATAGGTTGGTGTGATTACTCAGATAAAATAAGTCCTTATTTATACGTACAGAATTCCTTTGTTGTGGTCTAAGCCTCGTGGAAGAATGTCTGAAAGCAACAGCAAAGCAGTGAAATTCATTGCCCCGACCCCCCCTCCTCCCTCTGCTTCCCCCTGTCCATCACCCCAGACCCCCCATAAGAATGTGAACGGCGCTGCTAGTTCAGACTCGCATGTGGTGGAGAAGCTCAGCGGACACCCAGAGGTCCAACGTCGGCGCCACACCATGGATAGAGACTCAAAAATAGCCGAGCACCGTTTCTTCCGCCGGAGTGTCATCTGTGACTCCAACGCCACAGCTCTGGACCTGCCCAGCAAAGCAGCTGTGATACTCACCTCACCACCGGACTGTGAAGGGCCTCCCACCTTCTTCCCTCCACAGCCCTCAGGTCCTGGACCTGGGGTTTGCGAAGTTGAAGGTGGGGAGGTCCAGAGAGGTCCCTACGTGCAAGGCTTGGCCCTTCAACCTGGTCTTGGGCTTGTTGGGGCAGTTGCAGAGGTGCAGATAGAAGATGCCGAGGAAGTTTTTAGTGAGAGCAGTATCACAGTTCCTGTTCCCACCAGTAGTATTGTTAAAGAACAGAGCGCAGAGGGGGCAGTAAAAGAGCCCAGCCCGACAGTATTGGATGTTACCGAGAAAACAGCAGGCAAACAGCCTGACGTCACATTGCGTCCCAGAGGGTCGGAGGACACACAACAGGTGGCAAAAGACGGGAAAGCGACAGAACACGTGAGCAGTCCGACCGAGGAGAAAGAGAAGGAGACGGAGGAGGAGAAGGGGCTCGCCAAAGCACGGGCGGAGCAGAGGGAGGCCGAGAAACGAGTACAAGAGGATATAGAGGAGGTGGAGACAAAAGCTGTTGGGACTTCACCGGATGGGCGCTTCCTAAAATTCGACATCGAGATCGGAAGAGGGTCGTTTAAGACCGTGTACAAGGGCCTGGATACAGAGACTACTGTGGAGGTGGCGTGGTGTGAACTCCAAGTGAGTCCAGACTCATAAAGCTGTCTCCTCTTGACCATCTATGCTCTGTCTCCTACTGATTTTCTGGCTTTAATTAAATGTCATTTCATCCCTGAAGTGTCTTAATTCCACCCCAGCAGGTGCTGAATTTAACTTCTTTGTATTATTTCTCGCACATCCTATTTTTTACCTTTGTGATATGTGAGAACTTCCTGTGTGCCCAGATGCTATCTTGTAGACACGAGATCACAATCTGATTGAGATTGAGATACTGGTGCAGATTACATCCTGGCTGAAGCTGATGTTTTGATTTTTGCTGCATTTCAACAAAAGCATGACCAGTGTAGAAGGGCTGACGTCCTACCAGCAGGCAGCAAAGTGCAACAGAGGGGAAACATTTCATTCGGATGTTTCCTATAAACAAGATGGTTGTATGTTATTTGAAGCAGCAACAAGGTCGCTCATGCTCAGAGCTTTGGTTTGCAACAATTTGTCTCACTTTTAAGTTGAGTTTAATTGCCCATTTACCTTTTTGGTTGTGTGTCTGAAGTTGAGGTTGTATTTCACTGTGTGTGGATGTGATGCCGTGTTACACTGACATCACAATAGCTGTCATATTTGTTTCCCAAAGATGCTCAGACTGTTATTTTTGCCCGTGAGTAATGGATTCCATGTCTGGAAAATATTTGTCCTTGTGTTTTTACAATATTGACCTGTACCTTCAGCAGCTCCTCAGCCAAATACGTAAAATGTTGAAACACAGTCGTGAGTTTTGGTCACTGTGATTTTGCAGGATTGACAGAACAATCTGGCAAAGTAAGGAGGTATGGTGCAACTCTTGTGCGTCACTGTGGCTCAGACTTTTGTTATTACTCACATTTTTGTATTTTTCATTGCCACATCCCTGCAGTTCACCTGCTCAGTCTCTGGTATTAACGGTTGATTATTTTGAAGTGTGTGAGAACGGATGCCGTGGTGCAAACGGCTACCACTACCACAAGTTGCATAAATGACTATTAAATAAGGGAGAGGATGTTGAACATTAAAGGCATGATAGATAAGTGTGAATGTGCAGATTTCCTGATGTGCTGTTGCAGCTTGAGGTCTGTAGAATGTAGGATGAATTTGCAGGACAGTGTGTCCTAAAGGGTAGAGAAGTTAGCTTATAAGAGGAGACTTCCTTGTCAAAATCCCCAGACTGTCTGGGAAATTCAGGGTACTGAAAGTGAATAAGCAACACTGGTGCATCTCTCACCCACTTGTCCCAGTTAAAGTGACCTTGAGCAGGGCAGATCACTTCCCTAGTTGCTCCACTTTGGTGTCTCTGCGGTTATAACTAGACTGGTGGCACAGGGCAGCAGCTCTCAGTCTGTAGCTACACAAAGGCTAACAAAAAAAAGGCTGCATCTTGTACACTGTGTGAAACATGAGACAGGATGGCACACAGTTCACCACAGGATGCTGTTGCTACATTATGGTGCAGTGATGCAACTTCTGCAGAGAGTGTGCGAGTGTCTCGGAGCGATATAGGGTTAAAAAATGCGAGCAAAAGAAGAGTGAAGTGAAGAGGAGTTAGATAGGTGTTGTTGGGAAAGGTGAGAGAGCGTCTTCGCAGCTCGCCTTATTGACAAGCACTCACAGAGACGGTGCGTTCAGTAGTTGGAGATGTAGAATAACAGTCAGTCATATGACACTCAGGGCACTGACTGAGCTAAGGTTTTAGTGGAGGAACAAAACAGTGACATGGACTCATGTGGAACTGCTTGCCCTGATGAAACACTTGGTGCTGCGCCAGAAAAACAAATTCACAAGATTCAGTTTTTACTTTTTATCTTTTATTTGGCAGTTTTATTTTCACAGAATGACAGGAAATATGAGGCAGAGGGGATAACACAATTAGCCACATACTGAGGATAATCTGTAATACGTCAGAAATCAAGCAGATAAGATGATATTTTTCCCTTGTGAACTGAAAGGCGAGGCTAGCTGAGGCTAGTTTTTGTTCTCTGCTCCATCTTTCCAACCTGCTATCGGTAAATTAATTAGAAGCCAGAAAAGTCAAACGAGGTCAGACTGTGTAAGCAGTCGCTTTCTGTGCAAATCTGTTTGTGTCTCTCAGTGTGCGATTATTTCCTGTGGGGCTGCAGAGTTGTTTTCCTGTCATCTCCGTCACAAGATGCTCCTCGAGTCCTCCTGAATCCCAGGAGCTAAAATCAGCTTCGCTTGATGCCCCGCGTCAAGGAAACGCCGGCGTGTTTATAAGAAAACAACTGCTAACCTCTGTCCAGCTCTCTCCCTGCCTCGTCCTTTCTCCTGCTGTCCTTCTTGCTCATCAGAAAGAGGATACCGAGTGATTCTCGACACTGATCTGGGTCTTTATCAGGTCAGATTCAGACCTCAGATTGATTATGATGTTGATTTAAAAAGGTTGTGATATGGTTAAATAATCAGAGGATAAGCTGGCTGATACATGAGCGTGTTATTCAATATGCCCTGGATTACAACAATGAAAAGTCCCATTAAACATCGTATACTGCGCGTGTTATATAAGGGCATTGAAGGCCTGCGGTGACTCGGCTATATGCATGCAGAGACAAGTACTTTTCTACAGAGCCTGGGCTGTAATCCTGTGAATGTGTGTGTGTGTCAAAGATGACTGAGCAACTGCTGACATGTGGCAGAATGGTGGGGGTAAAGTTACATACACACACACACACACACACACACACATAGACGCACACATGCACACGTAATAACCAATCACATTCACTCACTGGGTGGGCATGGGAACTAGAGATCTGTGGGAGTCAGGATCATCTGGAACTTGTCAGTTTTCTGTACGTGCAAACGTGTGTTCATATAGGTGTGTGTGAGTGTCTGTCCATCCAGGTGACTCGCTGTAATACGCATATGTTTAAAGTCTTGTGTTTGTGTGTTTCAGAGGGAGATTTGGGGGATTATGTCTTTACATTTTTTGGCACCTGATCCAAAGCAGGTTAACCTCTATTTCCCTTTAAGAATTTATAGATGGATGGAAACAGAGGAAGAGGAATAAGGAGGGAGACTGAGCAGATTGTTTGCTTAAGCTCCAGTGAAGGAATAGATTGATGAACAGATAGAGGGAGTGCGGAGAAAGAGGAGGAAGGTCACTCAGTAGCTTATCTTGAGGGGCCTCTTTAGACTGGACAGGAGATGATGGATGGGCAAGAAGAGGCTGACGCAGGTCTCCTGGAATGAGAGAAAATGGAGAAGGAGCAATGTTTGGCATCAGTTTCATCTTGACCTAGTATTATCTGCATCTTTGTGGCTCATGAAATGGTGAAGGGGTGAATCAGATTTGGGATGAAACCATCATCCTTCAGCTTCTCGGATTTAAAGTTGACTTAATATGCTCATTGCAGGTTCATACTTGTATTTAAGGTTTCTACTAGAACGTTTTTCTGTGCTAGAACACCTGTATTCACCCTCTGTCTGAAACGCTCCGTTTAGCGCCAGCCTCTGTATGCCCCCTTTCTGAAAAAGCCCAGTGTGCTCTGATTGGTCCATGTCTTGGTGTCTGCACCGTCATTGCAGCCTGGGAATGACTGTACCGGAGAATAGCGTCACTTTCTACAGTGAATAATCACTCGTAAAAGCGTCTCGTCACAACCGGACATGTTCCAGCAGGAGTATGATACAAAATCAGGGAGAAATTTCTAACATCATCCACCAAGATAACATGATCCTCTGACGGTAGCATGTAGCTACGTAAAGTTAACACTTGCCTGGAGCAAATTACCATATAAAGAAATCTGGCATAGTGTGAAATCATACTGTAGCCAAAGTAGGACAAACAGAGTGATAAGAACGGTAGGAAAGCTGAGGATGTACGTTTATTTGTCCTTTATTGTAACACTGTATATAAGACGCAAAATACAGGAAAGCACAGTAGATCCCCTTAAAGATTTTTTGGGGATTGGCAGTGGTCAGTCAGACCAAACAAGCAGTTTCATTGCTGTTGCTTGTCTGGAGCATTAAAGAGTTTGGTCTCAGCTTCAACCGAGTAGCACTTGAGGACAGCAGTGAGTTGTCAAGCTCACAATCAAAACAGCTTCCATCAAGTGACAACACATTTGCATACATGCTCCATGAAATTGGGATAAAGTTAAAAGAGTGACTCAACTACAAAGAAAGAAGAAGTAGGGCAGGAAAGGAGAGGAATGAAGTTCTAAAAGAGGGCAGGGGATGAAGGGAGGAGGGGTAAAGGTCAAAGTTCAGGTCCCTTGTGTGCGAGGCGATCGCCAGGAGCCTGTCTAGGGTTTACTGCTTTTGGTAGAGGGGATGGACAGAGATGTGTAAGAGGAAAAAGGGGCAAAAAAAAATTGAAGAAAATATCATTTGAGAACTTTTGGAGGGCATGTGGTCGGAGGAGATTAGGAAGAGCAGGATGGAGGCAGTGGGAAAGACCAAGAGCAGAAGTTAAAGGAAGAGGGGAGGTGATCGTGGCGGGAGTTCAGTGAGAGAATAGAGAAACGGGAAACGTGGGGTGGGAGGGAGGGAGGAAAAAGTGGGAGAGAAAAGACAAAGGAAATGAAAAGCGAGGAGAAGGGGGAGGGAGAGGAGCAGAGGACAGAAAAGAAGAGGGACCCCCGAGTCTGTGTGTGTGTGATTGTGTGTGTGTGTGTGTGTGTGTGTGTGTGTGTGTGTGTATGTATGTGTGACCTTAGGCTCTTAGCTCCGCTGGCACTCAAAGACCTTGAAATTTCTCTCTCAACAGCAACACAAGGCGGATTAGCCCCCTCCTCACACACACAGATACAAGTGTGCACGCACGCACACACACACACACGCCACACGCACGCACACACTTTGGGGCTCCGAGGCTCTCCTCCAATAATGGTCATTTAATCAGTGCCTTTGGAGGGAAACTGGGCTCAGACAGCTTTGTTGGAATATGCAAGTATCTGCACCAATGCAAAAATATTTATTTTATTTTTAAAATTTTAGGCAGATTTTATTGTTTTTTATCACGATTTCACACCTTTTGCAAACTTTCACTCAGAACTACAGTGAAATGTTATACTGCTAAGTCATATCACTGTAGTCTCCTGACACAGACAAAATGATTCACATCTAACAGGGCTAATAAATATGGCTCACCATGTCCAATTTTAGCATTGCGGCACTTTGTTTATAGTGATGACCCATTTTAACCTGGTACTGGCCTGAAATCTGTCCATGTGCTGGAAAAAGGCCAGAGGGAGGGAAGGAAAGATCAGGTGCAAACTGAGGGAGAGAGCTGGAGGAAAGAAGAGGACAGTGAGATGTTTGTTGAGAATGTTTATTATTTAAAAAGTTTTATGTCCCAAAGGCAGTTTCACTGAACAACAGACTGTCTGTTGCAACTTTATCTCAGATTACAAATGCAAACTACGAGGCTTCGCCTTAAACAAGTATCTGTATACATTTTTATTAGACTTTGAAAAACAGAGCTTCTCCAAAAATAATATCTTCACAAGCCATAACCCTGGAGGGGAACATGTGTTAAGTTGTGTGCATTCAGGTGTTTCGTGTGATTGCAGTTTATCTCGCCAACTACTGGACCACTCAGTCTAATATTTTGTGTGCACATTCATGACTGTGTGCTCAAGGACCTCTTGTGGTTGAAGTGATTCATAATTGTTGAAATACCAGTTTTATTGACTCTCGTATACCATTATTAACTGCTGACTTCTTGCTCTTAACCGTCTGGTAGTGACTGCAAGTTATCTGGAAATCAGCTCGGCTAAAAAAAACAACAAGCTTTACCGTCTGCTGCAGGCCACGTTTAGGCCCTCGTCGTGACTCAAGAACTGACATCTACAGAGATGTTTGGAGCCATTTGGAACCAGAGAATCTGCAGATTAATTCTCGATCCCGCTTAAGTTAGGCATGATCTGTTTTTGTTGTTTTTGCAGTCTTGACCGTTCCACCGAGCACAGCTCTCTGTGGTCTGCCTGCAACTCAGTTTTGTTTCATCCTCTGCACGGCGTCATTCCACACAGTAGCATTTCAGGGGCTGATTTGCCTGCCTGATTTTGTAGACTCGCAGATTTTGTTGATTTGATTTTCCTTGATATTTGTGCTTCTACACTCAGTAAGTGAGAAGGCTTCTAGATTTTTTTTTTTTTGGTCTGTTTTGGGCAAAGCAAGTTTATTTGAATCGCACATTTCAGAGCCCAAGCAAATCAAGGTAATTAATTGTGCTTATTGTTGTTGTTTCCTGCTTCTTGTGTGGTAGCGTTCAAAGTTCATACTTTTAAAAGTCCAGATATTAATTAGTGGACCTTGAACTAAACACTAAGGAGAAATCTGGACCCCGTGGCTGGACTAGTTGGGAACCACTGCTCTAAAATAAGCTGTGGTGCTTCTGCTGAAATACAAGAACTGTCTATAGTGGTCGTGATAAGCTCAGGCTGCTACTGAGTGCACATTTCTAGTTATTATTATTGTTATTTTCATGGGCATAAACCTCCCTGACACCTGGTTCCCAAGCTCAAATGACAAAGTTGCAATTGGTGAAGTGCTACCTGCAAATATTTTGAGTTGAGGATGATATATACTCATGCAGATGTATGAAATAGAGTAAAAGCTGTATCCTGTATTCTGCTGAAAGATAAATATCCCCAGATTACTCCAGGGCGGCAGAGCTGAGGTGAAACGGTTAGACTTTCCAGAGGTTCAGATTTCCCTGACATAACAGCACACTGCAGCTGTGTCAAGCCTTTGGCAGAGGCCGGCTCTTACTGCTGATTGATTTTGAAGTTGCTATAAAGTAGTGTTAGCCACCCCCTAAAACACACATACACAGTTTGCAGTTCAAACATTTTTCTCATAAAATGTTTTGAATGCTGTATATGAGGTCATGTGTGTGTGCAGTGGGGGTGTGTCTGTGTGTGCACATACTGCAGCTAGCTTTGTGGATTGTTAACTTATTCATTTGGGTGAGCCTCGCTGCAGATGAGCTCAGCTGTTTAATAATACAGAACTTAAAGTGGAAATGTTTTTTAATCTTGCAGGATATTTCCTGTGTTTTTAATGCGACGAACAGACGGACGGTTTTGAGGACTGAGGCGTTCAAGAACCACCTGAAAAGAGAATTTAAATCTGGAGTGAGCATTTTCCCTGCTTTGGTCAGGAGGATGGAAAATCCCCACCAGCCACGAGACCGTTGTTGGTAAATGGAGTAGGTCTGTGCAGATCGGCTATCAATCATCATGATAACATCACTCATAAAGCTGTTATTCTTCTCCACTAAGTCCAGCCATAAAACTGGTGAACGCTGTATCTTAACTGAGGAATCTAGTGGCCACTGTGGTCAAACAAGTGTACTTCCTGCCATAAAAACTGCAGGAATGACTGGTATTTTACAGAATTTTTTTAATGTCATCATGAAAGTGCAGTAAACTTCACTAGCTGCACATTTTACACACACTGAATTCCAATCAATCAAACCCTGACACCCACTCATACATAAACACACAGAGCAAGATGTGTAGCTCAGATATGTAAAAGCCCCAGAGCTCAGGCAGTTGGATTTATTAGTGATAAAACCGGAAAATACCGTGGGCTGAGGTCGCCAAGTGTTCAGATCTGATGTTGGATAATCTGGAGATGACGCAGGATAAGACGAGGCCACAGAGGAAAGCTCCTTTCTCATTCATTTTATTGCTCATTATAACACTCAGTCATGCTCTGGCTTTGTGTCTGTCCTGCCACAGTTGGTACTCGCGCTCTGCCTCACTCCCTCTGTGTCTCTCTCATGTGTCAGTAACCAGCTGTGGGCAACAAATGAAGGGAGACAGAGAAGCTGACACTTCCTCATATGCAAACTGTCCCTGTGCGGTACTTCCTTCCCTCCATGCAATGTGTGTATGAGTGTGTGTGTACATCAGAGTTTCCCCGAATGTTTAACAGTAAGGTCAGGCCACCCTGACACATGCTTTTTCAGGTTGTGTTATTAGTTGTCAGACCTTCACATAGTGAAAGTGTTATAGCTGTGATAAACAAAATTATGTTGTAAATGTCCAGTGTGTCAAATTTAGGGGGACGTACTGGCTGAAATGCAATATAATGTAATAAGTATGTTTTCTTTAGTGTATAAAATAAGAATCATGTTTTTGTTACCTGAGAATGAGCCGCTTTTATCTACATAGGGAGCGGGTCCTTGTCTATGGAGATCGCCATCTTGCACCGCCATGTTTCTGCAGTGGCCTAGGACATACAAACTAAACACTGGTGTTAGATGGGGTCATTCATTTTTTTGCGTCGGCCATCGTAATTAGCAGCCCCTCCGTGATGAGAGAGCAGAAAAACGCTGATTTTTTAAAGATGTAAAACTGCTTTATTTAGTGTTTTTACCGGTTCAGATCACCTGGTCTGTTTGTTTTGGAGAGGAGGGCACCTCTGCAGATAATGCGTCTCCTAGTAAAAACCCTCTGAACATCTGGATTTTGAGTTATCAGAGAAGAAAGGTGACCATACATTAGCAGGCGCTGGGCTAGCATCTGAGAATTCAATTCAGTTCACTTCAATTCAGTTCAATTCAATAAAACTTTATTTACCCCGAAGGAAATTTTTGTGAGAATGCTTCAAATTACGGTAACACTAAGTACAGTAACCACAATTTAAACGATTCACAACCAGTAACTACCCAACAGCCAGTGGGTTCCCCGGTTCAGGGTCACTCACTGGGCCCAGTTTTATAACAATAGAGTATTAAACAGATGGCAGAATATACAAATAAACGTGTTTTCTAGGAGCAAAAGCAAAAATCAGTGCCTAGTAAATTAACAATTGTATGTACAGGAGCTACTAAAATGAACTAAAATGGTATAAAAAACAGACTGCACTAACTATTCTATGTTATATTGGTTTTAATTACCTGGTATATTTGTTTCAGAGAGGAAGAGACCTCTGCAGATAATTCGGCTCCCAGCTAAAACCTCCCAAACAATGAACACTGCAGAATTCTAACCGGAAGAAGTTTCATCTGGCTGCACTTTGCAATCCTCACCACTAGATGCCACTAAATCCCCCTAAATCTTTCACACTGTTCCTTTAAGTTGCGCACAGTGTGTGGAGTCATGAGAATAAAGTTAAAATACTGCATGTCGTCTAGACCCTCCACCCATGGGAGCGAAGCATTTATCACACCCATAAATCTGACTTGATAGCGTTCAGGGATATGTGTGCTAACTGTTTAGTTATGTGTGTGACAGTGTGTGTGTGTGTGTGTGTGTGTGTGTGCTGGGAATGAAAGATGACTGAGCGTTCTCCCTCCCACTTTGTGTGTTTATTTAGAAAGAAACAAGACGGAAGTGTAATCCTCAACACAGACTTTGTGAGCGAGTGTGTTTGTGTTCATGCAGAGAGCTGAAGATGCTGAAGTGTTTTGGCACCTGCTTTTTAAATAAAGTCATCCAGCGAGTGAAAATGAGCGAGAATGAGAGATGCTTTAGAAACTGCTGAGGGTGAGCGTCCCACGTCTACTGTATCAGTATGTGTGTAGACTGTATTTTATGGTAATTACAGTGCAACTTAATTGCAAACAGTGTGTGTGTGTGTGTGTGTGTGTGTGTGTGTGTGTGTGTGCGTGCGTGTTGACTCATGGAAAATCAATGTGTGCTTAAAGCTGATGTAGAGATTGTGTGTGTAGGGGTGAGTTGGGGACATTGAATGCATCAGGCAGATGCTATATGACTTGCACAGTGAGACATGATGACATAGCTTAACGCGCTCTCTCTGTTTTTCTATTCTCTCTCACGAGTTCTCACTTTTATCTTTCCGCCTCAGCGTTACTCCTTCCAATCACATTCACTCCTCCCTCTGTTTATCTCCTCCATCTATCCGTGCTCTCATTATTTTTTTCCCTCTCTCTCATCCGTTTCTCTCTGCGTCTTAATCCCCACCTCCTCCCCCGACATCAGTCTCTTTCCCTCCTTAAATGTCACACTTTTTTTGGTCTGATTCCTCCTTCACTGCTGCTCACTCATTCCCTCCATCATTGATCTTTTTGTAATCTCCACTTTGAAGATTATTATCGAGGCATCTCTGATGTTGCATTGATGAGAGGAAGAGAGGAGCAAAGGCGATGCATATTGTGTGTGCAGCATAACAGGACCTGCATTTGAACCTGCAACCCCTCATATTCAGCCCTGTCTTCAAGGAAGTTCTGTTGTAATTTGGACATAACTGACTGCAACTTTGATTCAACCTCACACACACACACACACACACACGCACACAGTAGCCTGACTAAATGCGAGTGTGTGTCTGATTAGCAAAAAGCGGGTTATTGTTTTTCCTCTTTTCATATATTTTCTTTGCCAGGAAACTGCAAAACAATACTGACATTGTGAGAATAATCACTTCCTGGAAATTCCGAGCCACGATTGGCCGACAGCTGCGGATCAGAGGCAGGGGATTGGGTCACGTTGTTTTGAGCCAGAAATGACAAATCTGGGATCAGATGTACAGCTTCTACTTTCCCAGATGAGACTGAAACTGCAGCGGATGCAGCAAGCAAAACCTGAGACACTATATCATAAACTGAAAACATTACTAATTAGCTTGAAGCTGCGATGACAGGATAGACATTCTGTGTCTGGATAAAGTGCCTCTCATGTATAAAATGGCACCAGTCTGCCCAGTTTCCCCAGACAGTCAACGTGGCTTTGGTTGAAATAAAACCCTGGGTATTTCAATAACAGGGTGTTGCTTGTAACTACAAGAATAATGGAAGAGTACATGTTTTTACACATAAACTAAATGAAACTTCAAATGCATCTTGGGTGATCTGATCACAAGTTGCCAGCTCCAAGTCTGTTCACACCTGTGATATAATGCGTCTCCACATACGTCACAAGTGAGCACACGGTTCTCACTTCTCACTTTGTTTGCAAATGAACACGTGACTCATTTCCGAGACAGTCTAATAGCTGCAGCTGCTGTGTTAAACTGAGTTCAGACCAAAGATTTGTGGCAAGACGAAACTGTTTTAGAATGTTGCAGAGAAAAGTTGCAGCGATGTGAACTGGGCGATTTGTGCTCAACTCAAGCTGGCTGCTGGTGTCACCTGCAACTCAGCTGGTCAGATCCCCATCGACTGGTTTTAGAACGTTAAGCACATTAACCTGTTTCAACAGCCAATTGGCTTGTAGTGAAGTCCACTAGTCAAGTCAAAATGACCGCAGACAGTGTGTGCTCCATCCCCGCCAAGCCCTCTCCGTCCTCGTGTGTGCCGGTGTTGGACAGTGCCCCCACACACACATATTCTCACTGACCAACTAATTGGCGCTGCTTACTTATATTATTGCGCATGAATACAGTCCATCTGATGCTCGTTTTGTTTCTGTTTTTCACTGTTTCATCATCACTACAAATACAGCTGTAGCTAGTATCTCACTATCGCTATCCTCATTCATATTTGAAGAAGCTTCAAATTATATTCAGCTACAAAAAAAGACTGAAAAGCTGGAAATCAGAACAGAAGTACAGAGAGTTGTTGCACAGAGATGATACACTGTCTCATCGAGTTGCATTGGTGCGAACCGGCAGGCTTTGAGATTGTTGCTGAATGGCACATTGCATGTTTCAATCCATCTCGTTTTGAATCTTTGGCCTGGACCAAAGATGGTCCTTCAGCTCTGCGTCTGTGTAGCTGCAGCAGCAGAAAGTTTTCTTATCTGGTGGGGCGTCAGATACGCAAGGATGTCAGCTGAGTAGGCTGTCCTTAAATGTGGCCAAGGACATATGAGTGTTCACACTGCTGAAAGAAGGCCACTTCTGATTGTGGCCTGAGAGATCTGATCTCAAGACGCATTGGTGCATTCACACCTGGACTTGGAGCTGGGCACTTGTGATCCGATCACCCAGGACACTTGTTGATATCAGGTGTAAACAGAGCCAGAATTGGAGGTCTGGCAAAAAATGTCTGTGCTAGATGCAAAGACAAAAGTGCAGCAGGTTTTTATGACTTTAATAGCACTCACTAAACTAGCGCTAACATCTGGGCTCGTGCTGACTTGCTCCTGGAGCTGCAGTAATGATGATGCATCAGTAAAAGCAAAGACTATGTCATTTAGATTCCATTTCCAAGTGCCATGAAGTCATGTTTGAGAATTACTGTCACCAGACAATAGTGCCGAAATATAGGAGTGCTTTATGTCTGGGTATCTGAGTCTGTTGCCTTTATTTTTCTTCCATCTCCCGTCAATTCATCAGTTTCTCTGTATTTCATCCACGTGTTCTCTGTCTATTCACAACCTACAGCATTTATTGCAGTTCTGTCTGTAGGGTTTGTGTGTTTGTGTGTGTGTGTGTGTGTGTGTGTGTGTTCAAATGGAGGGTCTAGCACGTGTTGTCTGCTGTACTAAGTGTGGCCCTTTGAGACAAATGTGTGATTTTAGGGTATATACATTAACTAAACTTAAAATACAATCTCTTTTCATATCCGAACCACATCACTGTGTTGACAGGAATGCGTCAACACACGTCATTTGACCTTTGTGAGTGTGTGTGTGTGTTTGTGACCTGGGTCGAAAATAGATCCAGTCTCTAAACTGCCAGTCATCTGCATCAGCGTAAAGTGACCTGGGCTGCACATCTAGGCTGCTTGCTCTACAACACCGTGTGCCTGTTTGTGTGTCTTTTCTTTATGTGTGTGCGTGTGTGTTTAGTCTGCCCTTGCTTTTGTCTATGCACTGACTCTGCACAGACTGTTTAGCTGAGTGTGTGTGGTGCTGCTTAGTCTGTGTACAGAATGTGTGTGTGTGCATGTGCAAGTGAGCTTCTGTTTCTTTGTGTTGACCTCTTATTTTGTGTGTGTGTGTGTGTGTGTGTGTGTGTGTGTGTGTGTGTGTTGGGGAGGGGGCAGCCCCCTGGTTTCATTGTAACCCTCCCAGATTCCCCACATTCCCAAGATAAGATGTCATTCCTTATTGAAACGGGGTTTATAATAAATGAATGTGTGCAGGGGAGAGATCTTGATCTGTGTGTGTGTGGAATGTCTTACAAGCCTGAATCTCTACTCCCTATGAATTAACATTTCATGCCTTTTATCGGACAATGCTACCTTGATTTTTGTGCTCATTGGATTTTCTCTGGATGAAGTTTAAATATTCTGTGGCTAATGATGCTCATGTTTGGTACCCAGTGGACGTCTTGCAGGCTGGAGTTCAGTTTAGCACTAGATGTTACAATCCCTGATGCACATACTTGAGACTATGAGTGGGAGTAATAGAGCCGTCTGGGGGTCTGAGTGGGAGCCAAAGGGTTAGATGGATCGAGAAGTAGGATAAGGCCAAGGTAGATAGAAAAGTAAGAAGGAGCAGAGGGAAGGCAGAGCCAAGGAGAGACGTCTGTGTGGACTGAACTGTGCCCTGCCAGACTGGGCTGTACACTCTACCTCCCCCTACTCCCTCATTTTGATGAGGGAAGAGAGGGGAGAAGAGAGCCCGACCACAACTGGTGTGTTTTAAAAACGCAAGCTGTGGAGCAGGAACAGAAATGTGCGCATGCAGGTGGGATTTGCCATCTGGTTGCAAATTTTTTTCCAGCACCGCAGATAAGCAAATTTCCACAGTAGGATCAATTTTCATACCACAGTATATGGTTTCATGGTATAGTGCTGCAACCCTAGTCTGCAGATAGAATGGCACAGTGAAAAGAGTAAGATGGAAGTATGCAGCCTGTCGCTTTCAGATCTTCATCTAACTGCTCGCTGTGGCTGCTCCCTCTTGCTGCAATATTTCAAACTGATCTGCTGTCTACAAATGCTGAAAATGACTGTTGTGTTGTTTTGTAGATGTATTTTTGATGACTGAAAGTGGGAACTGCTAAGCCTACTGGAAAACACATTGCATTTCCTGTGGCTACTTCATTATAAGTAACTAGCAGTAACTAGGGCTGCCCCCTAATAGTCGACCAAACATTTGTCGACCAGAAAGGTCATTAGTCGGCAAGATTTCACTGGTCGCTAAGTCGCTGAAAAAAAGACCAAACATGAAACTCTATTAGGAGCTGCGCCTTGTCAAAATAAATCAAAACCTATATGACTGGACCATCTGGGAATTTAATTTGAAAGGACAGACACAGGAAGTGTCCACGCTCTGCAGTCAGACAGGAGTCAGGTTAATTTCCAGGGCTGGTACCTGCGGTTATTCCACAGGCTAGTTAATAACATGCCGGGCAGGAAATCCAAAGTGTGGGATCATTTTGAGAAGGTGAAGGACGAACCCAAGGTGATATGTAAACTCATCTTCATTGGTCGACTACAAACATGACATATCATCTAAAACATGGATGTAGCTACATGCCCATTAGCTGACAGTGTCATTAACAGGCGGCTCGCTCAGTGTGTGACGTGCACTTGTAGATAAAATAATAGGCCTGCAATACTAAAATTGAAGCTGTCCTGTCATTACAACCAACCTACGTACAAGTACAGTAGCGAAGTACAACAACAACCAACACACAGTCCGAAGGGTTAGAAAGGAAAGGATAGATAGACAGATTCAAATGATTCTCATTTGTCTTTGATGTACAATATGTCTATTTTAGGAGAGTTCAAGTAAAACGGATTGATGCTCAAGATACAAAAAAAGCAGCCCAACCGAAATGGGTTTACCAGGTTCACTTACGTCTGGAAATAGAACCAAAGGACTGCAAGACAGAAAGAACAAAGTGTTGTATTGATGCGCTCTGTCTGTGTGCAACTGTGCATGTCTGTGTGTCTGTGTTTGTCGCTTGATCACTTTCCCTTCCATCTTGTGTCTCTCCCTGTCTCTGGCTTCCTCTCCCTCCCTCTCTGGTTCTCCCTCTCTCCCCTCTCTGCATGACCTTAACCAAAGCCTTTGGGGGGAATAGAGGAGAGAGAGACAGAGACGGAGCAAATAGAGAGACAAGATGGGATTTTTCCCCGTCTCATTTTTTTCCCCCCCTTTCTGGTCTATAAATAGCGGCTGAGCAGCAGAGTGTCATCTGCTGAGCCATAACTGGAGCAGAATGAGTGGAGACTGTGTGTGGCTGCAAGTGTCAGAGTGGATATACTGTATGTGTGTCATTGTTGTGTGTTTGTGTGTAGGTTCTACTTTCTATTCACCTAAAAATAAAAAGCAGATTTTAAGCTTAGAAGTTTAGGTTGAGCAAGTGCTGTTTTTCTGTTACCACACTATGCTTAAATCTCCCTTATGAAATAATTAGTCGAGTCGTTTCAGTCTCCCCAAAATCTGAGATAGTATTCATGAGTTGTGATAGTGTAGTAAATTTTTTAGGGATTATTAACATAATGTTAGATGGAGGTTTTGATGTTTAATTCAAGAAATATCCCTCAGAAAAAGTGTTTTTAGTATTAAATGCTTGGCTTAAAAAGGTGGCTCAAAAAAGTTTGCAGCTTTACTGAGCTGTGTTTGGCATGTTTGCTGATGATAGCAGTATGTATATGAGCACACAGATGAGCGGTGGTGAAAGGGATTATAGGGCTGCAACTGACGATAATCCGCGATTTTGCACAGTGTAGTGTGACATCTATCTATTCTACGGAGTGCACGTCTGTTTATGTCCGAGCTCCTTACCCTATCTCTAAGGCTGAGCCCAGCCACTCTGTGGAGTTTGCTTGTATCTGCAATCTCATTCTTTCGGTTACTACCCAGATCTCCTGACTGTAGGTGAAGGTTGGGACGTGGATTGAGCAGTAAATCTAAAGCTTCACCTACCGGCTTAGCTCCTTCTTCACCACGACGGTCCGCTGCAGTGTCCACATTACTGCAGACACCGCACCAAACTGAAGCAAGCCATCTGAAGCAAGGGATTTTAAATATCTTGGGGTTTGTTCAGTGAGGGTCGATGGAGCGACCGTAACGTAATTCCTTTATAGCCTAGCGTCAGCTTTTTATTTCTGGTGATTGCATTAAGGCTTCAGAAATCATAAAGGTGGTGTTAGATGGTGAAGATTATCTTGCTAAATAAATGTTGTAAATCTTTGTTTGCCACAGAGCTTATTTTCTGCATCAGAGTTTGATCGGCCTGATTGATTTTTTTGGGGGGTTATATGAGTCTCCTTTGCATGTTATGTGTCCCCTTAATGCCACATTGCTGGAAAGTTGGTTGATCCAGAGTTTCTAATCATACTGGTCACTTTCATGGTGAGCTAGTGGAGAGAGACTCTGCCTGACACAATGCTGAGTCAATGGGAACAGGACAAACACACACACATGCACAAAATAACACACAATCACACGTACTGTGGTCAGTGAGGTAGGAAGTTCTCCCCACCAGATTAGGAGTCAATCCCTCATAAACCACAGTCTGCATGATGTAATCACCACAGAGCGAGGTCACATGGATGGTATGCAACGTTCAATGCCGTTTGAATTAAATGGGAAAGCCCCTTCTGTCCTTTTAATGCTGTGGTCGGGTGTGAGGATGAACAGCTGCATCATGTGCAACCGTCATCTGCCGCAAATCATTTTAATGTGTTCTAAACTATGATATTATGAGACGTTGTAGACAGTTTGCCAGTTTTGCTTTTAAAGTGCCACATGCTGTTCTGACCACTGAAAGACTGTAAATCTTCACCGTAAGAAAATGTTATTGTAGCTGTTGTTAATGTGCCGTCGCCTGTCAATCCCTGTGTCTGATGAAGGCGATAAATCCTGCTTGTATTATATGTAACAGCTTTATGTCTGTGTCCAGAGCGGTGCTTCATAAGCTGGGTGGTTTGAGGTTAAAGTCACCAAGTTCACGTAGATGATGAGATCCTGAATGCAGGAAGTGTTTGCCAGATTCAGCCGATAGCAGGTTTTAAGTTCCCCTGCAGTGGTGTTGCATTTTTTGGAGAAATTAGTTTCTGTGATGAGATAAGACGGGAGGTGGGAATGTTGCCTAGTGATGTTATCTCAGAATCGAAGGGTCATCTGTTGGATCCTCGCAGCAGACGCTCTGTCCTTTTAGTGTCCTTTTATGGTAAATTCCCCGCTTTCTAACCTTGGTCTTACTTTTATTAATAGATAAGGGTGCAGCAATAAATGTAAACTTCCTCCTAAGGTAGGATGCAGTGCTCACTCCACATAAAACACACCAGGACTGTTAGATTACACTACATCACTTCCAGTGAACTTCATGAACAACAATGAGGCCAAACAGCAACATGATCTGTTTAAATCAAATATTCTCTGGTTCAGCTCAGCTAAAAACAAAAGACAGAGAGTGTCGTTCACCACTGAGCATGTCAGTAACCAGTACCAGCAACGTTATCTTCACTTCACCTGTTCAACTAACTTTAAGAGTTTAGATGGCAGACACTTGACTGTCCTGCTGTTATCACAGACATGTGAACACACCACAGACACTTACCTCCACAGACACTTACCTCATTCATAAACTCATGGCGGTGCACTGCTGCAGAGTAAAGGGGAAACACGGGAAAAGATATTTGGCGTAATTCTTTGTCATTAAAAAAGATTTTTTTGGATTGGTGGAGGTTCCTGTTGGCCTTGAAACTTCCCAGGCCTTTACAGTTGTAGAGAAAACATATATATAACAAGTCAGATTGTTTCTACTAATATGAGTGCTCTACAAAAATAGGGGCACAACCTCCCAGAATTGACTGCTTGTTACTGTACTAAAAACCAGTTTGAGTAGTGTGGACAATATGTAGAGAAATTAATTTTACCATGTAGCAAAAGCAGGTATAAATAATTGAATTAATGATTTAATTTAGTGTGCATGCTGGTTATCCATCAGTTATAGGCTGATTAGCATCAGGTGCGGAACTAGGGTTTGGTACCGGCAATTATTCGACTAATGACAATTTGGTCAGATGAGTGCATAGCGACCAAATAATCGACCAGGAGACTACAGCCCTAGTCAGCATCCATAATTAGGCTGCAGTTGTCTGGGTGCGCAAAGGTGAAGTGGCTTGTCTTGTCTTACAAAGTTTGATGGAGTGTCAACTGGACAATATGGAGATATTTGCATCTTGAAAGCTGGACTACAAATGTGGATAGACAGGGAGAAACACACGCAAGCCTAAGACGTGGGAAGATACGATATTCCTCATATGAAGTGACTGATAACAAGATCTGTATAATGGATTGTAAAGAAATTCGTCAGGTTTTTATTTTGTAGACATTTTTTTTTTTAAGATTATTTTTTGGGCTTTTTGCCTTTTAATGAAAAGGACAGAGTGAAATGGGGTGAGAGAGAGAGAGTGGGGGTTGACATGCAGCGAAGGGTTGCAAGCCAGAGTCGAACCTGCGACCGCTGCAGCGAAGTATCGCCTCTACACATGGGGCGCTGGCACTATCCACTACGCTACCGACGCCCTTATTTGGTAGACAATTGATCTGGATTTATAGCATGATGGGATGACAGCACAGTGATGTGTGGTATCATTGGAAAGCTCTGCTCCTGCGATTTCATGTGATATGCGTGGTATTTCTTTGCGAGCCTGCGTTCGAGAGTCATCCATTCAACAGTAATGTGTGTGCAAAGCTGTATGAAAGCACTGTTATACATCATTTTATTGTAACTTTATCAATTTTTTTCACTGTGAAAACATTGGATTACCGACAAGCTACAGTTCTGCTGTTTCACGTGATATGCGTGGCTTCTCGCTATGACGTACTTTTATACTTGGCAAAACTCAACACACACAGTGAAACTGGCTACAACAGCACGAGTATCAGGGTGCTTTCACAATGCCCTGTTTGGATCGGTTCAGTCAAACTCAGGTTTGTTTACCCTCTAAGTGTGGTTCGTTTGGGCAGGTGTGAACACAGCAATCGCACTCAGGTGCACACCAAAACAACCGGACCGAGACCACCTCTTCAAGAAGATCTCGGTCTAGTTGTTTTGGTTACAAATGAACTCTGTAGCGGTTCGTTTGTGGTGAGAACGTGCTCCGACCTCGATCCGAACTGCAGTCACATGACACATTGTTTGGGTTAAACATGAGCATGTTACAGTCCTGGAGGATTATTAATGTGCACCTCCTCTTGTACTGCCTTAATATGCACATTCAGCACATCCAATGCATCAAAACATTGTTTTCTAGTTGGAGCCGCGCCTCTTTTTCAAACTGTATGGTTTGACTAAAATGAACAATGACAGCAATATAGTCCACGATGAGCAGCGCTAAAATCAACCTGCGTAGTTGTCCCTCCATTGTGACATTAGAAAGTGTCACATTTATCTTGCAAGTGTACTCTTCGTAATCACTTGGTTTACTTCCTGGATTTCTCCCACATGGAAATTCTGACCAATCAAGAGCAGCTTTCTCACACAAGGCATTTGATGTGGTCCACTTGCTGCCGTGAGAACATGAACCATCTCTAGGCAGTTATACAACTTTGTAACAAAATGAATCCCCGATTCAGGCCAAAGCAACCAAACTCTTGGTCACTGGGCCTTCGTTGGGCTAAGGGTTGCATGAACTGAGCGACTTACGAGGGACGAAACTTCACCTGAAGCGCACACCAACACCCTTCTATTATAATGGTGTAAAATGTGATTTTGGTTGCTGCCATCTTTCTATATGTGGAATTTTGTTCAGAATGAAACACAAACTGAGTGTTTATTGACATGACTTTTTCCTGAGGTCATCCATCTGAGTGGTAATGACTTGTTTTGACTTCAGTATCTCACAAAACATTCATATTATTGCTATTGTAGCTATAACACACACACAAGCCAAACAGTGTCCCACCCGTCTTTCCTGCTCAAACAAACATGTGTGCGGCAACACACACACATGCACACACAAATTATAACAAAGCAGGGTTGATAGAGAGGTCAGGTCTGTTTGTTTACTGTTGTCCTTCCTTTGTGTGCGTGAATGTGTGCGCGCTGTGTTGCGTTGTCTATTCATTGTGTTATGGGTGATAAACAGCTCACCTCTGTCACCCCGTTGTTGACTCGGGCTTAGTTACACTGAGGAGGGGGCGGTGCTGAGCGAGCAAGAGATACAGATGGAAGAAATGGAAAGATGGAGAAGAGAGAGGAATAAAGAAAGCTTAGAGAGAGAAAGAAGTAGAGAGATGGTTGCACCTTTGTCTGACATGTATGAGTGGGACTGGGCCTTTTTTATAGGGTTTGTTTGAGGGGTGTGTGTGTGTGTGTGTGTGTGTGTGTGTGTGTGTGTGTGTGTGTGTTTTTCCCTGGCTTTATTTGAAAGCCTCCGTGAATTCTCACTCCATCAATATTTGAGTGGACATATCTCTTGTTCTTCCTCTAGTGCTCAGCTTGCACGTGTGTGTGTGTGTGTGTGTGTGTGTGTGTGTGTGTGCAGATTAAATTTAATGGAGTTACATGCAGTAAATAAACATGTGCGAGGCTGTGTGTGTATCTTACATACAGTAACATATTAAGGCTCTTGCTGCTGTAATGCAACTAAGCTCACTTTCTTCTTTCTTTTTTATTGATTAATTTTCTTGGTTATTTTACAGTTTAATTAATTAATAAGTTAGTCTATAAAATGTCAGAAAATAGTGCAAAGTTTTTCTTTATATTTTCTTCATATTGCTTGTTTTTTTCTGACCAACAGCCCCAAACTGAGATGATATAAAACAGAGGAATGCAGTAAATATTCCCATTTAAGAAACGTTCAACATTCAAAAAACATTTTTGTTCTTTTGCTAAAAAAATGACTTCAAATTGATCATCAAAATTATTATTTAAATTTTCTGTCGATGTAATTGATTAATAATTTTGCTGTATCTCATTATTACATAAACATTGCCAGATTTCGTATGTGAAATGTGTTATTTGCTTATGTCTCAGGTCTTCAGTTTGATGATAATCTCTATTTAGGCATGTCATTGTAACTACTTTTGTTTGATGATATATTGCCCCAGGTAATATCCTGACAAATTATTTTACTGTCAATTTAAGACTGTTTTATGCCACTGATATGATAATTTAACAGCATAATAATGCCAGTACACCCTTTCAAAGAGCTATGGACTTTTAATTCTTAACAATATTCAGACATTGAAACTATTAATATATTGTAAATACAAAATACAACATAAATAGCATAAACCCAAAAACCAAAACAACATAAAATGGACTCCCAGGTGCTGTTGTTGAAAGAATCCCATCAGAACTTTATATAGAATCATTTCTCAACAGGCGTTATGTTGTCAAACCCTGCTGTTTATTCTGACATCATGTTTGCTAAAATGTAAACAAACACGCATGTAAACACAATGGCAATATGGTACTTAACATATGCACATAACTAGCCTGAGTGTCAGACTGAAGCTCCCACAACCTTCAGTCTGACATCGCCTTGCTTGAAGGCGATTTACAAGGGGAAGGAAATTTGATTTTTCCCTAACCAATTAGTAGAGATCAACGACTCACCCAGAATCTGACGTCATTAGTATTCATGCCTCGGTGCCGAAAACAAGCGAGCATTGCCCGTCAAAAATGTCTCCGTCGTCGTGCACGCCCAGCTGCGTCGCCGCTAAATCCAGTTTAGTAGCCTCTTTAATTTAGTCCTCCATTAACGCGAGTAGTGGTGAAATACCTCGATAGCATCGTTAATGTGGTCTGGAGGATCTGCAGCAGTCGCCATTAGCGTGGCGCTGATTGGCTAATCGCTAGACCCGCCCCCACCTCGGGTGTTCATTGGTCCGTCCATCGTTTGGACGGGATAAATCGCAAATTCATTGCAGTATACCAGACCAGAGATGCAAGCCTACTCAGTTGAGTGGGCGGGGTCTATGGTCTGGAACCAGGCTAGCACATAACCTCAGTCAATAATGTAATTACAGGGTGTCTACAGGTCTTGTAGAAGTCTTAAAATGTCTTACATTTTCTTACTTTAAGGCCTTAAAAAGTCTTAAATTATCTTAAATTCATATTCTATGGGTCTTAAATATTTTCCTTTTACATTAAACATATATTAAACTTAAACTCACCCAACTGTTGTCATTTTTCCTTACTGTTCATTTTGAACTGACATCGGTGTGTTTACTACAGATTTGGTCATAAATTTGGTATTAAGGTGGTATTAAAAAGGTCTTAAAAAGTCTTAAATTTAACTTGGTTATATCTGTAGACACCCTGAAATATAGTGACAGGCCTACCTTGATTTGAAGTTGCAAATGAGTTCAAGGGAATACGCAGCCTGAGAACCAAAATTAAGTCAAAAATGACACAACAAAAGCCATGGATGTCCAGTAACAAAGGCAGAAAGACACGTACAGACAGACAGAGAGAAATGTGAGGTGGAAACTGTAGCAAAATCTCAGTGAACACAGTCGAGAGATGAGAGAAGTTACGCACAAGAGAGAGATAAAGACCGAGACAAGGGCAAAGCGAGGCAGCCAGACAATTCAGGGAGACAGAAGGGTCTGATGGAAAACAACCCAGAGAGAGAGCTTGTGATATTCACAGAGATAAACGCAGACAGACAGAGAGGGGGAGATAAAACGAGACATGCAGACAAAGTAAGAGACAGACAGACAGACAGACAGACAGAGGGAGAGTAAGTGAGGGTGACGCAGACAGGCAGGGTGAGAGTGAGACGGAAAGCTAATGGGAAGCTTTAGAAGGTAATGGACTGTAGATCCCCTGTGGTCTGATGCTAGTCCCATTCAACCTGTGTACTTTAGGCATTGTCTGCTCCATTGTATATTCAATATCCAGATGCTCCCCAGCCCGGGGGCTTTTGCACAGGAGTGCAGCAGCTGGAGCAGCAGCAGCTCCTACAGCCATCCAATGCAGCGCTGTTATTATTTGACACGTTAGGTCGGATTTGCATAATAACCGGTTTAGTTTCAAGAATTGAGAATAAGCAGGGCATGTGAGGTAACATACTATTATTACTCTTCAAACCTACATGCTGAAGAGATCCTGGTGTCATTATACATGTGCATTATGCTTCGCTGAGCCTCTGTATCTATGTGTTGTTTGTGTGTTTGATGTGTGGGTGGCCATGCGTGCATAGCCATGTGGCTTTGTTTGCAGAAGAACAGGTTCGGGTGTTGATGTGAGGTTGGATGCTGACCAAGAACAGCTTCTGTTTTTCAAAATCATATCCTGAATTCAGTGAATATCAAGGCCGCACAAGCCTCTGTCACTTATTGACCCTAGGAGAAGTACAAATTTCTGAGAACTGAGATTCTTCAAAAGTTTCAGCTTAGTAGGCTCGAAGTTCAATGCTTTGTATTTCTTGTCATGTGACAGAGCAGGAAGAGATGACAAAAAAAAGGCAGACTCACTAAGAGAAGAAACCATTCAGGGCCCCCAAAACTTTGCAGCGTTGCAGTGCAAGTTGCAGGTGGCACTTAACCACACCACAGTCGACAGTACATCCGCACACTGCGGTCACGGCTGGTGCACAGAGAAGCATATGATATTGTGGTGAGCCACCAGCTCGCTGCTACCTGTTTACCCATCTACATAACTCTGGTATACTTTTACACTGCTGCGTTTCCTTCCAACAGATTGATTGACACAGGGATTTGATCGGTGTTAACCCTTTAGTTACCTTATGTATCACATATTTCATTTGCCATAATTGACTCTATTAAATATTAACAAAAAATAACAGATAATGTCCTCGGCCTTGTAAGGATGTTACTGATACTTTTCATTGCAACAGATACTGTACGCTGTAATACCCAGAAAGTTAACAGAACTAAAAAAAATAAACATGTTAAACCAACTTAATTATGTAAGTAAAACATTTTAAAGAAATAGTCTTTGGTTGGTTATTTTAAGTGACACAAACTTAATTTTGTTAGTTCAAAAAACACTCCTGATCAAGTAGCCTACTTTAGGTATTCACATTTTCACAGTACAAATCAAATCAAGTGTAGTTAACTTAAATATATTCATTATCTTTAACAAAAAAAAATCTCTTTAAGGAATTGTTTATTTTATGTTTGCTTGACCTTTTTTAAATTCAACAAATCTGCACAAAATTACCCATAATTGAAAACGTAGCTTAAATTGATTTAAAAATTGCATGTTAGCATACTTAATACATTTAGTTTTAACTGATTACATAAAATGTTTCACGTAGCTTTCACTCAAGCTTTACCTAATTTACTTGAATTCAGTTTATGTTAATGTATTTTAAATATGCGGATAAACATATTTGGAATACACAGAATTTATTTATAGTAATTGCATACATGTTTTAAATTAAATAAGGTAAATTCTATGAGCTATAGTTACATTAATTCTCTTAGTCTAGTTTGATTTGATTCAGTCACACAAGTGGTACTCATTCATTCATTCATTTTCCATAACCACTTATCCTGTTGGGAGGTCGCAGGGGAGCCTATCCCAGCTGACATTGGGCGAGAGGTGTGGTACACCCTGGACAGGTCACAGGGCTGACACATAGAGACAGACAACCATTCACACCATCATTGTGCCAAGTCTGAGCTCTCAAGGGAGCGACATGGCTCCAAAACTCATATTCACACCTACGGACAATTTAGAGTCACCAATTGTCTTGCATGTCTTTGGACTGTGGGAGGAAGCCGGAGTACCCGGAGAAAACCGACACTGTTACGGGGAAAACATGCAAACTCTGCACAGATGGGCTCCCCCACCCTGGGTTCAAACCCCCCACCTAAACGGAACTTTATGTAAAATGTACCTGATTCAATTGGATGGAGATTTTAGTGTACTTGTAATACATAAACCCAACAGTACACCAATTAATTTGTTTGAGTGTATGCAAGTCAAAATTGGCTGACTATTCGACATTTAATTTTATCATCTTGTGCAATAGTGCTTGCAACACAGCTTGGTTTTGTTTTGGGGTGGGCTGTGAGCCGAAAAGGCTAAGAACTGCCGGCGTTTCTGGTAAACAAGCACATTTTAGGGAGGATTTAACTCTTAAGTCTTTAGAAGGCTTCCTTTTTGGTGAAACAGCAAATCTGCTCTGACTGCAGTGGTGGGGAATGTCCTTAATTAGCCCAAACATTAGCTCTGTTTCAGCTCAGTAGCTTGAAGCGGGCACTGGGGAGGATGAGAAGAAGTAGATACAAAGGGGGAAAGGAGTGGAAAGGGGCCAGCGGAGGGGAGGGAAAGAAGATAAAGGGGAAGATAGACAAAAAACTGCAATGAAACTACTTGTGATGCTAGGTCATACTAGTGGTAGTAACAATATAACGCATGTAACACTGTGGAAAAAGTGATGTGGTATGTTAGTGTGTGGACACTTGCACATCCCACACCAGGAGCATCCCTCATTCACCATATATTACTTGGAAATCTATCTGTGTGGTTAAGTTAGATATTGTGCAATAACTGAGTGTGTTTGTTTGTGGGAATGCACATAGCAGTTCCTCAAGGGAATGGCCATCACCCAAGCCAAACACTACAACTGTGAATTCTCTTGTCACCGACGCCGTTGCTACATGTCTGTTGATAATATCTACCAAAGTCATCTTTGATTTAAGGATTATCTTTCCTAGAAATCTCAGGTGTGGCGGACACTTAAAGATTTATCTTTGATTAAGACTCTCGTCTCTTGGCTGTTCATGGCCCTTTTGTCTCGCTCATAAATACGTCTTTGTTATTTAGGGTGTTTTTTTCTCATCGGCCCAAACAGGTCCTGCCAGCAAGTGTTTCTGCCTCTGTGACAAAACAAAATGAGTGATGGTTGCTCCCTCTGTTTTTATCCCATCTTTTATATAATATACATAAACACCGTGCACACACACATGCACATACACACCTGTTTTTGTTAAGGGGTTTGGCAAACCTCAACGCAGCTTGTTTAGCATTGGGCTGCCAACTGTGAAGTGTGACACTTCAAAAGACATATGCGGCATTTGTGTATGAATAGGTGTGTGAAAACGTTTTTGTCGGGTGTGTGTTCATGAATGTGAGGTGCGATTTGTTGTGCTCCCTTTGTTTGTGTTCATATTTATCCTTAACTGTTGAATGACTTCAGTTTACAGCCTGACTGATGCTGGGTTTTGGGGATAATATCGATATTTGAGAGTTTAAAATAGGGATGTCAGTTTCGGTTAATTTTGTCTATATAACCTGACACTCATTAACTGGTAACTAACCAGTTCATTTTTAAGACAAAAACACAAATGGTGTAAAATACAAGAGGCCTTTCCTTTTGGTCCACTGTTCCAATGACTCATTGAGGTGCAGCACCACATTTCAGAGGGCTAGCTATTTAAAGATGTTAACACACCGGTCTCCACTGGTTAGCTCTGATGGGAACTAGCCTGCGGTGCTTCTCATTCATGATTACCACTTGTGACAATGTCCCTTGCTGCAGAAACATGGTGGCCATCCTCCAGTTTTCCCCCTAGGTAGCCCTGGGGAGTAGCCTAAGTGGCCTCATTTTAAATGGCAAAACCTTGAGCACTTTTAAATGTGTTAGCACCATTAGCCATGTTGACACTGCTAACGGTACAAACAGAGATGGTTAAGGGGGCTTTCTGCTCAAAATTAAGCAGCATACTCACAAGAGTGCCCTGGGGGGAGATTGGCGGGTCGACAAAGTGTTTCCACAGCAATGCTGTTGGGTCAGGATGGTGTTACGAGCATTAATTGCAGAATGAGCGGCACAGCTAACCGGCTCCTACCCAACCCAGCGGGTGCATAGTGCAGAGCAGCTTAGGCAGGCTAACCAATGGAGACTGGAGGGTGGGCAGTGGGCAGCCCTGTGATAGTCTGTGATAGTCTGGAGACCTGTCCAGGGTGTACTCTGCCTCTCGCCCACTGTCAGCTGGGATTGGCTCCAGCCCCCCCACGACCCCTGACAGGGTAAGAGGTTACAGAAAATGAATGAATTATAAAATCCTGACAGGTCGTTTGGGCTCTCGGAGGTTGTGATAGGGGTTTTTTTTACTACTTTTTGACATCTAAAAGACTTAATAATAACTTGATTATTATATAAAATAATGTGTACATTAATTGGATATAAAATTAGCTTGTTGTTCTCAGGCTTTTACAAATACAAAAAATCATCCTAAAATACCAGATATTAAAACAAGATAAGGGTGGGACAAAACAAGTACATCACTTTTAATTTTCCTCCTTTACATGATTCATGTTTTACAGTGCTTTCATGTGTCATTTAATTAGACAGGTTGAATCTTGACTGATGCAAACAGCGGTCCGTTTCAAAAATGACTTGTTTTCTCATGTTTTACATTGGCTCACTGCCTTTTCTCACTGACTCAGCCCTGACACAGGTGTATGCACCTGTCTGAGGAGGGATGACATGCAGTTTTTGGAAACCAACTAAGCCCTTTCCATCACGTATCCCATTCTCTTCTACTGCACTTGCTCTCTTCATATTTTCTCTCTCTTTAGTTTTGGTTTGTCATTCCATCCACCCTCCAGACGACCGCAGTTCGACCCTGGTATTTTCTCAGTCTGGTGCACAATCATTCGCCCATCTCTTTATTCTCGTCATCCAACTGTTGAGTCGCTCCACTCTGCCATTAACTGATTCTGTCTCTCCGCTCCGCTCTGCTTTTTTGTCCCTAGTCTCAGTCTTTCACTCCTCTTCCTGCTGTCTAACGCCGTTTCGCTCTGAACTTGTCTTCCTCTGTGCTATCATTTTGCTCTTGCCTCTCTCTCTCTGTCTTTCTGTCTATAAATAGAAGTCTCGTGGGCTGGAGGTGTTAGCAGCAGCAACAGCAGCGCATGATTCATATTTTAGCTCTGTCTTTTTATTTACCTCCACCAGTCTCCTCGCTAGACCTCTTCTCTTCTCTTCTCTTCTCTTCTCTTCTCTTCTCTTCTCTTCTCTTCTTCACACATGAAGGCATCTGGATCATATTCAAATTACTTTCACCCCAGTAAACTCTGTGTGTGTGTGTGTGTGTGTGTGTGTGTGTGTGTGTGTGTGTGTGTGTGTGTGTGTGTGTGTGTGTGTGTGTGTGTGTGTGTGTGTGTGTGAGTGCGCTCCCTGAATAGAGGCCACGAACAATCATGGCCTCCATTCATCAGCAGTCTCCTCTTTAAACTCCCACATAAACTGTGACTGCTCTCACGTTCAGTGGTCAAACATGGAAGAAACTTGTCGTAGGGTTGCTAGATTTATGAATGCAAAGCACATATCTGCAAGTCATTCTCAAGTTTTAGAGAGTGAGTAAAGTTTATTTCTCCTGCTTCATGGACCGAAAACATACACACAGAGGTATATGGCAGAACAGTATGTCAGAAGCCAAAGATCTCTGTCTCTGTCTCTGTCTCTGTCTCTCTGTCTCTCTGTCTCTCTCTTTCTGTGGATGTTAACGTCAGGTCCATTAGCGTCAGCTGTAGCAACATGAAGGTTCAGTGGTAAACCAGCAGACAGCCGAGATGGTTTTCTCAGGAAGAAAGAAAATCTATAAAAGTATTTGAAAAGTGTGAGGTGCTGTTGTCAGTTGTTTGCATATGTATGAGGAGTTAGTGCAGATTATTAGTTTTTGTTTTTTTGTTTTTTCAGACAGAAGCCACAATGTGACAGTTATTTATTAACTAAGAAATGTGCCACTCATAGTCATAATTAGTTTTAAATTAATTAGTGTAAGTGATTCACATTAAAAATCATTTGTATATGTCATGTACATGTGTAAAAGAATAGATATTGGCCAATATATTGTCACCAGATTGTTTGAATTCTGTTTGAATCCAGCAATCCAGCATCGGTTTGGCTCTATTGCAAAAAATCCTATTGTATGCTGGTATTTCTAATATACATCTAAAGCCCAGTTCAGACCAAAGATTTGCTACGAGATGAAACCGTTTTAGAACGTTGTAGAATAAAGTTGCAGCGATGTGGAATGACCATCTGAGCTAGACTAAAGCTGGCTGATGTGTCACCTCCAACTCAGCTGATCAAATCACCGGGGGCTGGTTTTAGAACTTTAAAGCATGTCACCTGTTTCAACAGCCAATCAGCTTGTAGTGAAGTCCGCTGGTCAAGTCAAAATGACCACAAACAACGTGTTTGCCTGCTGGAGCAGGCGTCAAGCCCTCTGTTTACGTCCTCACGGTGTGCCAGTGTTAGGCTGTGGGGTCGCTGCTGCACATATTATTGTGGTATATTTATTATGAATACAGTCCTTCTGTTGCTCGTTTTGTTTCTGTTTTTCACCGTTTCATCACTACTACAATTGCAACCATAGCCAGTATCTCACCATCACTATCCTCATTCATATTTTAGGAAGCTACAAATTATATTCAGCCACAAAATAAGCCTGAAAAAGCTGCAAATCAGAACAGAAGTACAAAGAGCTGTTGCATAGAGATGATACTCCATGTCATGTAGTTGCATTGGTGTGAACCAGCAGGTTTTTAGAACATTGCAGAAAGGCGCATTGCAAGTAGTTGCCTGTTTCAACGCATCTCGGCGGGAATCTTTGATCTGAACCAAGTAGATTATTTTCTCAATTAATTGATTAGATGTTTGGTTTATAAAATGGCAGAAAATGGTGAAAAATGTTAATCAGTGTTTCCCAAAGCCGAAAATGGCGTCATTAAATGTCTACTTTTTTTCACAATTCAAAGATATTCAATATTCTGTCACAGGAGAAGAAAGACACCAGAAAATATTACATTTAAAAAGCTGGAATCAGATTTTTTTTTCTTAAAGACGTTCTCAAACTGATTAAATAATTACAGAAGTAGTTGGTGATTCATTTAATAGTTGATAACTAATCGATTAATCATTGCAGCTTTATATGCAACATAATTGTGTGTGTGTGTGTGTGTGTGTGTGTGTTTGTGTCCTCTCAGTAGTGCATTTGTAACACTGAACACTTTGTAGAGGCTTGGCAACTATAATGGGTGACTGAAGTGTGGCTGATTATCTGAAGCATCTGTGTAAAAGCTGCTATTTAAAAATATTATGTTAATTATTTAATGTTCGGTGTTGTCGGCCTGAGTGATGAAGACCTAATGTAGAAGTGTTGGACAGGCGGCCACTGTCCTTTAGAGCAGTCGTCGTTTTATTAGTATTTTAAATCCTATACACTTATTTTTAAGAACACTTGGTGATTTTATACCATGCACATTACTCGTATAAATCCAGTCAGTCTGTTTTTTTTTTACTGCAGACTGCCTGACTTCATCTCATGCTCATAGACAAATACAGATGCCTTTCACAGTGACTACAAATACTCAAAGATATACACATTTATACATATACACATATGTATGCACTTATATATATGTGCAAACAGAGTTTAATTAACAAACATGCAACCATTCAGATCAGTACATTCATACACTGATATGCTTGAAACACACACTAGGACAAAGACTGTTCCCATTAAGTAGCGGGGTCTGAGGTCAGCATTTAGGGTCAGTGTTTGGCATCTAAAGGGGTCTGTCGGGGGAGAACTACTGAGTGATGATAGATGAGTAGGGACAGATAGAAGAAGGAGATGAAGAGAGAAGAGAGGAAAGCAACACATGAATCATGTCTGATGTCCTCTGCTGACTTCACAGGATGTGAGCGTGCAGTCTCATAGTCATTTCTGGTAAATGCGTGTGTGTAAGTGTGTGTTTGCGTGCAGGCGGATTCCTCATCACTCTTCTGTTATCACGGTGTGACCCTGCTGTGAACTGATGAGGCGTTTGGTGTTTAGTAAGAGAACATTAAAGCGTTGGTAAATGTGGGCTCTGCTGCTGAGTTCATACTCGATAGCCTCTGCCATTATGTGGAGATTCAGTTTGAAGTGGTAGCTCTGGGTGGGGGGTAAACATTTGGAATTGAGGTCCTTGTTGGGGAGTTTGAGTCTCTGTATCCATGATAACTTCTGTTTCTTGTGCCCTTTCCCCTTACTTTGATGTGTACTTAGAGGTGGGTGACATGGCCACAATCATGGTATATGTCACTATTCAGTTCTGTATTTTCAATTAAGAAATGGTCTAAAATAATCATACCTTACTTCATGAAATGTGTTTCCTCTTTTATTTGGAACTTCCATCCCAAAACCAAGCCAGCCACCTCACATGAGACAACACTATTTCAAGTGTTACAAGCTTCTGTATTTACAATCTCGCTCCTCCTCCGTGTCTGCCCATATCACGTTCTCGCAAGGCAGCTGGATTTGCAAAATCACACAAGAATCCAGCCCCAAATTGCTACATAACCTGCCCCAATTAGTTCCTGCAGTATTGACAAATTTCTTCCTTTGCACGGTATATATTGTCCAACGCTACTTGCAATTTTGCATTATGGTCTTCTTTACCTCTGCTTTTTATTCCTCATGTCTCTTTCTGTGACAGCTGGAGAAATCAAGTACTTGATGCACACAAAAAAATAAACCAAAGTCTGTTTGCATGCTGTACATAGTGCACATGATGCACTTCACTTCCTTCCTTATAAAGGGATATGACTCCCATTTTCAAAATGAATGCATGTTATTTCTTTGGTGTAAGACAGTCCAAAAATATTGTTCATAGTATGCATGAACAACTCCCTCTCAAATCCAACAACTAGAGTGCAAACACTCAAATTTGTGACATCACATGTGGAGCTGCTTCAATGCCCCGTTTCCACCAAGCAGAACGGTGCAATTCAGTCCATTTCCACTGTGAAAAGTTATGGATGGTACCAGTGTAAACAGGTCAGGTATTCAATAGATAAACAGAGGATGCCTCTTGGTTTACAGTCAGACAAGTGTGCACGTGTGAGATCCGTCACATTTGAAAAGACATTTTTATGACAGAGTTGTTTATCGATATAAATCTAGATAATAACAGTGTACTGTACAGATTTCCAGTTCCACCTGCCAGTAAACTATGTCAGAGCACAGTAGCATCACTGGCACACTGTGAAAGATTTATGATGTTAGTAACACACCTTTGTATTGTCCATCTATCAAGTATGCACACTATAAATCCTAATATTGGCACATGAAAACATGTGACTGGTGTCCTGGATCAGGAAGTTGAGCTTCAAGTTTAGAGGCTTGACTCTATCTGGGGCCAAAATAAGTTTAAGGAAGTTTGAAATATCTTAAAAAAGAGGCTCATATCTCTAAATGTGCTACGGAAAGGACATATGCTAGGTCAGGTTTTGCGTTCCCTGCTCAGCGGGTGACCTGTTGCAGAAGTGTTGTCAGAAGGTTGCGGTTCAAACAGCAAAATCAGGCCTCGTTAGAAGTTTGATTTCCTGTGCCCATGATGCAGCATGTGCCGTTTGAAGAGAGTCCCATTTGTGAGTTGCAGCAAATGTCACAAAGCCCTGCTGTGACACGATATTTTCATAACTGCCAGTGAAGTGTTTCACACAGTCACAAGAGAGTGTGTGTGTTTTTCAGGTTTTTATCAGAGAAATTAATGATTCATCCCTGACTTCAAACCACAACATCCACACACACTGATGCTGCTGTGTGTGTTGGCGCAGCACTTAGTGTGGACAGGTGTGGGAAGTCTTTTGAAGTCGTGGCTCCGTCGGATGCTGTCACAGCAAACACACACTTCTCTCGTGGGTTCTGCACCTGAATGAATCGCTGCCAGTCGTCACATCATGTGCTCCCAGAAGCTGTTTGAACAGGCAGCCAGTTACGATGAAGCTGCCTTATCAAAAACCAAATGTATTCACCGATGCAAACATCCTGCTAGAGCGGCACATCCTTTTGCTCTGTACCTGTTTGTGTGCGATGATGGTGAGCTTGAACTGCACATCTTCACACTGTACAGTCCATGTTTGCTGCAAACTCTGTCGCTGCCTGACTCTCGAACTTTCTTACCTACTTTCTTCTTCCCTCTGGCTCCAGCGCTGTTTTTCTGACCTCTCATAAACCTCCAGCAGAATGATGTAACGCATGTTTGTGTATGTGCGCACGTGCTTTTGTGTGTTTTTATCTCGGCCAGAAAGCCTAGTAGAGGCTTTTGTGTTGACATTACCCACTCTCTCTGTCCGTGCCCCCTTCTGCCTCACACTGGAAGTCTTCCAGATTATTCTTTCTGTTTCTGTTGCCACTCCACATCTGAGTCTGTGCATACTTGTGTGTATTTGGACCTTGTTGACCTTTTTCTTGTATATTACGTGTGTCAGTGATTTAATTACATATCTGTAGGGAAACAAGCCCTTCCCTTTGCACTTGCTGTCATAGTGATATTCTGCACACATACACTTCTGTGTAACAAACAGAAATCAGAGGTTAGAGACAGAGATAAATATTTTATAAATCCATTCTGAATAAACGGCTGAGTAAGTGGAAGGGCACTGATCAATCGGCTGGTGACCGGCATTGGTCGATTTTCAGCGAATTCAAAAAACGAGGGTCAACATCGGTGAAGCCTTTCCCAGGTGGAAGGAGCTGCTGAAGGAGAAAGGTAATGCAATCACAGCTAACAGCGCTAACAGCTAACAGCGGCGCTAAGGTGAGGTGTGTGAGGCTACGTCCTTGGCATGTTGGGGGTTATGGCCTTGGCACGTGTCTTACGTCGTTCACTACCACGTTATTTTAATATTTTGCATCACATGCAAAAGTGAGCGTCTCCGGCTCCTCCTCACTTTTAACTTTTAACCTAAAGCGGACACTGTTAGTCAGTAAATCAAAGGTTTCGGCCGGTCCAGTGTGACAATTTCAGTTTTTTCTTGTGTCACATCTTTGAAATCAAATATCTTTGGCTTTTTGGCTATTGGCAATTTCAAAGATGCCTCATTCAGCGTTGAGAAGGTGTGATTGACATGCATTTTACTGTTTTCTGACAATGACCTCATGATTATTTGATTAATAAAGAAAGAAGAAGATTCTTACATAAAAAGCAACCTGTTGGTTTGCTAGTTAAAAGGGGCAGGGAGTGTTACACCCATGCATGCTGCTAGCTGTTTGGCAGCTGCTAAAACATTGCTAAGATCTGGTAGCCCGTCACTGACTCACCGTATGAGAAATTCAAACCTGAAACTTTCATTGTCTTCCTTGTTTTACCTTCAGGCAGTCGCTGCTGTACTTTGAGGAATCAGACACATGAAAAGAAACGAAAGTCTTATTCAGTGTCTCCTCTTCCTTTGCCTGACCCTTATGTCATCATAACTTCATTGTATGGATATTTTAAGCAGCAATTGTGTTAACCCAGGCTTAGAAATCATATTGTCATCGCTCACTGTTGTCATTGTTCCCGAGAAAGAAAGTTGGAAACCTTTAATAGCTGCCCTCACAGATCCACACCTCATTCAGGGGTAAAATAGCTCACACAACGGATAAGTTTTTGTTTCGAACCACGTGCACGCAAGTTTGTACATTGAATAGATGTTTCAGGAGTGTGTGTGCACGTGAATCCCTACGCTTGTCTGCGTGTGCACAGTGACATTGATAGGAGCCCAGCTATTGTACAGGTCTTTGTAAAGCTAACTGCAGCCAGATGTACGGTGTGATTAATTAAAGGGTTTTCTTTCAGAGGCGACGGAGCTGTACATTATTGTAATTATCCAGCTTCTTGCCCCATAAGAACGTCTGCCAACCATTACACTAAAGCAAAGACAGCTGAAATAGCAAATCTACGTGTTTCTGAAGCTTCGAGTGGGGACCCAGAATGGGTCACAGGTTCAACTCTGGTGGGGATTAAGAAAAGATGTTCGAGATTTTGTGTCAAGGTAACTTTGAAAATCTGGAGTCTCGATATGAAATATGAAACGTTGTCTTTCGTTCTGATGTAGCAGAATGGTTTGTGGCGCTGGTATGTATCAGAGCTACCTGCAAAGGAACAAATTTTATGCTCAATTTTTCTAAAATGTACTTTGAAAAGAAAAACATTACGTGAGCAGCAGGTACAGTGTGTACATAATAAGAACAAACCTTTTCAACTCAAGAGAAGTTAATTTCATGCCTAAGAACGACCGGCATGTCCTGTCACTTTCTGAATAAAGCTTTTAACTTTAATAAAAGCGTCTTTGTTAAAACTTTTTAATCAGGCCTTGTAGTTATCTTAGTACAATAGTTTGCTTGGGAAAAGGTTGTTACACAGTGTGTGGATTAGTGTAGTGGTCTCATTAGGGAGGCCTCATTGTCATTATTACACTTATATTTCCCGAGAATGAGGCTCATTATGAAGTTATACAATTCTGCTTTTGTCTCAATTGACAGCTCATTATCTGAACTGTCTTCCCTCCCACCTCCTCTCCTCTCATCTTTTCCCCCTCTCAACCCTCTCCTCCTCAAATCCCGTCTTGCAACATGTCCTTGCCTACCCCCCTTTTTTTTGAGCTTTGCTTTTTCCTGCTTGCGCTCTTTTCCCTCCTCCTGATCAGCCATTAACATCTGTCGCTCTCTCATCTTCATCTCGTCTTCTGCTTTGCTCCCATCTGTCCTCCAGCACCTCTCCCCTCCTATTTTTATTTTCCTAACACATTTCCCCCGTTTCTCTCACTTTCATCCTCTCCTCCTGCTTCTCACTTTCAGGTTCATGCACATATTTGGGGTTTTTACTAGAACATGTTTACATGCTTTAATGTTCAAGCCGCACCTTCTACCATGAAAAATCACCAATAAAAGTTTCTAAACCAAAGTCTTTTCCAGCATGACTGTTAGTAGGGCTGCCCCCAACTAAGAATTTTCCTAGTCTACCAGTAGTCGTCATTTAGGGCCATTCGTATCAGAATCAGAATATCAGAATAGTATCAGTAACATTGTTAACACTGTGCTACATTACAGAGAAATACAAAACTGTACTAATGAACCTTCATTAATATAGGCCTATATTTTATCTACAAGTGCACGTCACACACTGAGCGAGCCGACTGTTAATGATGCTGTGGGCTAATGGGCATGTAGCTACTTCCATGTTTCAGATGATACGTCATGTTTGTAGTCAACCAATGTAGCTGAGTTTACATATCACCTTGGGTTCGTCCTTCACCTTCTCAAAATGATCCCACACTTTGGATTTCCTGCCCGACATGTTATTAACTAGCCTGTGGAATAACCGCAGGTACCAGCCCTGGAAATTAGGGGCCGTACACGCTATTTTTTTCTGTCAACCAAGCTACCAATGAAATCTTGCCGACTAATGACCTTTCTGGTTGACTAATGTTTGGTCGACTATTGGCAGCCCTAAATGTTAGCCAAAATCTTGGAGAAATTAACAACATTGGCAACCAAGATTACAGATTTCCCTGATGTTAGCATGTAGCTACATGTAGCGTGTATGTAATTAAATCACTTGCAGCAGAGTGCCTGGAGCAGATGACCTTATAAAGATATCAGTCATAAGATGATGTCACCTTGTCTCGGCTGCAGAAAAAAACGCTGGAGACAGAGTATTCAGAATGATCTGAAGGGATTACTTTTACATATGTTTACCTCATTATTGAAAACTTTGGCCACATTTGATTTAACACAAAACCAAAAAAGAGATCTAAACTGGGATGACTGGGTCGTCATCCAGCAGCACCAACATTCTCGTCCTGTCCAACGAGCTTGTGAAGCAATCATTTTCCTGGACAAAGCCAGTGTGTGTCTCTGACTGATGTAAGTGTTAGACTGACTCAGTCCTTGTGACATTGACATCTCATACTGAGACAGAGAGGCACCTCTGCAGTAACCCTACACCGTGTATGTGTGTGCATGATGTTCGCTCAGTCATTGCATCATTGTGTCATATAATCCGCTCTCCATTTCTGCCTCCCTCGTCTCCTCTTCTATCCTCTGTCTCCATCTAAATCTGCTGTAGTTTGCACAGTCGGCTGGACTTTAGCTGTCAAGGAAACTGTTATTGTTATCGAAAACATGCTTTGTTGGCCTGCGAGTTCTCGTCTAGTTTACTTGAAATTTTCTGCTAAGTGTCAGCCTTCAGATTTGCTGGCTATTTACTCACTTTCAGGGGCTGGCTGCACAAAACGCCTTAGGTTAAGATTTTCCTTTTCACAAAACACATATTTTTCTTCAGGTTTCCTTAAAATGTTCACTTAAGTATGTAAGGTTTTCTCCATATCTTCGTCTTATACTTAAGGAATCCCTTAAAGTTGGTTAAACCAAAAAACTTCGGGCGCATTCACACCAGGATAGTTCGGGGGACTCGGTTTGATTGGGCGGGGAATTCTGAAAAATTTCACACCTTCATTTGGTTCGGTTCATGGTAGTCCGTTTGCATTTCCCACTGTAAGTAAACCGCACCGGGGTTCACTCGCAAGTGAACCGAGACCCCTAGTTTTCAAGGGGACCAGGGTTCCCTCATTTGGATGGCACCAGAGTTTGAATGAGCGTTCACACCACTCCAAACGAACCGAACTATCCGTGGAAGTGGACCAGGGTTTGTTTAAAGCGGACCAAATAGCGCCAGTGTGAATGCGTCCAAGCAAACGGATAATGGAAACTAGTATTTTACCACAGTGAATCTCTTTCAGTGCAGTAAATGCCTTGACATTTTACTTGACTAAGGAAACCTTCGAAGGGATTCTGTGTAACACCCTTAAGTAAGTCCCTCTGCTTAGGAAATAAGTTTTAAGTGCCATACTTAAGGAGAAACCTTGAGGTGTTTTGTGCGAGTGGCTCCAGGCACTTCTCTGCATTTCTGCATTGTGTGTCGTCCCAACAGGAAAGACTTCAGAGGACAAATATGCCCATTTCCTCCCTTCCTGTAACCTCACTTCCGTCGTCACTTCTGCTCTCACCCCTCCTCTTTGCCTTCCTCTCGGGGTTTGTCGGTCACGTGTGTCCACAGTGTCTGCATCTGTGTAAACTATGTAATTATTTGTACATTTATTGCATCCTTGTAGGTAAAAAAGACAGAAAAGGAAAGTTAAAAAAAAGTTCAGTGCATTTTTTTGTGATCTTGGGAGTAAACCCAAATATAACAGTCATTTCTAATGCGACAGATGTTTAACATATATTTTTGACATTCTCCAGCTCAAATGTGTCTGCTTTGAATCATGCGCGAGTGTCTGAGATACCGACACACAAAGCAAAAGTATGAGGAAAAGCTAATGTCTTGTAGCAGTGTGCGCTTTGGCAGTAATGGACTCTCATCTGGAACAAATTAACCCCGAAACCTGCTTGTAACAAACCCACAGTCACTCATCAGACAGACCCACAGAGAAAACACACACAGGAATGCACACAGCAGCATTCACGCACACCAACACACATGTGCGCATTTGGCTGCCGGACGTTCCTGGAGGCCGTCCAGTGGTCTGTCACAGATTATTCAGTTTCTAGCGCATGGCTCTATCGGTAGCCTGTATCTGTTTAAGTTCTCTGATTACCGCGTCAGAGCTGGAGCCTAAATCAGTTCTTCTCCCTCGTCTCAACTAACCAGCTGCAGAGGAAATATAGGCCACTGCAAGGAGAGGAAAAGGGCAGAGAGGCACAGACTGGAGCGCCAAAGGGGGCGTCGAGATACGGAGGGGGAGGGATTGTTATATATTTGATGTTTGAACTTGCTTGTTCTGTAATCTGTTATTTTTCTCTCTCATTCAGATTCACCTAATTTTCCCCTCTGTCTCTGTCTCATTCCCTCTCATCTCTCTCCACTCTCCCTTTCTCTTGACATGAGCTAATCCCCCCTTTATGTTTATTGTATAGACAGACTTGTGCTGTGTTGTTTTTGCACTCGTGCACGCTGGTTTGTGCAGTTTGCGGAAGCGTTTCATGTGTGTGTGTTTGCTTATATCTCTTCAGGGTTTTTGTTAATCCGTTGACAACCTCGAGGGCCTGTGGAGGAGTTTAGACACACAAACACTCGCACACATCGGCGACACAGTGCATGTAGTATTCTTAGAGTCAGTGTGTGTGTTTGTGCCAAAGCAACACTGTATACATGTAAACAGGAGGTTGGTTACTCTCAGTAAAGTGGTTGTTAGGCTGACAGAGCATAAACATCGACTGCTTTAAATATTCAACACACTGGTTTAATTGCACGCTTTTACTCTCCTCTCTGTCTGTGACCTAAAAATCTGTTTCGATGTAAAAACTCTCATATGATGCTCCTGTTACAGAAAATTAAGTAAAAGAAAGTACTGGCACTTCCTAGTGGTGTAGGGCGTTCATACAGTATTACAGACAGTGTTAGCCATGTGCCCAGTTTGATTCTGGTTTGGACCTGTCTAGTTAGTCTCCATGGTCTGTCAAAATAAAGGCAGAAATACAAAAATATGTCATCTTGAAGTATGAGATCATTCTTGAGTAACAAAAAGGAGAAAATACAAAACTGATGGTCTTCACTAAAGGTACCCTGTGGAGGTTTGTTACAAAGTTATGTTTACAGTATAGTAGTTGGTACATTTCCTTCCTCATAAAACATTTGCAAAGCTATTTTTTTAACGTTTATATCCATGTTTGCTAGCTTGCAGTCTTTTTCTTCCCTTTGTTCCGAATGCGTCTCTACCTTTCTTGGCACATTACCACTACGTCACTAGACATAAATAAACATGGGTTACACTTGATGGAAAATCTTGTCAGTGGCGGGGAAAGAGTTAATGTTCGTAAATGGGCTACATTCAGCTGTCTGCGTGTGTTATCAGCAGTTGAGTCATTGTTTCACGCCAGCCTCATCTCACTCCCAACATGTCAAAATACACCGCATGGGCAGTGCCCCAGCATCATTGTAGTAAAGCCGTGGGCATAGTTTAGCGTCTTTGTGAGACACTGGGTTTTCCAACAGCTCCAATATAAACCCATTTGCTTTATTATTAGACACTCAAAGCAACAGACGTGTTTAGAGGAGCTTTAAAGTTCGTGAAAGGGTGGGCTGGCATGGACATGGATGAATCCAGCAAACATTGGACTTTGAACCAGGAGAGTGGTGTTCGAGACCAATTAACAACAGTGGTTGCAGCGTCTGTGCCTCTCAAAGTCGGGTGTTTTTTTAGAGACATCTACAATCTTCTCCTAAAACATAACCAAATAGTTATGTAGTAGACCTCCTCTTACTGGAGTGGTGGTGCCATGCAAAGCTGGGTGTTCTTTTAGTAACATCCAAAATACACCAAGTAGTTTTGTTGCCTAAACCAAACCACAGACCCCTTCTCACCGCCAGCCCTTTCTGCATCAAGATACAATGCAAAAGGCTGCCCAAGCATCATTGTGGCGACTCTCGGGGCTTCTGCCCAAGCGGCAAGTAACGAGTATGGATAAGAAAGTAGAAGTAGAAAGAATTTTTGTGTCTGTAAAGCCTGCTACATCTCAAACTATGCCATCTTGGGTATTTGAATTTAAGGCTATTGGGCTTGGAAAGCCACTGAAAAGTCCTTAAATTTTGTATTTAAGATGGTGTTGAAACTCTGGTTAATAATCCGTGTATGAGGAATATATCGCATGGAGTGTATTCACAGATAATTTTCTAATCAAACAGTAATGGTGGATTAGTTACCTTTGTCACGTCTCACCTGAAGCCTCCAGCATCACGTCTCTAATCTGCTATGCCTCTTTTACTACTTCATTTCTTACTTTATAAATAAGGAATAACAGTCGGTAAACTTCACACTTCAGGAAGCTTGTTTTCCCCACACTTAGTTTAACATAGCAGACACCAGCTGATCACTTCAGTCATGCATCCATATTGTTTACAGCAGTACACAAGAAACAGAGTGCTGCTGCGTGATTGGATGCCAGTGGCTGTTGATGCTCTTTAAAGTGAACCTGAGAAGTGCTAAAGTTCAGCCTGGGCGTTAATAGTGGAGGCACCGCTTTAATGGAGTGTAAAGGGATAGTCCTCCCAGATTATGTAATAGTTTTATCTGGGACAGCCCTCATCGTCTCTCTAGCGCTGGCCTTAACCCTCTGTTAGATCATCAGTGACTATAACAGTGTCAGGACCTCGCTTTAAGATGTCATTTACACCCCGTGGAATCCACTGAGATGTGTACATAAGCACACAGAAACGCACACCACATAGCAACACGCAGATGTGGGTGTATAATGTTCCTTGGTAATGAACTTGGTCGGCTCTGTTGGAAGGCAGGATTTTATACATGATCCTCCGACAGTATACGGGAGTGCCATATGGAGTTGCTCAGTAGTTTGGTAATGTAACTACCTCAGATGTTGTGTAAAGAGATTTAAAGGTCTGAGCAGTCGACATCTATTAACATAGTCTGTGATCTGTTTGTTTATAATGTGTTAATAGAGAGGCAGATGAGCGTACGCTATATTAAGCCTGTAACCTTTTACTTGCAAATATATTTACACACACGCAGATGTTCTATACTTAAAAAGTGTAAAGTTCGCTGACATTTTTGGACCTACCAAGTATCAACTTTTTCACTCACACTTTTTCATCTCACAAGCTGCAGAGGCACCGTGTGGCCTCTTCTGCAAAAAGGGTCAAATTCTCCAAAGTTCAAAGACTCTTGGGAACCGTCAAGGCAGGCAGGACCGCTGATATATGACTGCCATTACTGTCAAATGTCTAATGTTTCAGACAATCTTCGTTACAGTTCAAAGAACACTACCACCTAATCAATCAAACAAGCCACGCAAAAAAAACAAAAAACACTCAAAGTAGTGTTACTAGATGGTGCTTGTTTTTTTTTGTGTGTGTTTATTTTAGATATTTAACAGTCATGTTGTTTGTTTGGAATAAATGTTTCAGTGGTTTGATTCTAACAGATGTGAAATTCAGTTTATTTCCTTCCAGACTGTTTTCCTTTTTCATTCACACATGCAAACACAGTCTCTCTTTCTGTCCCACACACATACAGTGCAGCACATACTCCAAACATATAGTATGTACACAAACTGTTTTTTAGAGTTTTAAGATTTAACCCATTATTTTTTCACCAGCAAACTAATGGTTGAAATACATGGGACTCAGACATAACATAGGCAGGGTGAAGCAGGTTTTTATACCTGCCACTTAGGGTGCTTTCAGACCTAGAGTTGTCTTTCTTTGGTCCGAATCAGGGACTCATTTTGTTACAACACTGAATAATTGCGAGTTGGTTGTACTCACGGGAGCATTTACAAGCGGACCAGATCAAGATCAAATGCCTTGTGTGAGAAAGCTGCTCTTGATTGTTCAGGCTTTCCATGCTGGAAAAATCCAGGAAGTAACCCAAACGCTGAAGAAGAGTACACTTGTGAGATAAATGTGACACTTTCTAATGTCACAATGGAGGGACAACTACGCAGGTTGATTTTAGCGCTGGTCATCGTGGACTATATTGCTGTCATTGTTAATTTTAGTCAAACCATACAGTTTGAAAACGAGGCACGGCTCCAACTAGAAAACAATGTTTTGATGCATTGGATGTGCTGAATGTGCATATTAAGGCAGTACAAGAGGAGGTGCACATTAATAATCCTCCAGGACTGTAACATGCACATGTTTAACCCAAACAATGTGTCATGTGACTGCAGTTGGTTCAGATCGAGGTCGGAGCACGTTCTCACCACAGACAAACCGCACCAGAGTTCATTTGTAACCAAAACAACTAGACCGAGATCTTCTTGAAGAGGTGGTCTCGGTCCGGTTGTTTTGGTGTGCACCTGAGTGCGATTGCTGTGTTCACACCTGCCCAAACGAACCGCACTTAGAGGGTAAACAAACTTGAGTTTGACTGAACCGATCCAAACAGGGCATTGTGAAAGCACCCTGATACTCGTGCTGTTGTAGCCAGTTTCACTGTGTGTGTTGAGTTTTGCCAAGTATAAAAGCAGTTGGTAATGGAGAATTTGGAAGCATATTCCATATTAACTGGTATTTAATTAAGTAATTGGATCATTTTAACTACAGGAAGCATTAATTTGATTTACTTCAACGTGAATTGTAAAGACATCCACAAGGCTGCTCAGCTGCTTTGCATTATTTCTAGTACAATTAGGTATTTTTTAAACAGATTTTACTGTTTCTTACTAAGTTTAATGTTGTTTATATGTGTTTGAGGGCTGCTGAGCCAAGCCTAGGGAAAAAAATAGAACAGCTGCATAAAAATAACATTGAGCAGCAATGCCGTCATTGGCAAGCAGCTTCAGGTGATTATACTGGACGCATTCTGCTGTGGCGGACGTGTCGCTGAGTGTCTTTGCCCCATGTCTTTCAGCCATTGTGTCCCAAAATCATGTCAAAGATTTATAATTTTCACATTGAATCCCATAAATTTGTATTTCACGCTCCTCCAAACACTCTATTTAAGATTAATCCTCCTGTAATTCTCATGTGATAATATAGCTGAAGCAAATAATTTAATGTGACCTATAACCTTCTGACAGTCAAACTTTGGATCCTTGTGTTCTTCACATGACTTCATTGGATCTTTGTGTCCTGTTTGTAAGACAAAGGGGGCCATTGTTGGTTGCTAATTATTTTAATCAAAGCCACAATCAATGAATGGAGCATTATTAGAGTCCTGGATATTGGAACAGGTCGACTCAGCTGATTCAGGATTTTGGGCATTACATTGGTTTTAGATTAATAGCCTCAGAATGAGAGACTGCTGTGAACTATGGAAGTCTGGCATGTCATCATTTTTACTCATTAGCTCCAAATTTGGGATAATTCCTGGTATAATGTGATCCGTTGTGCGCAGCATGCTGTTCTGTTGAGGATTAACACTTCGAAGGGGACGAACTTTACACCAGAAGTTCCACTCATTATCCTCAGATTTCCTCTCATTATCCTTGGATCAAGATGACTGGATCAAGTGGCTGAACTGAAGGGTGCGATGTGGAAGAGAGGGGCCGCTTTTTTTGAAATGCATCCTGCTTGTGTTCTGGGGGAATCCCGTGAATGGAAAAGAGAGGAGAGTAGAAAGAGTGAGTAAAGGAAAGGAAAGACAGGAGAGAGGAAAAAGGAAATGAGAGAGGAGCAGTGAGGAGATGGCGAGGAGGAGGGGAGATGAGGCGTGACCAGCAGAGCAGAGGGTAATGACTGCAATGGCACATGGTGTGTGTGTGTGTGTGTGTGTGTGTGTGTGTGTGTGTGTGTGTGTGTGTGTGTGTGTGCTCTCCCATGCCATAACTTGTGGGGCCAAAAAGGAGTTAGCCCACTCATCTCGTGGGGACCACTTCACTTGTGGGGTCCAAAAATCGGACCCCACAAGTTTTTTCATTTAAATCAACTCAGGAACACCTCCAGAATGCTCCAGTGAAGTTTCAGAGAGGGTTCAATAAGTCACGATTTTTGAGATTTGTGTGTATCATGTGTGTATGCTTTGCGCCCCTGCCGGCGGGACCATGCTACTACACTTTGATACACACTTCCGGAAGTGTGTATGATTATCCCCGCCCCTCCGCCCATCCAGCCAATGCGAATCGTCCTACTCCAGTCATCATCTGTGAGATTGACAGGTCTATGTCATGGTTCGCTACAGGTAAGAATATTTTGTTAATTATTTTGTTATTAAATATGTTAATAAAGCGTGACTGTTTAGTAGGCCCACCATTAGTCCTGTCCTAACATTGCTGATACTTTGAACTGTTTAATGCTTAATGTTAACGAACGGAATAGTGGCGGAAGTACCGGATTACATGAAACGACGAGTGATGTTGCTAACTTTAGCCCCGCTTAGCTGCGTCAAATACGCGATTTATTTTGAAAGGGAAAAGATATGAGCAAAACAGGGATGCTAAGTTAGGATGCCCGGGTGTTACGGTTCGGTTTAACTGGTGAGCGTGTTAACTGGCGACTTTCTAACATTACATTACATTACATTACGAGAGGTCACCAGTTAACACGGTCACCAGTTAAACCGAAACACCGGGCACGTCGGACTTAATAAGCTCCGTCTTCCCCTCATGAGGTTTCGGTTATACCCACAGAAAGCTCAGAAACTCTACTAAAAGCTAGTAATCAGTGTAATCACAAATGAATGGTTGAATCGATCCTCAGTAAGCTATGTTTTAATTTGGAAAACATGTCTTTCATAAAAGTGACATCATCTTCTCTCATCCTCTCATTCCTCTTCCTTCCCCTCTGCTCTCCTTTACTTCTCCTCTCTCTTCTCTCCTTCCTGCTCCTCTTCCTCTCCTCCCTCTCTCCTTCCTTCCTCCTCTCCCGTCTCCTTCTCCTCCTCCTCCCCTCCCTATCTCTTTCCCCTCTCCTCCTCTCTTCTCATCTCTCCCTCCTCTCCTTTCTTCCCCTCTCCTCCTCCTCTCTTCTCTCTCATTCCTCTCCTCTCTTCCCCTCTCCTCTCTTCCCCTCTCCTCCTCTCTCATTCCTCTCCTCTCTTCCCCTCTCCTCCTCTCTTATTCCTCTCCTCTCTTCCCCTCTCCTCCTCCTCTCTCCTCTGTCATTCTTCCCCTCTCCTCCTCCTCTCTTCTCTCATTCCTCTCCTCTCTTCCCCTCTCCTCTCTTCCCCTCTCCTCCTCTCTCATTCCTCTCCTCTCTTCCCCTCTCCTCCTCCTCTCTTCTCTCATTCCTCTCCTCTCTTCCCCTCTCCTCCTCCTCTCTTCCCCTCTCCTCCTCCTCCTTCCTCTCCTCTCTTCCCCTCTCTTTCTCCTCCTCTCTCCTTCCTCTCCTCTCTCCTCCTCCTCCTCCTCCTCTTCTCTCTCTTCCTCCACTCCCCTCCCCTCTCCCCTCTCCACTCTCCTTCCCCTCTCCTCCTCCTCCTCCTCCTCTTCCTCCTCTCAGCAGTGTGTTATTGCAGGATAGCAGTGGAGGGAGCGTTGGATTTGTGGTGTGGGGCGTCCAGGAGGAGTCAACCCTGTCATTCAGCTCTCAGGGGATGGCAGGGAGAGATAAAAGACAGAGGGCTGATCTAAAAGCGGACGCAATATCGCAAATTAAGAAGAAGACTGACAAGCATCATGAAGCATTATGCATAAATGCTGAAAAAGGTGAGCAATCTGACATTTCACAAAAGCCAGTTACAGAAAACAGTGAGTGACCCAAACACTTTCCAAACTTCATTTTTTATCTTGTTATGGATGGACGTATAATGATAATGATGATGATCTTTATGTATACAGCACTTTTCATACATAAAGTAAAACTCAAACTGCTTTACACTAAAAGAAAGACCACAGAAACGAGAAGTGACGAAATAAAACAGAACAGTAAAAACACCCTAAACACTTCTAATGTGACCCAGAATATACAAACATGTAAATATTATATTTTTAATCAACAGACACAAGCAGTCACTTGTTGTGTATTATGATCAACACAATATTTGACACATTAAGCATAAATTAGCCTTTGGTCACCCCTATATGTTATGATATTAAATAATGTTCGAGTTAATATGAATTACATCTTTTAATTTAACAACTTAAATCACAGTAGCGTCTGATTTGGTTATACTAAGTTTGTTATACTGTCAAACTCTTCAGTCAGTGACCCGTGTCGGCAGATATTTGACTTGTGAGACTCACTGGCTGTCTTCATTTTAACCACGCAGCAATCATACATGGCTTTGTGGTTGATTAATTATACGGATCAGCGTTGGCCCCGTGAGACAACAGCAGTACCAATGCAGGTTCTGCACACCTGACGCTGTGCGTTTCTCTCCTTTCATATCACTGCGCGCTGCAGCCTGTCGACAGCCGTGCACGTCTCCATAACCTGTTTCACAGCGTTTACATGCTCTGATGATGACCGCTGTGATGTGAGAGAGTTCACGTGATAGCTAGAGCAATAAATATATTATTATACAAGAAAATATAAAAAATTATGCGGACTTGTGATTATCTGGGCTGTAACAACAAGAATCTGTCTGATTCACCGTATACATTTCACCGTTTTCCTATCATTAGGCAACTTTTTGCCATAGGCTTTAATGAAACAATTAAAATGCTCTATTAAACGTCTGTAACAGTTGTGCCGATCAGCAACCAGATCCTCTGTCAGCGACTGAGAGGACGATTTTTTTTTCTTGCCGTTATAAAACACATTCTGTTAATGTTAATAGGAATGTCATTCAGTTTCATGTGGAAAGATCTGAAATATCCCTTTACAACATATCCGAACAGGGCACCCTTCGAAATCTCAAAAGCTTTTGCAGACCTTGTGTTAAGTGGGTTATATGGGTGGGCTTCAGTCATTTTCAGAGCGTGTTAATTTTGATGATTGGATATTTCATAAAGGCAAAGCTTTAGAGCCTCAGTCTGTGATTTCGTCACCAAGTCTGTGATACCATGGCACGACCAGAACATGGGTTTAGAATGATAACGCCTAAACAACATACAGTAGTTCTGCACTGTGGTAGTTGTTTAGGAATCACCATGCACTCTTCACATGCTCTGACAAATCACAGATTGTGACATGGTTTAAGAAGAACTTTCAGTCATGAGTTTCTCTTTCTTTGTTTTACCCCCTGCAGAAAAACATGGACAAAAAGGCGGCATAACAGACCCAGACAAAACGGAAGACATCGGGTGGATCACTTGGGTGATGAATCAGAGTGGGAGTCCTCCAGTGTCGATAAAAAAAAAGAAACCAAACAAAAAGTAATGTGCTTGTTCAGCAAAAGAAATAAACCATGTTCTCGTTGAAATCTCATGTTTGGATGTGAATTTATTTTTAATATACACATATTCTAACTAGCTTATTACTATTGGTGTAAATGCTGAGTGTTTTTTTCTGTAGGTTTGAACCTGCTGGCTGCTTTGTCTGCTAGTAAATTGTACAAAATGTGTATTCATGAATTATTTAAAAAGTCATTAAGAGTCAGTGCTTAGAGCAGGGTTTCTTAACCTTAAATTACTTTGGTCAATGTGAAGTCAGTTGCTTTTCAGCTTTTCAAAAAGTGTTCAATAGTACATTTTCTTATTAATATCAATAGAATGCTGGGTAACAGCAGCAATGCATCCCATGTTTATGATGCGTTATAGTCATGCTTATGATAAATTATAATCTGCTTATAACAGTAAAATTGCAATTGTAAGCACTAAATACTCACATTATAAAGCATTTTATAATGACAAGGTCAGGTATAAATGCTTTGCATCTGCTTGTAACACTATAATTACAGTTAGATACAACAGGTAGGAAGAAAGCCCCTACTCCCAGGCAAACAAGAAGTGTGATCCTGAGACGTACCTAGTTACAATTACAACTGGCTCATCAACACTGCTTTCATTGAGACAAACCCATTACAAACTACCCAACCAAGAAAAGCCTTTGAACAAGGTACTGCAGTATTTAGTCATTTTGAGTAGTTCACTTTTATTGATCTTGCAGGCATAGTCTTGATATATAGCCAAACTATTGCAGATAGGTTATATTTGACCTTGACCCACTAACCCTGCTACCCCAGACCAAAAAGTGGGGGAACCATGGCTCTGTTGATAACTGTAGCCTGTGTATGTGCACTGTAGATCCTCTTGCTATTCAAAATATTTCGACAAGAGGCCTTTTACCAGGCCGTATGCCAAGGGCCTGTTCTCTCATAATCCACCTGTGGCTGAAGGGTATGTGGTATTCTGGAATGAATTTTCAAAAATTGCTCAGAAACCTAAATTTTGACTTTCCCTGTTGTGAATTAAGCCATGAAAATAGAGAACTCATCTTTCTTAGAAAAAATAACCACCAGTTAAAATGTGTGGCTTTTTTTTTCATTTTACAATGGGTTTCAATAGGGCCCATTTTGGGCCATAACAGGAGAACAGGACCCAATGTTGTATATAGCCCATTTTAAGTTGAAAACAGGAGATCTTCCATGACAATGATGTACCCTACAAAAGTGACCTCTGTGCAACCTAGGAAATTAATACCATGATCACAGCCATAATGACAACCAAATGAAATAGAGGGCGGTCCCATTTATGGACCAACAGGACCAGAGGGTACCGCAAAAATGGACCAAATGACTTGAAACTTGGTGTGTGAACTCTATTTTAGACATAGATTGATGGCCTCCAGTCTCAAGCCAGTAGGCCTTTGGGAAAGCTAAGTAGCTCTACGGTGGTCGTATTGCAACAGGACCAAGGAATCCACGCACGAAACCCTCTGTTGAGCAACATATTCATAAATGGTCAGGATTAGGTTAGGGGGAGGTCAAAGGTTAAACAGTTAAATTCAGCATTAGGCCTCTCCTGTCAGATACCCCCTGACCTTTGACACTTCTGAAGGTCACTCAGGTCTGAAACTCAGCACACTCGTCACGCTCCCGGTCACAATGAACATACTAAATTATCAGCCTTCTGGCTCAAAGCCTTTATGAAATATTAAAGAAAAGCGTTTCCCTCCAATTTTGGAGATTTATGTGACTTATGGGGACCTGTGTTTTCCCCCATCCCCCGAGAAACCCCAGAGTCAGCACAGAGGGTGCGATCAGGCCCCGATACAAGAATACAAATAATAAACCCCTCAAGTCATTTAATTTTCTTAACTGGATGTCTCACAAAGTCAAATTCAAGAGGGTGTCAGGCACATACACGCTAACAGCCTCTGACACAGCTGGCCAGTTTGAAGCAAATTCTTTTCTAAAAGTCGTGGAAGTCTGATCTTCTAATATGTCGTTCAGTGGCCTGGGACGAGCAGAAAGGCGTTGGTTTGGTGTCGCTCAGACCTGTACTTTTTGATGGGCGGGCCTTCAAGTAATTGCCTTTTTGAAACTTCAAGCGTTTGCCATTAGCACAAAAATGGACCAAATGACTTGAAACTTGGTGTGTGAACTCTATTTTAGACATAGATTGATGGCCTCCAGTCTCAAGCCAGTAGGCCTTTGGGAAAGCTAAGTAGCTCTACGGTGGTCGTATTGCAACAGGACCAAGGAATCCACGCACATAACCCTCTGTTGAGTAACATATTCATAAATGGTCAGGATTAGGTTAGGGGGAGGTCAAAGGTTAAACAGTGAAATTCAGCATTAGGCCTCTCCTGTCAGATACCCCCTGACCTTTGACACTTCTGAAGGTCACTCAGGTCTGAAACTCAGCACACTCGTCACGCTCCCGGTCACAATGAACATACTAAATTATCAGCCTTCTGGCTCAAAGCCTTTATGAAATATTAAAGAAAAGCGTTTCCCTCAAATTTTGGAGATTTATGTGACTTATGGGGACCTGTGTTTTCCCCCATCCCCCGAGAAACCCCAGAGTCAGCACAGAGGGTGCGATCAGGCCCCGATACAAGAATACAAATAATGCGGTGTCAGTAGCTTAGTGGATAGTGCCGGCGCCCCATGTATAGAGGCGATGCCTCGCTGCAGCGGTCGCGAGTTCGACTCTGGCTTGCAACCCTTTGCTGCATGTCGTCCCCCCACTCTCTCTGTCTCCCCATTTCACACTGTCCTGTACATTAAAGGCAAAAAAGCCCAAAAAAATAATCTTTAAAAATAAAAATACAAATAATAAACCCCTCAAGTCATTTAATTTTCTTACCTGAATGTCTCACAAAGTCAAATTCAAGAGGGTGTCAGACACATACACGCTAACAGCCTCTGACACAGCTGGCCAGTTTGAAGCAAATTCTTTTCTAAAAGTCGTGGAAGTCTGATCTTCTAATATGTCGTTCAGTGGCCTGGGACGAGCAGAAAGGCGTTGGTTTGGTGTCGCTCAGACCTGTACTTTTTAATGGGCGGGCCTTCAAGTAATCGCCTTTTTGAAACTTCAAGCGTTTGCCATTAGCACAAAAATGGACCAAATGACTTGAAACTTGGTGTGTGAACTCTATTTTAGACATAGATTGATGGCCTCCAGTCTCAAGCCAGTAGGCCTTTGGGAAAGCTAAGTAGCTCTACGGTGGTCGTATTGCAACAGGACCAAGGAATCCACGCACGAAACCCTCTGTTGAGCAACATATTCATAAATGGTCAGGATTAGGTTAGGGGGAGGTCAAAGGTTAAACAGTTAAATTCAGCATTAGGCCTCTCCTGTCAGATACCCCCTGACCTTTGACACTTCTGAAGGTCACTCAGGTCTGAAACTCAGCACACTCGTCACGCTCCCGGTCACAATGAACATACTAAATTATCAGCCTTCTGGCTCAAAGCCTTTATGAAATATTAAAGAAAAGCGTTTCCCTCAAATTTTGGAGATTTATGTGACTTATGGGGACCTGTGTTTTCCCCCATCCCCCGAGAAACCCCAGAGTCAGCATAGAGGGTGCGATCAGGCCCCGATACAAGAATACAAATAATGGGGTGTCAGTAGCTTAGTGGATAGTGCCGACGCCCCATGTATAGAGGCGATGCCTCGCTGCAGCGGTCGTGAGTTCGACTCTGGCTTGCAACCCTTTGCTGCATGTCTTCCCCCCACTCTCTCTGTCTCCCCATTTCACACTGTCCTGTACATTAAAGGCAAAAAAGCCCAAAAAAATAATCTTTAAAAATAAAAATACAAATAATAAACCCCTCAAGTCATTTAATTTTCTTAACTGAATGTCTCACAAAGTCAAATTCAAGAGGGTGTCAGACACATACACGCTAACAGCCTCTGACACAGCTGGCCAGTTTGAAGCAAATTCTTTTCTAAAAGTCGTGGAAGTCTGATCTTCTAATATGTCGTTCAGTGGCCTGGGACGAGCAGAAAGGCGTTGGTTTGGTGTCGCTCAGACCTGTACTTTTTAATGGGCGGGCCTTCAAGTAATCGCCTTTTTGAAACTTCAAGCGTTTGCCATTAGCACAAAAATGGACCAAATGACTTGAAACTTGGTGTGTGAACTCTATTTTAGACATAGATTGATGGCCTCCAGCCTCAAGCCAGTAGGCCTTTGGGAAAGCTAAGTAGCTCTACGGTGGTCGTATTGCAACAGGACCAAGGAATCCACGCACGAAACCCTCTGTTGAGCAACATATTCATAAATGGTCAGGATTAGGTTAGGGGGAGGTCAAAGGTTAAACAGTGAAATTCAGCATTAGGCCTCTCCTGTCAGATACCCCCTGACCTTTGACACTTCTGAAGGTCACTCAGGTCTGAAACTCAGCACACTCGTCACGCTCCCGGTCACAATGAACATACTAAATTATCAGCCTTCTGGCTCAAAGCCTTTATGAAATATTAAAGAAAAGCGTTTCCCTCCAATTTTGGAGATTTATGTGACTTATGGGGACCTGTGTTTTCCCCCATCCCCCGAGAAACCCCAGAGTCAGCACAGAGGGTGCGATCAGGCCCCGATACAAGAATACAAATAGTGGGGCGTCAGTAGCTTAGTGGATAGTGCCGGCGCCCCATGTATAGAGGCGATGCCTCGCTGCAGCGGTCGTGAGTTCAACTCTGGCTTGCAACCCTTTGCTGCATGTCGTCCCCCCACTCTCTTTGTCTCCCCATTTCACACTGTCCTGTACATTAAAGGCAAAAAAGCCCCCAAAAAAATAATCTTTAAAAATAAAAGAATACAAATAATAAACCCCTCAAGTCATTTCATTTTCTTAACTGGATGTCTCACAAAGTCAAATTCAAGAGGGTGTCAGGCACATACACCCTAACAGCCTCTGACACAGCTTGCCAGTTTGAAGCAAATTCTTTTCTAAAAGTCGTGGAAGTCTGATCTTCTAATATGTCGTTCAGTGGCCTGGGACGAGCAGAAAGGCGTTGGTTTGGTGTCGCTCAGACCTGTACTTTTTGATGGGCGGGCCTTCAAGTCATCGCCTTTTTGAAACTTCAAGCGTTTGCCATTAGCACAAAAATGGACGAAATGACTTGAAACTTGGTGTGTGAACTCTATTTTAGACATAGATTGATGGCCTCCAGTCTCAAGCCAGTAGGCCTTTGGGAAAGCTAAGTAGCTCTCCGGTGGTCGTATTGCAACAGGACCAAGGAATCCACGCACGAAACCCTCTGTTGAGCAACATATTCATAAATGGTCAGGATTAGGTTAGGGGGAGGTCAAAGGTTAAACAGTGAAATTCAGCATTAGGCCTCTCCTGTCAGATACCCCCTGACCTTTGACACTTCTGAAGGTCACTCAGGTCTGAAACTCAGCACACTCGTCACGCTCCCGGTCACAATGAACATACTAAATTATCAGCCTTCTGGCTCAAAGCCTTTATGAAATATTAAAGAAAAGCGTTTCCCTCAAATTTTGGAGATTTATGTGACTTATGGGGACCTGTGTTTTCCCCCATCCCCCGAGAAACCCCAGAGTCAGCACAGAGGGTGCGATCAGGCCCCGATACAAGAATACAAATAGTGGGGCGTCAGTAGCTTAGTGGATAGTGCCGGCGCCCCATGTATAGAGGCGATGCCTCGCTGCAGCGGTCGTGAGTTCGACTCTGGCTTGCAACCCTTTGCTGCATGTCGTCCCCCCACTCTCTCTGTCTCCCCATTTCACACTGTCCTGTACATTAAAGGCAAAAAAGCCCCCAAAAAATAATCTTTAAAAATAAAAGAATACAAATAATAAACCCCTCAAGTCATTTCATTTTCTTAACTGGATGTCTCACAAAGTCAAATTCAAGAGGGTGTCAGGCACATACACCCTAACAGCCTCTGACACAGCTTGCCAGTTTGAAGCAAATTCTTTTCTAAAAGTCGTGGAAGTCTGATCTTCTAATATGTCGTTCAGTGGCCTGGGACGAGCAGAAAGGCGTTGGTTTGGTGTCGCTCAGACCTGTACTTTTTGATGGGCGGGCCTTCAAGTCATCGCCTTTTTGAAACTTCAAGCGTTTGCCATTAGCACAAAAATGGACGAAATGACTTGAAACTTGGTGTGTGAACTCTATTTTAGACATAGATTGATGGCCTCCAGTCTCAAGCCAGTAGGCCTTTGGGAAAGCTAAGTAGCTCTCCGGTGGTCGTATTGCAACAGGACCAAGGAATCCACGCACGAAACCCTCTGTTGAGCAACATATTCATAAATGGTCAGGATTAGGTTAGGGGGAGGTCAAAGGTTAAACAGTGAAATTCAGCATTAGGCCTCTCCTGTCAGATACCCCCTGACCTTTGACACTTCTGAAGGTCACTCAGGTCTGAAACTCAGCACACTCGTCACGCTCCCGGTCACAATGAACATACTAAATTATCAGCCTTCTGGCTCAAAGCCTTTATGAAATATTAAAGAAAAGCGTTTCCCTCAAATTTTGGAGATTTATGTGACTTATGGGGACCTGTGTTTTCCCCCATCCCCCGAGAAACCCCAGAGTCAGCACAGAGGGTGCGATCAGGCCCCGATACAAGAATACAAATAGTGGGGCGTCAGTAGCTTAGTGGATAGTGCCGGCGCCCCATGTATAGAGGCGATGCCTCGCTGCAGCGGTCGTGAGTTTGACTCTGGCTTGCAACCCTTTGCTGCATGTCGTCCCCCCACTCTCTCTGTCTCCCCATTTCACACTGTCCTGTACATTAAAGGCAAAAAAGCCCCCAAAAAATAATCTTTAAAAATAAAAGAATACAAATAATAAACCCCTCAAGTCATTTAATTTTCTTAACTGGATGTCTCACAAAGTCAAATTCAAGAGGGTGTCAGGCACATACACCCTAACAGCCTCTGACACAGCTGGCCAGTTTGAAGCAAATTCTTTTCTAAAAGTCGTGGAAGTCTGATCTTCTAATATGTCGTTCAGTGGCCTGGGACGAGCAGAAAGGCGTTGGTTTGGTGTCGCTCAGACCTGTACTTTTTGATGGGCGGGCCTTCAAGTAATCGCCTTTTTGAAACTTCAAGCGTTTGCCATTAGCACAAAAATGGACGAAATGACTTGAAACTTGGTGTGTGAACTCTATTTTAGACATAGATTGATGGCCTCCAGTCTCAAGCCAGTAGGCCTTTGGGAAAGCTAAGTAGCTCTACGGTGGTCGTATTGCAACAGGACCAAGGAATCCACGCACGAAACCCTCTGTTGAGCAACATATTCATAAATGGTCAGGATTAGGTTAGGGGGAGGTCAAAGGTTAAACAGTTAAATTCAGGATTAGGCCTCTCCTGTCAGATATCCCCTGACCTTTGACACTTCTGAAGGTCACTCAGGTCTGAAACTCAGCACACTCGTCACGCTCCCGGTCACAATGAACATACTAAATTATCAGCCTTCTGGCTCAAAGCCTTTATGAAATATTAAAGAAAAGCGTTTCCCTCCAATTTTGGAGAATTATGTGACTTATGGGGACCTGTGTTTTCCCCCATCCCCCGAGAAACCCCAGAGTCAGCACAGAGGGTGCGATCAGGCCCCGATACAAGAATACAAATAATGCGGTGTCAGTAGCTTAGTGGATAGTGCCGGCGCCCCATGTATAGAGGCGATGCCTCGCTGCAGCGGTCGTGAGTTTGACTCTGGCTTGCAACCCTTTGCTGCATGTCGTCCCCCCACTCTCTCTGTCTCCCCATTTCACACTGTCCTGTACATTAAAGGCAAAAAAGCCCCCAAAAAATAATCTTTAAAAATAAAAGAATACAAATAATAAACCCCTCAAGTCATTTAATTTTCTTAACTGGATGTCTCACAAAGTCAAATTCAAGAGGGTGTCAGGCACATACACCCTAACAGCCTCTGACACAGCTGGCCAGTTTGAAGCAAATTCTTTTCTAAAAGTCGTGGAAGTCTGATCTTCTAATATGTCGTTCAGTGGCCTGGGACGAGCAGAAAGGCGTTGGTTTGGTGTCGCTCAGACCTGTACTTTTTGATGGGCGGGCCTTCAAGTAATCGCCTTTTTGAAACTTCAAGCGTTTGCCATTAGCACAAAAATGGACGAAATGACTTGAAACTTGGTGTGTGAACTCTATTTTAGACATAGATTGATGGCCTCCAGTCTCAAGCCAGTAGGCCTTTGGGAAAGCTAAGTAGCTCTACGGTGGTCGTATTGCAACAGGACCAAGGAATCCACGCACGAAACCCTCTGTTGAGCAACATATTCATAAATGGTCAGGATTAGGTTAGGGGGAGGTCAAAGGTTAAACAGTTAAATTCAGGATTAGGCCTCTCCTGTCAGATATCCCCTGACCTTTGACACTTCTGAAGGTCACTCAGGTCTGAAACTCAGCACACTCGTCACGCTCCCGGTCACAATGAACATACTAAATTATCAGCCTTCTGGCTCAAAGCCTTTATGAAATATTAAAGAAAAGCGTTTCCCTCCAATTTTGGAGAATTATGTGACTTATGGGGACCTGTGTTTTCCCCCATCCCCCGAGAAACCCCAGAGTCAGCACAGAGGGTGCGATCAGGCCCCGATACAAGAATACAAATAATGCGGTGTCAGTAGCTTAGTGGATAGTGCCGGCGCCCCATGTATAGAGGCGATGCCTCGCTGCAGCGGTCGTGAGTTCGACTCTGGCTTGCAACCCTTTGCTGCATGTCGTCCCCCCACTCTCTCTGTCTCCCCATTTCACACTGTCCTGTACATTAAAGGCAAAAAAGCCCCCAAAAATAATCTTTAAAAATAAAAATACAAATAATAAACCCCTCAAGTCATTTAATTTTCTTACCTGGATGTCTCACAAAGTCAAATTCAAGAGGGTGTCAGACACATACACGCTAACAGCCTCTGACACAGCTGGCCAGTTTGAAGCAAATTCTTTTCTAAAAGTCGTGGAAGTCTGATCTTCTACTATGTCGTTCAGTGGCCTGGGGCGAGCAGAAAGGCGTTGGTTTGGTGTCGCTCAGACCTGTACTTTTTAATGGGCGGGCCTTCAAGTCATCGCCTTTTCGAAACTTCAAGCGTTTGCCATTAGCACAAAAATGGACCAAATGACTTGAAACTTGGTGTGTGAACTCTATTTTAGACATAGATTGATGGCCTCCAGTCTCAAGCCAGTAGGCCTTCTGGGAAAGCTAAGTAGCTCTACGGTGGTCGTATTGCAACAGGACCAAGGAATCCACGCACGAAACCCTCTGTTGAGCAACATATTCATAAATGGTCAGGATTAGGTTAGGGGGAGGTCAAAGGTTAAACAGTTAAATTCAGGATTAGGCCTCTCCTGTCAGATACCCCCTGACCTTTGACACTTCTGAAGGTCACTCAGGTCTGAAACTCAGCACACTCGTCACGCTCCCGGTCACAATGAACATACTAAATTATCAGCCTTCTGGCTCAAAGCCTTTATGAAATATTAAAGAAAAGCGTTTCCCTCAAATTTTGGAGATTTATGTGACTTATGGGGACCTGTGTTTTCCCCCATCCCCCGAGAAACCCCAGAGTCAGCATAGAGGGTGCGATCAGGCCCCGATACAAGAATACAAATAATGGGGTGTCAGTAGCTTAGTGGATAGTGCCGACGCCCCATGTATAGAGGCGATGCCTCGCTGCAGCGGTCGTGAGTTCGACTCTGGCTTGCAACCCTTTGCTGCATGTCTTCCCCCCACTCTCTCTGTCTCCCCATTTCACACTGTCCTGTACATTAAAGGCAAAAAAGCCCAAAAAAATAATCTTTAAAAATAAAAATACAAATAATAAACCCCTCAAGTCATTTAATTTTCTTAACTGAATGTCTCACAAAGTCAAATTCAAGAGGGTGTCAGACACATACACGCTAACAGCCTCTGACACAGCTGGCCAGTTTGAAGCAAATTCTTTTCTAAAAGTCGTGGAAGTCTGATCTTCTAATATGTCGTTCAGTGGCCTGGGACGAGCAGAAAGGCGTTGGTTTGGTGTCGCTCAGACCTGTACTTTTTAATGGGCGGGCCTTCAAGTAATCGCCTTTTTGAAACTTCAAGCGTTTGCCATTAGCACAAAAATGGACCAAATGACTTGAAACTTGGTGTGTGAACTCTATTTTAGACATAGATTGATGGCCTCCAGTCTCAAGCCAGTAGGCCTTTGGGAAAGCTAAGTAGCTCTACGGTGGTCGTATTGCAACAGGACCAAGGAATCCACGCACGAAACCCTCTGTTGAGCAACATATTCATAAATGGTCAGGATTAGGTTAGGGGGAGGTCAAAGGTTAAACAGTTAAATTCAGCATTAGGCCTCTCCTGTCAGATACCCCCTGACCTTTGACACTTCTGAAGGTCACTCAGGTCTGAAACTCAGCACACTCGTCACGCTCCCGGTCACAATGAACATACTAAATTATCAGCCTTCTGGCTCAAAGCCTTTATGAAATATTAAAGAAAAGCGTTTCCCTCCAATTTTGGAGATTTATGTGACTTATGGGGACCTGTGTTTTCCCCCATCCCCCGAGAAACCCCAGAGTCAGCACAGAGGGTGCGATCAGGCCCCGATACAAGAATACAAATAGTGGGGCGTCAGTAGCTTAGTGGATAGTGCCGGCGCCCCATGTATAGAGGCGATGCCTCGCTGCAGCGGTCGTGAGTTCAACTCTGGCTTGCAACCCTTTGCTGCATGTCGTCCCCCCACTCTCTTTGTCTCCCCATTTCACACTGTCCTGTACATTAAAGGCAAAAAAGCCCCCAAAAAAATAATCTTTAAAAATAAAAGAATACAAATAATAAACCCCTCAAGTCATTTCATTTTCTTAACTGGATGTCTCACAAAGTCAAATTCAAGAGGGTGTCAGGCACATACACCCTAACAGCCTCTGACACAGCTTGCCAGTTTGAAGCAAATTCTTTTCTAAAAGTCGTGGAAGTCTGATCTTCTAATATGTCGTTCAGTGGCCTGGGACGAGCAGAAAGGCGTTGGTTTGGTGTCGCTCAGACCTGTACTTTTTGATGGGCGGGCCTTCAAGTCATCGCCTTTTTGAAACTTCAAGCGTTTGCCATTAGCACAAAAATGGACGAAATGACTTGAAACTTGGTGTGTGAACTCTATTTTAGACATAGATTGATGGCCTCCAGTCTCAAGCCAGTAGGCCTTTGGGAAAGCTAAGTAGCTCTCCGGTGGTCGTATTGCAACAGGACCAAGGAATCCACGCACGAAACCCTCTGTTGAGCAACATATTCATAAATGGTCAGGATTAGGTTAGGGGGAGGTCAAAGGTTAAACAGTGAAATTCAGCATTAGGCCTCTCCTGTCAGATACCCCCTGACCTTTGACACTTCTGAAGGTCACTCAGGTCTGAAACTCAGCACACTCGTCACGCTCCCGGTCACAATGAACATACTAAATTATCAGCCTTCTGGCTCAAAGCCTTTATGAAATATTAAAGAAAAGCGTTTCCCTCAAATTTTGGAGATTTATGTGACTTATGGGGACCTGTGTTTTCCCCCATCCCCCGAGAAACCCCAGAGTCAGCACAGAGGGTGCGATCAGGCCCCGATACAAGAATACAAATAGTGGGGCGTCAGTAGCTTAGTGGATAGTGCCGGCGCCCCATGTATAGAGGCGATGCCTCGCTGCAGCGGTCGTGAGTTCGACTCTGGCTTGCAACCCTTTGCTGCATGTCGTCCCCCCACTCTCTCTGTCTCCCCATTTCACACTGTCCTGTACATTAAAGGCAAAAAAGCCCCCAAAAAATAATCTTTAAAAATAAAAGAATACAAATAATAAACCCCTCAAGTCATTTCATTTTCTTAACTGGATGTCTCACAAAGTCAAATTCAAGAGGGTGTCAGGCACATACACCCTAACAGCCTCTGACACAGCTTGCCAGTTTGAAGCAAATTCTTTTCTAAAAGTCGTGGAAGTCTGATCTTCTAATATGTCGTTCAGTGGCCTGGGACGAGCAGAAAGGCGTTGGTTTGGTGTCGCTCAGACCTGTACTTTTTGATGGGCGGGCCTTCAAGTCATCGCCTTTTTGAAACTTCAAGCGTTTGCCATTAGCACAAAAATGGACGAAATGACTTGAAACTTGGTGTGTGAACTCTATTTTAGACATAGATTGATGGCCTCCAGTCTCAAGCCAGTAGGCCTTTGGGAAAGCTAAGTAGCTCTCCGGTGGTCGTATTGCAACAGGACCAAGGAATCCACGCACGAAACCCTCTGTTGAGCAACATATTCATAAATGGTCAGGATTAGGTTAGGGGGAGGTCAAAGGTTAAACAGTGAAATTCAGCATTAGGCCTCTCCTGTCAGATACCCCCTGACCTTTGACACTTCTGAAGGTCACTCAGGTCTGAAACTCAGCACACTCGTCACGCTCCCGGTCACAATGAACATACTAAATTATCAGCCTTCTGGCTCAAAGCCTTTATGAAATATTAAAGAAAAGCGTTTCCCTCAAATTTTGGAGATTTATGTGACTTATGGGGACCTGTGTTTTCCCCCATCCCCCGAGAAACCCCAGAGTCAGCACAGAGGGTGCGATCAGGCCCCGATACAAGAATACAAATAGTGGGGCGTCAGTAGCTTAGTGGATAGTGCCGGCGCCCCATGTATAGAGGCGATGCCTCGCTGCAGCGGTCGTGAGTTTGACTCTGGCTTGCAACCCTTTGCTGCATGTCGTCCCCCCACTCTCTCTGTCTCCCCATTTCACACTGTCCTGTACATTAAAGGCAAAAAAGCCCCCAAAAAATAATCTTTAAAAATAAAAGAATACAAATAATAAACCCCTCAAGTCATTTAATTTTCTTAACTGGATGTCTCACAAAGTCAAATTCAAGAGGGTGTCAGGCACATACACCCTAACAGCCTCTGACACAGCTGGCCAGTTTGAAGCAAATTCTTTTCTAAAAGTCGTGGAAGTCTGATCTTCTAATATGTCGTTCAGTGGCCTGGGACGAGCAGAAAGGCGTTGGTTTGGTGTCGCTCAGACCTGTACTTTTTGATGGGCGGGCCTTCAAGTAATCGCCTTTTTGAAACTTCAAGCGTTTGCCATTAGCACAAAAATGGACGAAATGACTTGAAACTTGGTGTGTGAACTCTATTTTAGACATAGATTGATGGCCTCCAGTCTCAAGCCAGTAGGCCTTTGGGAAAGCTAAGTAGCTCTACGGTGGTCGTATTGCAACAGGACCAAGGAATCCACGCACGAAACCCTCTGTTGAGCAACATATTCATAAATGGTCAGGATTAGGTTAGGGGGAGGTCAAAGGTTAAACAGTTAAATTCAGGATTAGGCCTCTCCTGTCAGATATCCCCTGACCTTTGACACTTCTGAAGGTCACTCAGGTCTGAAACTCAGCACACTCGTCACGCTCCCGGTCACAATGAACATACTAAATTATCAGCCTTCTGGCTCAAAGCCTTTATGAAATATTAAAGAAAAGCGTTTCCCTCCAATTTTGGAGAATTATGTGACTTATGGGGACCTGTGTTTTCCCCCATCCCCCGAGAAACCCCAGAGTCAGCACAGAGGGTGCGATCAGGCCCCGATACAAGAATACAAATAATGCGGTGTCAGTAGCTTAGTGGATAGTGCTGGCGCCCCATGTATAGAGGCGATGCCTCGCTGCAGCGGTCGTGAGTTCGACTCTGGCTTGCAACCCTTTGCTGCATGTCGTCCCCCCACTCTCTCTGTCTCCCCATTTCACACTGTCCTGTACATTAAAGGCAAAAAAGCCCCCAAAAATAATCTTTAAAAATAAAAATACAAATAATAAACCCCTCAAGTCATTTAATTTTCTTACCTGGATGTCTCACAAAGTCAAATTCAAGAGGGTGTCAGACACATACACGCTAACAGCCTCTGACACAGCTGGCCAGTTTGAAGCAAATTCTTTTCTAAAAGTCGTGGAAGTCTGATCTTCTACTATGTCGTTCAGTGGCCTGGGGCGAGCAGAAAGGCGTTGGTTTGGTGTCGCTCAGACCTGTACTTTTTAATGGGCGGGCCTTCAAGTCATCGCCTTTTCGAAACTTCAAGCGTTTGCCATTAGCACAAAAATGGACCAAATGACTTGAAACTTGGTGTGTGAACTCTATTTTAGACATAGATTGATGGCCTCCAGTCTCAAGCCAGTAGGCCTTCTGGGAAAGCTAAGTAGCTCTACGGTGGTCGTATTGCAACAGGACCAAGGAATCCACGCACGAAACCCTCTGTTGAGCAACATATTCATAAATGGTCAGGATTAGGTTAGGGGGAGGTCAAAGGTTAAACAGTTAAATTCAGGATTAGGCCTCTCCTGTCAGATACCCCCTGACCTTTGACACTTCTGAAGGTCACTCAGGTCTGAAACTCAGCACACTCGTCACGCTCCCGGTCACAATGAACATACTAAATTATCAGCCTTCTGGCTCAAAGCCTTTATGAAATATTAAAGAAAAGCGTTTCCCTCCAATTTTGGAGATTTATGTGACTTATGGGGACCTGTGTTTTCCCCCATCCCCCTAAAAACCCCAGAGTCAGCACAGAGGGTGCAATCAGGCCCCTTTACAAGAATACAAATAATAAACCCCTCAAGTCATTTAATTTTCTTAACTGAATGTCTCACAAAGTCAAATTCAAGAGGGTGTCAGGCACATACACGCTAACAGCCTCTGACACAGCTGGCCAGTTTGAAGCAAATTCTTTTCTAAAAGTCGTGGAAGTCTGATCTTCTAATATGTCGTTCAGTGGCCTGGGACGAGCAGAAAGGCGTTGGTTTGGTGTCGCTCAGACCTGTACTTTTTGATGGGCGGGCCTTCAAGTAATTGCCTTTTTGAAACTTCAAGCGTTTGCCATTAGCACAAAAATGGACCAAATGACTTGAAACTTGGTGTGTGAACTCTATTTTAGACATAGATTGATGGCCTCCAGTCTCAAGCCAGTAGGCCTTTGGGAAAGCTAAGTAGCTCTACGGTGGTCGTATTGCAACAGGACCAAGGAATCCACGCACGAAACCCTCTGTTGAGCAACATATTCATAAATGGTCAGGATTAGGTTAGGGGGAGGTCAAAGGTTAAACAGTGAAATTCAGGATTAGGCCTCTCCTGTCAGATATCCCCTGACCTTTGACACTTCTGAAGGTCACTCAGGTCTGAAACTCAGCACACTCGTCACGCTCCCGGTCACAATGAACATACTAAATTATCAGCCTTCTGGCTCAAAGCCTTTATGAAATATTAAAGAAAAGCGTTTCCCTCAAATTTTGGAGATTTATGTGACTTATGGGGACCTGTGTTTTCCCCCATCCCCCGAGAAACCCCAGAGTCAGCACAGAGGGTGCGATCAGGCCCCGATACAAGAATACAAATAGTGGGGCGTCAGTAGCTTAGTGGATAGTGCCGGCGCCCCATGTATAGAGGCGATGCCTCGCTGCAGCGGTCGTGAGTTCGACTCTGGCTTGCAACCCTTTGCTGCATGTCGCCCCCCCACTCTCTTTGTCTCCCCATTTCACACTGTCCTGTACATTAAAGGCAAAAAAGCCCCCAAAAAATAATCTTTAAAAATAAAAGAATACAAATAATAAACCCCTCAAGTCATTTAATTTTCTTAACTGAATGTCTCACAAAGTCAAATTCAAGAGGGTGTCAGGCACATACACGCTAACAGCCTCTGACACAGCTGGCCAGTTTGAAGCAAATTCTTTTCTAAAAGTCGTGGAAGTCTGATCTTCTAATATGTCGTTCAGTGGCCTGGGACGAGCAGAAAGGCGTTGGTTTGGTGTCGCTCAGACCTGTACTTTTTGATGGGCGGGCCTTCAAGTAATCGCCTTTTTGAAACTTCAAGCGTTTGCCATTAGCACAAAAATGGACGAAATGACTTGAAACTTGGTGTGTGAACTCTATTTTAGACATAGATTGATGGCCTCCAGTCTCAAGCCAGTAGGCCTTTGGGAAAGCTAAGTAGCTCTACGGTGGTCGTATTGCAACAGGACCAAGGAATCCACGCACGAAACCCTCTGTTGAGCAACATATTCATAAATGGTCAGGATTAGGTTAGGGGGAGGTCAAAGGTTAAACAGTTAAATTCAGGATTAGGCCTCTCCTGTCAGATACCCCCTGACCTTTGACACTTCTGAAGGTCACTCAGGTCTGAAACTCAGCACACTCGTCACGCTCCCGGTCACAATGAACATACTAAATTATCAGCCTTCTGGCTCAAAGCCTTTATGAAATATTAAAGAAAAGCGTTTCCCTCCAATTTTGGAGAATTATGTGACTTATGGGGACCTGTGTTTTCCCCCATCCCCCGAGAAACCCCAGAGTCAGCACAGAGGGTGCAATCAGGCCCCTTTACAAGAATACAAATAATAAACCCCTCAAGTCATTTAATTTTCTTAACTGAATGTCTCACAAAGTCAAATTCAAGAGGGTGTCAGGCACATACACGCTAACAGCCTCTGACACAGCTGGCCAGTTTGAAGCAAATTCTTTTCTAAAAGTCGTGGAAGTCTGATCTTCTAATATGTCGTTCAGTGGCCTGGGACGAGCAGAAAGGCGTTGGTTTGGTGTCGCTCAGACCTGTACTTTTTGATGGGCGGGCCTTCAAGTAATTGCCTTTTTGAAACTTCAAGCGTTTGCCATTAGCACAAAAATGGACCAAATGACTTGAAACTTGGTGTGTGAACTCTATTTTAGACATAGATTGATGGCCTCCAGTCTCAAGCCAGTAGGCCTTTGGGAAAGCTAAGTAGCTCTACGGTGGTCGTATTGCAACAGGACCAAGGAATCCACGCACGAAACCCTCTGTTGAGCAACATATTCATAAATGGTCAGGATTAGGTTAGGGGGAGGTCAAAGGTTAAACAGTGAAATTCAGGATTAGGCCTCTCCTGTCAGATATCCCCTGACCTTTGACACTTCTGAAGGTCACTCAGGTCTGAAACTCAGCACACTCGTCACGCTCCCGGTCACAATGAACATACTAAATTATCAGCCTTCTGGCTCAAAGCCTTTATGAAATATTAAAGAAAAGCGTTTCCCTCAAATTTTGGAGATTTATGTGACTTATGGGGACCTGTGTTTTCCCCCATCCCCCGAGAAACCCCAGAGTCAGCACAGAGGGTGCGATCAGGCCCCGATACAAGAATACAAATAGTGGGGCGTCAGTAGCTTAGTGGATAGTGCCGGCGCCCCATGTATAGAGGCGATGCCTCGCTGCAGCGGTCGTGAGTTCGACTCTGGCTTGCAACCCTTTGCTGCATGTCGCCCCCCCACTCTCTTTGTCTCCCCATTTCACACTGTCCTGTACATTAAAGGCAAAAAAGCCCCCAAAAAATAATCTTTAAAAATAAAAGAATACAAATAATAAACCCCTCAAGTCATTTAATTTTCTTAACTGAATGTCTCACAAAGTCAAATTCAAGAGGGTGTCAGGCACATACACGCTAACAGCCTCTGACACAGCTGGCCAGTTTGAAGCAAATTCTTTTCTAAAAGTCGTGGAAGTCTGATCTTCTAATATGTCGTTCAGTGGCCTGGGACGAGCAGAAAGGCGTTGGTTTGGTGTCGCTCAGACCTGTACTTTTTGATGGGCGGGCCTTCAAGTAATCGCCTTTTTGAAACTTCAAGCGTTTGCCATTAGCACAAAAATGGACCAAATGACTTGAAACTTGGTGTGTGAACTCTATTTTAGACATAGATTGATGGCCTCCAGTCTCAAGCCAGTAGACCTTTGGGAAAGCTAAGTAGCTCTACGGTGGTCGTATTGCAATAGGACCAAGGAATCCACGCACGAAACCCTCTGTTGAGCAACATATTCATAAATGGTCAGGATTAGGTTAGGGGGAGGTCAAAGGTTAAACAGTTAAATTCAGGATTAGGCCTCTCCTGTCAGATACCCCCTGACCTTTGACACTTCTGAAGGTCACTCAGGTCTGAAACTCAGCACACTCGTCACGCTCCCGGTCACAATGAACATACTAAATTATCAGCCTTCTGGCTCAAAGCCTTTATGAAATATTAAAGAAAAGCGTTTCCCTCCAATTTTGGAGAATTATGTGACTTATGGGGACCTGTGTTTTCCCCCATCCCCCGAGAAACCCCAGAGTCAGCACAGAGGGTGCAATCAGGCCCCTTTACAAGAATACAAATAATGCGGTGTCAGTAGCTTAGTGGATAGTGCCGGCGCCCCATGTATAGAGGCGATGCCTCGCTGCAGCGGTCGTGAGTTCGACTCTGGCTTGCAACCCTTTGCTGCATGTCGTCCCCCCACTCTCTCTGTCTCCCCATTTCACACTGTCCTGTACATTAAAGGCAAAAAAGCCCCCAAAAATAATCTTTAAAAATACAAATAATAAACCCCTCAAGTCATTTAATTTTCTTAACTGAATGTCTCACAAAGTCAAATTCAAGAGGGTGTCAGACACATACACGCTAACAGCCTCTGACACAGCTGGCCAGTTTGAAGCAAATTCTTTTCTAAAAGTCGTGGAAGTCTGATCTTCTACTATGTCGTTCAGTGGCCTGGGACGAGCAGAAAGGCGTTGGTTTGGTGTCGCTCAGACCTGTACTTTTTGATGGGCGGGCCTTCAAGTCATCGCCTTTTCGAAACTTCAAGCGTTTGCCATTAGCACAAAAATGGACCAAATGACTTGAAACTTGGTGTGTGAACTCTATTTTAGACATAGATTGATGGCCTCCAGTCTCAAGCCAGTAGGCCTTTGGGAAAGCTAAGTAGCTCTACGGTGGTCGTATTGCAACAGGACCAAGGAATCCACGCACGAAACCCTCTGTTGAGCAACATATTCATAAATGGTCAGGATTAGGTTAGGGGGAGGTCAAAGGTTAAACAGTTAAATTCAGGATGAGGCCTCTCCTGTCAGATACCCCCTGACATTTGACACTTCTGAAGGTCACTCAGGTCTGAAACTCAGCACACTCGTCGCGCTCCCGGTCACAATGAACATACTAAATTATCAGCCTTCTGGCTCAAAGCCTTTATGAAATATTAAAGAAAAGCGTTTCCCTCAAATTTTGGAGATTTATGTGACTTATGGGGACCTGTGTTTTCCCCCATCCCCCGAGAAACCCCAGAGTCAGCACAGAGGGTGCGATCAGGCCCCGATACAAGAATACAAATAATGCGGTGTCAGTAGCTTAGTGGATAGTGCCGGCGCCCCATGTATAGAGGCGATGCCTCGCTGCAGCGGTCGTGTGTTCAACTCTGGCTTGCAACCCTTTGCTGCATGTCGTCCCCCCACTCTCTTTGTCTCCCCATTTCACACTGTCCTGTACATTAAAGGCAAAAAAGCCCCCAAAAAAATAATCTTTAAAAATAAAAGAATACAAATAATAAACCCCTCAAGTCATTTCATTTTCTTAACTGGATGTCTCACAAAGTCAAATTCAAGAGGGTGTCAGGCACATACACGCTAACAGCCTCTGACACAGCTGGCCAGTTTGAAGCAAATTCTTTTCTAAAAGTCGTGGAAGTCTGATCTTCTAATATGTCGTTCAGTGGCCTGGGACGAGCAGAAAGGCGTTGGTTTGGTGTCGCTCAGACCTGTACTTTTTGATGGGCGGGCCTTCAAGTCATCGCCTTTTTGAAACTTCAAGCGTTTGCCATTAGCACAAAAATGGACGAAATGACTTGAAACTTGGTGTGTGAACTCTATTTTAGACATAGATTGATGGCCTCCAGTCTCAAGCCAGTAGGCCTTTGGGAAAGCTAAGTAGCTCTCCGGTGGTCGTATTGCAACAGGACCAAGGAATCCACGCACGAAACCCTCTGTTGAGCAACATATTCATAAATGGTCAGGATTAGGTTAGGGGGAGGTCAAAGGTTAAACAGTTAAATTCAGGATGAGGCCTCTCCTGTCAGATACCCCCTGACCTTTGACACTTCTGAAGGTCACTCAGGTCTGAAACTCAGCACACTCGTCACGCTCCCGGTCACAATGAACATACTAAATTATCAGCCTTCTGGCTCAAAGCCTTTATGAAATATTAAAGAAAAGCGTTTCCCTCAAATTTTGGAGATTTATGTGACTTATGGGGACCTGTGTTTTCCCCCATCCCCCGAGAAACCCCAGAGTCAGCACAGAGGGTGCGATCAGGCCCCGATACAAGAATACAAATAATGCGGTGTCAGTAGCTTAGTGGATAGTGCCGGCGCCCCATGTATAGAGGCGATGCCTCGCTGCAGCGGTCATGAGTTCAACTCTGGCTTGCAACCCTTTGCTGCATGTCGTCCCCCCACTCTCTTTGTCTCCCCATTTCACACTGTCCTGTACATTAAAGGCAAAAAAGCCCCCAAAAAAATAATCTTTAAAAATAAAAGAATACAAATAATAAACCCCTCAAGTCATTTCATTTTCTTAACTGGATGTCTCACAAAGTCAAATTCAAGAGGGTGTCAGGCACATACACCCTAACAGCCTCTGACACAGCTGGCCAGTTTGAAGCAAATTCTTTTCTAAAAGTCGTGGAAGTCTGATCTTCTAATATGTCGTTCAGTGGCCTGGGACGAGCAGAAAGGCGTTGGTTTGGTGTCGCTCAGACCTGTACTTTTTGATGGGCGGGCCTTCAAGTAATCGCCTTTTTGAAACTTCAAGCGTTTGCCATTAGCACAAAAATGGACCAAATGACTTGAAACTTGGTGTGTGAACTCTATTTTAGACATAGATTGATGGCCTCCAGTCTCAAGCCAGTAGGCCTTTGGGAAAGCTAAGTAGCTCTACGGTGGTCGTATTGCAACAGGACCAAGGAATCCACGCACGAAACCCTCTGTTGAGCAACATATTCATAAATGGTCAGGATTAGGTTAGGGGGAGGTCAAAGGTTAAACAGTGAAATTCAGCATTAGGCCTCTCCTGTCAGATACCCCCTGACCTTTGACACTTCTGAAGGTCACTCAGGTCTGAAACTCAGCACACTCGTCACGCTCCCGGTCACAATGAACATACTAAATGATCAGCCTTCTGGCTCAAAGCCTTTATGAAATATTAAAGAAAAGCGTTTCCCTCAAATTTTGGAGATTTATGTGACTTATGGGGACCTGTGTTTTCCCCCATCCCCCGAGAAACCCCAGAGTCAGCACAGAGGGTGCAATCAGGCCCCGATACAAGAATACAAATAATGCGGTGTCAGTAGCTTAGTGGATAGTGCCGGCGCCCCATGTATAGAGGCGATGCCTCGCTGCAGCGGTCGTGAGTTCAACTCTGGCTTGCAACCCTTTGCTGCATGTCGTCCCCCCACTCTCTCTGTCTCCCCATTTCACACTGTCCTGTACATTAAAGGCAAAAAAGCCCCCAAAAATAATCTTTAAAAATAAAAATACAAATAATAAACCCCTCAAGTCATTTAATTTTCTTAACTGAATGTCTCACAAAGTCAAATTCAAGAGGGTGTCAGACACATACACCCTAACAGCCTCTGACACAGCTGGCCAGTTTGAAGCAAATTCTTTTCTAAAAGTCGTGGAAGTCTGATCTTCTACTATGTCGTTCAGTGGCCTGGGACGAGCAGAAAGGCGTTGGTTTGGTGTCGCTCAGACCTGTACTTTTTGATGGGCGGGCCTTCAAGTAATCGCCTTTTTGAAACTTCAAGCGTTTGCCATTAGCACAAAAATGGACCAAATGACTTGAAACTTGGTGTGTGAACTCTATTTTAGACATAGATTGATGGCCTCCAGTCTCAAGCCAGTAGGCCTTTGGGAAAGCTAAGTAGCTCTACGGTGGTCGTATTGCAACAGGACCAAGGAATCCACGCACGAAACCCTCTGTTGAGCAACATATTCATAAATGGTCAGGATTAGGTTAGGGGGAGGTCAAAGGTTAAACAGTTAATTCAGGATGAGGCCTCTCCTGTCAGATACCCCCTGACCTTTGACACTTCTGAAGGTCACTCAGGTCTGAAACTCAGCACACTCGTCACGCTCCCGGTCACAATGAACATACTAAATTATCAGCCTTCTGGCTCAAAGCCTTTATGAAATATTAAAGAAAAGCGTTTCCCTCCAATTTTGGAGATTTATGTGACTTATGGGGACCTGTGTTTTCCCCCATCCCCCTAGAAACCCCAGAGTCAGCACAGAGGGTGCAATCAGGCCCCTATACAAGAATACAAATAATAAACCCCTCAAGTCATTTAATTTTCTTAACTGAATGTCTCACAAAGTCAAATTCAAGAGGGTGTCAGGCACATACACGCTAACAGCCTCTGACACAGCTGGCCAGTTTGAAGCAAATTCTTTTCTAAAAGTCGTGGAAGTCTGATCTTCTAATATGTCGTTCAGTGGCCTGGGACGAGCAGAAAGGCGTTGGTTTGGTGTCGCTCAGACCTGTACTTTTTGATGGGCGGGCCTTCAAGTAATCGCCTTTTTGAAACTTCAAGCGTTTGCCATTAGCACAAAAATGGACCAAATGACTTGAAACTTGGTGTGTGAACTCTATTTTAGACATAGATTGATGGCCTCCAGTCTCAAGCCAGTAGGCCTTTGGGAAAGCTAAGTAGCTCTACGGTGGTCGTATTGCAACAGGACCAAGGAATCCACGCACGAAACCCTCTGTTGAGCAACATATTCATAAATGGTCAGGATTAGGTTAGGGGGAGGTCAAAGGTTAAACAGTGAAATTCAGCATTAGGCCTCTCCTGTCAGATACCCCCTGATCTTTGACACTTCTGAAGGTCACTCAGGTCTGAAACTCAGCACACTCGTCACGCTCCCGGTCACAATGAACATACTAAATTATCAGCCTTCTGGCTCAAAGCCTTTATGAAATATTAAAGAAAAGCGTTTCCCTCAAATTTTGGAGATTTATGTGACTTATGGGGACCTGTGTTTTCCCCCATCCCCCGAGAAACCCCAGAGTCAGCACAGAGGGTGCGATCAGGCCCCGATACAAGAATACAAATAGTGGGGCATCAGTAGCTTAGTGGATAGTGCAAGAATACAAACGCTAACAGCCTCTGACACAGCCGGCCAGTTTGAAGCAAATTCTTTTCTAAAAGTCGTGGACGTTTGATCCTTTAATATGTTGTTCAGTGGCCTGGGACGAGCAGAAAGTCGCTGTCCCTCCCACTTATCTCTACCCCACCCACCCCTCTTATTGTATGTGTGAATTGCAACCCCCAATCTATAGCCATTTCACTCTCTCCCGTATCTCAGCTGTCTCTCTCTCTCTCTCTCTCTCTCTCTGTCATATCTGACCTGGGCCGATCTGTTCCACAGGCCCAAGCTGGGTTTGGCTGGGACCCCCCACCCCCAGAAAGAGAGAGGGGGCACAGAGGATGCGACTGGGAAGTGTTGTTTCCTCCATCTTTGTTCCTATTGGGTCCATTTTTGGGCCCTATGATCCCAACAGATACTACGTGAAAGTAAAAATATGTATTACAATTATTTTTAATATTTGCTTAATTTTATTTGTTTTGTGATGTGTTATTTCATGGATATATTCATAAATTATAAACCCTTTCATGACCTATTTTAATGATGGAGCGCTAATATTGTCATACAAAATGTTGAAAAATTGCATTAGATCAAAAATTAAAATCATAATCTCATTTACTGCTACTATTATTGGAAAAGTCATATGCCTCACTTTGCAGTGTCCACACTGATTTGTTTGCATGAAGTCTTTTTTTTTATTAGCATTTAACAAATTAATAACAAACCATCCCTCCCTTCCCCCCACCTGAATTTGATGGATGCGCTTGTCTTTCAAAATAAAAGCACCACGCTGATAAAAATGTGATTAAACTTTTTAATTTAAAGAATATAATGTGCATGAAAAGCCCCAAACCATTCAGCTAATCGATTTTCTTATGTCCCTCATCACCCAAAATCGATGGTGCGCCACAATTCAAAGTTTTACTTTGGTGAACACTTTTACTTTGGCGAATTTAGTGAATGCCGTCTGCTCTCTAGACCGGAAACAGAATCTAGAGCCAGGCTCGTACGGGAAGACGCCGGTGAAACGAGGCTATGTTGCGTCTCACTGCTTGAGGAATAGAAGAGGAGTTTTTCAGAAGGAAGAATCACAGACCGGGCCACCACAACAAGTTCTCCACTAAATCCGGAGCTGTTTATGGACGGGAGGAGTTGATTTATTTTTAACTTTTAGGATCTGACAACCTGTATGTTACTTTAGCAGCTACACGTTAGCATGTTGCTGCTGGAGGAAATAACACAAGCCGTGTCACCGCACCAAGTTCTCCGGGCGGCAGGAGTTCTCTTCGGAGCTGTTTATGGATGAAGGGAGTTTACTTTTTGGACTTTATGGATCCAACAACCTAATGTTAGCTGGAGCTAACCCCAGAGTTACAGACCCTCAGCTCAGCAGTCTACCTCATCCGCTGCTGAAACGTCTTAAATGCCGGTGGTGAGTTTATATAATTTAAAGTTATGAAGTGTGTAGATATTTATACATTCATTCATTCATTCATTCATCTTCTAACCGCTTCATCCTCGTGAGGGTCGCGGGGGGGCTGGAGCATATCCCAGCTGACATCAGGCATACATATAAATAATAATATCGCTGTCATATTCATGCCGTTAGATGACGTTATTTTGAGTGAGCAGCTAAAATGATATCTGAACTCCATTCAGAAAACTTTTTTGCTTGTTGTCATGCTTTGCTCTCCCATGCCATCACTTGTGGGGACGAAAAGGAGTAAGCCCACTCCACTTGTGGGGCCCATTTGACTTGTGGGTGTGTATGTGCGCGTATCATGGAGAAAAAGTTGTTGTGGTCACCATGTTTACCCTGGGAGGTTGCCGTTTGTCATAGAGGTTGACTGTGAGTTTGTTAAGGTGTAATGAGCACTGTCACATGTCAACTGGCTGTGAAGGGACTGTTGCAGGGTGAGCACCTGAGTTCTCGAAACCACAGCCTGTAGAAGCCACGCATGTCACTATAATAGTACTCCCATTAAGCTGGCCTGCCTTCCCTCCCACCAGAAGCTGCCTTCATCAGCTCTTGTTAACCATTTCCATGTTTTGCATATTCTGTGTTGTAAACTGTTTTCTTGTCTGTATACAACATCTATTGCACGTCTGCCTGTCCTGGGTGAGGGATCCCCTCCTCTGTTGCTCACCCTGAGGTTTCTCCAATTTTTTCCCTGTTAAAGGTTTTCCTGGGAGTTTTTCTTCAGTTGATGTAAGGGTTTAAGGGCAGAGGATGTTGTTATGATAGACAAACTGTTTGTAAAAATGGGTTATACAAATAAAATTGCCTTGCCTAATAGGTAATGAAATTTTGACACAGGTATTCAAAGTGTGCGTTGTTGCTTTTTCAACTTGTTCAGACATTTACAACCAAGCTGTAAAATCACACATCAAGCATGTGTTTATCTCCTTATTGGGACTCAGAAGTAAACAGGACTTGGCTCTAATGTCAATTTGGGGGGTTGTTTTTATTCGCAGGCATGAAACAGATAATCAGGATTTTTTTCCCCCTGCATATTAATTTTGGTGGTGACTGCCACCGCCTAAAATGGTCAGTGTGGGCTGAAACTAACACAATTCAGTATAATCATCCGACATGCTTATTAGTTTCTCTCAGATTTTAAAGTGAAACTGTGTGTTTGTGTTTTCCTGTTTTTATGATCGGGTCCGTTCATTTTGAGAGGTTAAATAAATAAGATGCAGTATGTTGTTGTAGTAATAATAATAATAATAATAATAATAATGATAGTAATAAGAGTAATATAGATAATTATGATAATAATGATGATTAGGGATGCAAATTATCAATTAATTCATTAATTGATAGTTGTTTAATCTTATCGATCGATGATCGATTAATTGATGTGTGGTGATTTTCCTGAGAAGCTGAATTTCCCTGTGAATCAATAGGTTCTATCTATATATAACATAAAAAGCTATATCTTCCTTATGATAAACAGAAAAAATGCAAATCATATTCCTTAATAAAAGATTTATTTTGGCATATATTTGAGGGAAGCATTTTGGTAGCATATCAAAGATATTCTGAACAGTAAATATCAGTATTACGCAGGCTACTTAACATGAAAATAAATTAGTGCACTGTCTCTTAGCAGCATAATAAAATCAATAAAATAAATTCTGAAAAGAAAATTAAATAAGGTTAATGTAATACATTGTGCACTGTCTCATCTGTCACGTGGAATATTAGCAGCATTTATAATCCCTGGGAAATGTGACAATCTTACAATAACATTAGTAGACGAGGACTGGACTATTGTAGCTCTAGTTAACTAAAAATATAGACTGCCTGAAAACAACAACAAAAAAACATCCCTGAGAAAGATATATGTGCTCACCTGCCTAAAACAGAACCAAAAACACATTCCTGGTGCTCCTCATAGCATAGATACTACAGACCTATTTTTGTTCAAGAATATCAGCATATCAACATGGTCAGGAGTAAGTCAGCCTGTTTACAGTAAGGCCAGCTGCTGAGAATACACGCTCAGCTGGGACTGACATGCTTGGTATGGCCAAGTACGTTCGTGTCAGGCTTGCCAGCCAAACCTTCCTTCATTGACTTTGGGACTAGAATCAAGGAGTGGTGGCGGATCCTTCAGAAAGCTGTCCACTTCTTTTTCTACGTCATCGGTGCTCCTCGTGGCATAGTTTTCACCCATTAGAAAAGCACAAGCACTGCGTCTCTGAAGCACAGCTCCCTGGACTGGCAAATCACAGATGGAGAATGATTGACAAATTTTTCACTTTAAGCCCTGACGCTGTCATATTTGTGTAGGAATTAAGCTACAATACATGACATATGTTGTTTTAATTAATAAATACAGTGTGAATAAAGATCACATAACATAAAACTGCAGTCTTTGTTCATTGATAGCCCCTTAAATTAAACAATTTTTATAGGGCAAGCAAAAACTGACTTCGGGCAAGTAAATCTCTGACCAACTTGCCCGACTAGGCAAGTGAAAAAAAACCTTAGCATTGAACCCTGACTATTAATCATTAATAGTGGTCCATTATTAATTGCTTAGTTGCTATTAATTATTAATTAGATAGACAGTAGAAGCAGTTAAAAAAACAACTGTCAAACATAAAGTGCTTTTTGTGCATACAGTTAAAAAGATCTGCAATAATTCCACAATAATTTAATTAATGGACCTAGCTTACCTTCATCCTTTCACCCAGTGAAGTGCGCACTCTGGATTTGAATTCCCCCACTTTGCTGGTGTCTCCCTCTTCTGTCTTGAGATGCATGTTGATCAGGCTGAAGGTGATGGGATACGTGTCTGATATGGACACCTCAGTCTCAGTAGACATAACGGTAGTTGCACACTTGAGTGTTTCCAGCACTGGCGCCACATCTTCCATCAACTGCCAGTACTCATCTCTCAACTCCAGTGTCCTCGCATCTGTGAGTTTGGTCACTATGCGGTCTGATAGTACAGCAGACACGGCCGTTAGTCTGCTAAACATGTCACAGACAGAATTCCACCAGGTTTTACAGGATTGGATGAGTTTATTAGATGGCAGCTGCATCTGTTTCTGTTTTGCTTCGAGTGCTTTGTTTGCTGGATTGCTATGATTGAAGTGTTGTACCAGTCTGCTGGCAGCAACAATGACTCGGTTAATGTAGGTAGCGAACCCGTTATTAATGGCCAGCTGCAGAGTATGCGTGAAGCATGGAACCAAGTTCCAACTGACTCGTGTGGGACTTTTTGCTGAGACAGTATTCTATGCATTGTCATGTACACAAGCAACTACACGCCCGGTGAGTCCCCATGTTTCCACAGCTTCGTTCAACGACGCTTTCTGTATTTAAGGAAGTCCAACAGTTGGTTGTGAGGGCCACATTCGCAGTTGTGAGTTGTGTTTTCAACCCGACCTTCTTCCTCACGTAGCTCGGGTAGTTATGGTAATTCTAGAGGGGATATTATACCCTGGCTCGATGTACTTTATCACTGCTTGAAATCCCTGTCCTTCAATGACGTTTATTGGCAGCATGTCTGTTGTAATCATGTTACATATTCTCTCTCCCATCTGAGCAGGTATTATACACTGCAGGTCTCACAGTGAACAGCCTGCACACCAGGCTCATCTCAGAGCGTGTTCACATGTTGTTTCTTTTTTAATAAAACCCCGTAGACAAGTTGTCCACTATGCCGAGGACTGAGGCAGGACTGACCTGATTACATAGATCTTCCTTTAAAACAAACTGTTTAAAACCGCTGATCAGCAGAGGTCTTTTTTTGTAGTTGGAGCGCCGAGAGGGTTCATGTGTGTCTAAGTTTTGATAATCTGTTGGCCATTGCCACTGACACCATTGATGCCAGAACGGCTGCATGACGATGTGGTTGCTGGTCACTCAGCTCGGCCATAATGCCCGCACAACTGCTCCGGTTCCACCACAATGCCCCACCAGACCTGCATGACAATGCAGTTGCTTGCCGTAGAGGCTGCTCCACTTGGCCACCCCCGTCTGCTATGCAATACAGACACTCAATTGAGCCTTTTTATACTTATCAGTTAACAGTTATTAGTCGGTTAAGGAGCGTCAGTTATCAGTCAGGAAAAAAAAATCAAAATGTGCATCCCTAGTCACAAGCACAACACGCTAGCTCGGCAGCTAACATTAATTGTTACAAACAAGCTAAAGAGAAGGCTGTCTTGTATATCATCTTACCATTTGACTAAAATCCTGCAAACTCTTCTATACTCCTGACTGAGACAAGCAGCTCCTCCCTCTGCAGAACTCACAGCAGAGAACAGGACACAGAGGAGAGATATCCATTCCTCTACAATTCACTCAGTTTTTGATGTCAGGAACGCACTCAGAATTACCCATGCACCGTGTAATATATTCCATCTATGAAAATAAAAAAGATTTTTTTTTCATATTTAACTTAGAGAACCACCACTCATCGTATTTAATCTAGTAATAGATTTCATCGAGTGTTTCAGTGACGGTGAGCTGCCACTGCTTTATTATTACCGCCGCTACGTCAGAGTTGGGGCAGATACACAGTAATGGCCCCTTTCCACTGCACAGTTGCAGCTCTACTCGGCTTGGCTCCACTCAACTTGGTTTAGGTGCTTTTCCATTACAGCTGAGTTCTTCATAGTCCCTCTTCAGCGTGGGCGGGGTCGTCATATCACGGCGGCTACAGCCACGTCATCTTGCTCTCTCTCGTCTGCACCTCAATCACGGGCCACACAACTTTTTTTTCCCACAACTCATATAAACAGTCACCTGTTACCGTTACCGTACCAATGAGCTAACATGTCGTTTTTGGTTTATAATCTCCTCTCCTTCAGCGCCATGTTCTCGCTACAGCTGTTCTGTTGTAACTGAACTACAAAGCAGTTAAATGATTGGCTGTTTGCCTGTCACTCGTAGCATTCAGGGATGTTTCAAAGTCCAACATCCTCGAGTTTTACACTGCTGACTTCATCATATCACCGGAACAGACGTGTCCTGCGACCCATAGTAATCCAGTATCCTAACCCACACATTAAAATTATGATATAAACAATAAAGGGTTATATCGTACAGTAGACATTTTTATATAGCACTATGATATATATCGTAATATCGCACAGCACTAGGCCCACCCATTTTTATCAAGCCCATCTAAAATGTCATGTCTGCCTGTGCCACTGGGGAGAGGCTGAGAGGCATAGACACATCCAGTATTGCTTTAACTTTTTGCAAACCTTTTGATATCCTACATTTGAGTTATCCTCTCTTGGAATCAATCTGATCAGTCATTCACTTACTATCTGAGCTGTTTACACTTGTACATGGTGGAATATATTCTATATATCTCATTCAGCAGCAAAAATGATCCACTGCCTCAATAAACAGTCATTGTTCAGGGCAGCTGCTATTGCTTTTTTTTTTTTTAACTTGCTGCTGTTTTGAAGCGGTGCCAACCTCTATGGCAAGCCGTTTTAACATTTAATCGCTAGACTGGATATTCATTACTGATATCTGCAACATAATTTTGCCTAGTCAAAACTCTTATTCAAGATATCTGTAATTAGATTTTGACTAGTCAAAACTCTAATTACAGATATCTGGAATTCAGTTTTGACTAGTAAGATTCAAACTATTTTTGCCATTCATGTGTATGGGGTTTGTCATTATAGATATCTACAATGTAGTTGTGGCTATCTGAATTGTGGATATCTGTAATTCCAGTTTGAGATATCTACAATTTAATTTTGACTAGTCATAATTCAATTTCAAGATATCTTTAATTATCATCATTGAAGATATCTACATGGTCCTTTCTAGATATCGTGAATTGAGTTTCAGATAGTCAAAATGACATTGTAGATATCCGCAACTGAATTATGACTAGTCAAAATGACGTTGTAGATATCTACATTGTCATTTTGACTAGTCATAATGGCGTTGTAGATATATAACTGGAATTATAGAGAGTCATAATGTAACTGTAGATATCTATAATGACAAACCCCATACACATGAATGGCAAAAATAGTTTGAATCTTACTAGTCAAAACTGAATTACAGATATCTGTAACTGTAGTTTTGACTAGTCAGAATGACGTTATAGATATTTGTAATTCAGTTTTGACTAGTCAAACTGACGTTATAGATATCTGTAATTAAGTTTTGACCAGTCAGAATGACGTTAGAGATATCTTAAATTAAAATTCATACTAGTCACAATGGCATTACTACTAGTCAAAATGACATTATAGATACCTATAATGGTAATATTGGGACAGGCAAACTTAGCGATTAAATGTTAAAACGACTTACCATAGACCTCTGTCTTCTAAGAGTAATAGTCTCAATCCAGAGTCTGTTTCCTGATGTTGTCATTGAACTCAGAATATCTCTCTCTTCTTGAAATTGCCTGTGGTTGCCAAAATGTTCGTTCGGAGGTTGCTTTTCGGCATAGTGATTGCGTGTTTGTCTGTAAATGTCTGTATTTTGTTTTTGTGTCATCCCAATTGGTTTAAAGGAGGATGAATGATTGGCTGATTTCTGGGTCTGCACAAACTCTCCAGTCTGTCATTGCCAAATATTTCACTTTAGGAGGTTTCCACTTGCCATGAAGGTTGAGTGTGTTTGTGTTAGGTAAAATGAAGCGTTTATGGTAATCTCATGCTTGGATTTATCATTAATGTACACTCAGTGGTCTTGCTCTCTTTGTTACTGTATAATAAATCTATAGCCACAAATCAGGTATTTAATGTTACACATTACAGTTTGATTTCAACATACAGAAAGACAAACTAATCACCTTTTAGGTAACAGTTACCTTTTCATTCCAAAATTGTGCACATAAATGAATAGTATGTTGTGATTTTGTCTGTCAAAAGGTAACTTTTCCACCTTTTTCCACCCTCAATGAGCATTACACTTCTATCTGAAAACTTAATTCTAAAATAGTATGCTGCAATAGCCCAAAAATCTAATGATTATTAATTAGAGATGTTGATAACAAAGGGTCCACAAGTGATACTTGGAGAAGTGTGTAATAATATGGGTCCAATAAGTGACACAGAAGTGTGTAAATGGGTGCAACAAGTGACAATTTAGAGAAGTGTGTAATAATATGGGTCCAATAAGTGACAGAGAAGTGTGTAAAATGGGTGCAACAAGTGACAGATTTAGCGAAGTGTGTAGTAATATGGGTCCAATAAGTGACACAGAGAAGTGTGTAAAATGGGTGCAACAAGTGACAGATTTAGCGAAGTGTGTAGTAATATGGGTCCAATAAGTGACACAGAGAAGTGTGTAAAATGGGTGCAACAAGTGACAAAATTAGAGAAGTGTGTAATAATATGGGTCCCATAAGTGACACAGAGAAGTGTGTAAAATGGGTGCAACAAGTGACAATTTAGAGAAGTGTGTAATAATATGGGTCCCATAAGTGACACAGAGAAGTGTGTAAAATGGGTGCAACAAGTGACAAAATTAGTAGGGCTGACCCCAAAAAATCGAAGCTTCGAAGCTTCGTTTGATGGCACGGGATTCAATTGTGAAAAAAAAATATTCAAAGCTTCAACGCTTTTTTTCCCTTTTTTTGGGGGAGGCCTTAAATGCAACACTAACACCGTCAACGAGCCCCGAGCACACTCAGAGCCGCTCTGAGTCTGGTGTCAGAGACACTTCTGATCCTCTGAGTTGCACATCTGTTTGATTGTGTCGCAGTGTGTGCCGAGAGTTTTAATCTAAGGTGCTCACAGACTCGGGCGCACTATAAGCGGAGCGTTGAGCGCACTTCCACGTTGTAGTTTCCAATGAAAATGTCTGTGAAACACTACGTTACCCCCAATTCTTGCACGTTTCTGTCATGGCGATGTGAACAATACATGTGGAGCAGTCTTTTGAGTGACAATGGTGCGCAGAGCGGAATCCGTGCGCACAGGGCTTGCGGACATCCGTGGAGTCGTCCCCCCCCCGTCGTCGAATGCTTCGAATTATATTCGATCTGACCTCCGAAGCTTCAAATGTCCAAATATGGATTCGAAGGTCAGCCCTAAAAATTAGAGAAGTGTGTAAATATGCGTCCAATAAGTGACACAGAGAAGTGTGTAAAATGGGTGCAACAAGTGACAGATTTAGAGAGGTGTGTAATAATATGGGTCCAATAAGTGACACAAAGACGTGTGTAAAATGGGTGCAACAAGTGACAAAATTAGAGAAGTGTGTAAATATGGGTCCAATAAGTGACACAGAGAAGTGTGTAAAATGGGTGCAACAAGTGACAAAGTTAGAGAAGTGTGTAAATATGGGTCCAATAAGTGACACAGAGAAGTGTGTAAAATGGGTGCAACAAGTGACAAAATTAGAGAGGTGTGTAATAATATGGGTCCAATAAGTGACACAGAGAAGTGTGTAAAATGGGTGCAACAAGTGACAAAATTAGAGAGGTGTGTAACACAGGGGCTCAAAAGTGATGTTGTAAGAGAAGTGTGTAAAAATGGGTCTAACAAGTGACAAAGCGGGAGAGTGGTCCCCATAGATGACAACCCTGACTCCTGTGAATTCTTTTTTTTGGAATTCTGCTTTTTTCAACAGACTTTTGTAATGTCTGACTGTTGCTGATCATTGGTGATTTTTTTCAGAGCTGTATGAGCCCTGGAAAGGGTGGTCCCCGCAGGTGATAATCCTGAGCAATGGTCTCTTAAGTGATGGCGCGTGAGTATGTGTGTGTGTGTGTGTGTGTGTGTGTGTGTGTGTGTGTGTGTGTGTGTGTTTTCCACAGCGAGGCACAGCGAGATGAGACAATAGGGCGCACACACAGTGAGTGGCAGGCTGAGATGGCACCTATTGTTAACACATATGAGTACACAATATGTGCACTCACACACAAGCACACATTGGTGTTGTTATTGAGCCCATCCTGATGAATGGGTTTGTTTGTGGTGCCTGATACAAATCAGACAAAGAAGAAAACCATCAATATGTCCCTCCTACAGATTATTGATATCTAATCACAGGTAGTTCTTTGTCGAATTAGTAAAGGGGACCTATTTTGCTCATTTTCTGGTTCATGCTTGTCTCTTGGGTTTTTACTAGAACATGTTTACAGCTCTAATCATGTTCAAAAACACTTAAGTTTCCTTATGCAGTCTGAGCTGGAACACCTGTATTCACCCTCTGTCTGCTCTGATTGGGCAGCATATCTGGGTGTTCCAAATCTGGGCGCATTTGCACCATCATTGCAGCTGGGGATGACAGTAATGACCGTATAGTGGCAGTTTCTAACATAAAAGAATCACCCAAATCTTTACAACCAGACAAGTTCTAGCAGGGATGTGATCCAAAATCAGGGAGAAATTAACGACATCTGCAACCAAGATAACAGGTTTATTATATTTTAGCATGTCGCTACATGTAACACTTGCAGTAGCGTACCTTCTTGCCCAGCTGTTGTTCTCGCTCTGTTTATCATCAGACAGGAATCTACAAGCTCTACACGGCTAGTGCTAGCTAATGGTTAATAATGGATTTAACGACAGAGTGCTGTTGTGAGTTTGCCTGGACCGTTTAATAGCTTGGTGTAGGATGTTAGCCGCTGCTGCTGTGTAAGCCTGTGGTAAGATGTTGCATGTTGAAGTGACAAGGAGAAAAGCAGCTCCAAAGACAGTCCTTTAGTACCGCTTTTAACCTTTTTAACAGCAGCAACAGAAAGTTCCAATTATTTCCAATTATTATGTTACATTTTTATTTATTATTTACTTATTTATTTTTTGTGAGTCCTCTACTTAAATGCTCAACCCTAGCAACATTATGTGACAGAAAACAAGAAAAAGCATGAGTTCCCCTCTAACTGTTTGTCATTGTCGGTATGAAGCCACAAAAAGTAAACTAAATAGCACAAAATAACATATCTCCAATAGCCATATCTCTCAGGGACAAGCATAAGGAAGCCCATAGCGTATGTATCTCACCACATTTCCTACAGAAACAACAGATTTTCAGATTTTCAGCCACAACTGGGTCAGATTACAACGCACACACATGTACCCAGACACATGGCCCTGGTTACTGCAATATGTAGAGTGGTGATTGATGGGAAACCAAAAACCTCCGAAATGGGAGGAAAGGAGGGAGGGGTGGAGGGTGACGGAGAGAAAAAGAGGGAGTGGGGCAGTTGGTGAGGGAAAGACAACAAAAGATGAAGCAAATATGTGGGGAATATAGGGGGAGGGTTGAAGGAGTAAACTCAAATCTTGGTGTTTCCTTCGTTTTGCTGAAATGTCTATTTAAAAGTCTCTATCACTCTTTCTCCCCCTCTGACTTTTACTGGAACTTATTCATCCTCTTTTCAATCATTCTTATTCATAACAGATGCTCTCCTTCTCCCTCTCTCTCTCTCATATGCTGGCTAACCATAGCAAGCTGTGGTAAAGGTCTTGGAGAGGTTTTGGTTTGTGTGCGCAAGTGAAACACGTACATATGTGTGTCTTTTTGGTGCACATCTTTATGAGGTGTGTGTTTGTAGGGGTGTGTGTGTGAGCCGTAGGGGGTTTGTGGTTCTTTGCTGGAGAGTGTTTCCAGAGTGTGGGGGGTCCGAGGGGCGCTTTGGCTTCGTACTAATGGAACACACCGGGTCTTTTTCATGCACTTGCAGTTACACTTCTGCACATACGCACAGCACCCCACCGTGTGCCCCTGTCCACCGCCACTGTAGGTCTTCGCTGCATATAGAAACAAATCAGCTCTTTCACTCGACCGAGGAGGCGTAATGTAATCAAGATTTACAGGTCCTGATTTTTTCACTCGAGTTACAGACCGGCATTCTTTGAAAATATGGGTCAGGACTCAAAGGTTGATCAGAGGAACATCGAAGTGGGTCAGCAACACATTCTGGAGAAACTGGGATGAAAAGTTTATAGTTCAGTTAGGTTTCCAAAAAGGAGTTGCATGTTTGTTGCACAAAAAAAGTATGCTGCCAGTTGCTTGCTATGTGTTGGAACAATAAGCTTAACTTAAAACGGTTAGGTCATGTGTGGTTTCAAAGGAGAAAAAGGTTTTTGCAGAGCAATATTTCTTAAAGCATCTGCAGCAAGTCTTATAATCACTCTCCCACTCATACTCCTAATTGTATTCTTCATGTTCAAAGTTTATTTTAGGGTGCAGCTGCAGACCTTGGACAGAATCTGTGTCCTTTTCATCATCTGGTTTTGAACCACATCATCTCTTTCAGCAGTTAAAGCTTTTCATAAATTCTTCTTCTTTTTTTTATCCCATGGGTATATAGTGCACATTTGAACATGATACAATCACTCGAATAATAAAAATAACAGACCCTTCAGATTCACTCAAGTTAATGGTAATCAGTGTTGGAAAATCACCATGGACAATTACCTATCATTACTGCTGGCACTGCATTATCATAATCATGCATCCAAACAGTAGGGTTGAAAGTTTTTATGTGATTTGAAATGATTACTTCCTGGAAATGTGTGCCTCTTTATGTTCTATAGTTCTCTAAATTAAGTTTGAAGTCTGAGTAAAGCAAAAATAGTGTAATGAGTTAGTCACACCACAGAAAACATGTTGTTAAGAACCCAGCTAAATTTGATTGATAGAAAAGTTGCCAAGTGTATAAAATTATGTTTCAAAGTCATGAAAAAATAAGCAGTGTTCTCTGAGACGCTGCGGGCATGTTGGCCCAATGTGCCAAAGCCACGCCCACTCGCAGGAAAGCTGAAGGCTGTTTTAATTGTAGCGCCACAATGGATGCTTAATCTAGCAGCTTCATTGGACTTGTACAACCATACATGTTTGAGCCACCAGAGCCAGAATCAGAAAGTCAACCAAGTTCTTCTGAGTCTATTTTTTCTAACAACAACAAAACTTAACGGCTCTAGTTCGTATATAGTGTTGGTGTGTGGCTTATGCTAATGCATGCTTCATTGTGTCATTCGGTAGGCTTTTAGCCCCACCCAAAAAAAATCTTAGACACAGAAAAAGGTCTAACTCCACAGTTCAGTACTATATAATTCCCAGTCTTTTCACATTTTTGGCTGCGAGCAAACACCATACAAATAGTCTTTTTTTTACCAGATCACAATAAAAAAAAAGAAAGAAAAAGATTAAATGCAGGTATTTTTTAGATTGTAGCAGTTTCGTTACTCCTTTGTATTGGGTTATTCCGATGATACCTTAAAGGTATCAAATGCCAATACCTATCCCTGGACTATGTGGCATAGTTTTTAGAAGAAGCGCTGTTTTTTCTCAAGAGAGCACTATCTTCTTTGTGTTAAATACACAGTGCCACCCACACAGAGTCATTTGATCTGAGGTTATCAGAGGTACGCAAAGTAATACAAGCAATATGTCGCTTGGTTAGGACATCTACACTGGGATGTACTGGAAAAATCTGATCACTCGCCTGATCATTCGCATTGTGTCCAGTTAGGAAGAGGTGTTATGACGTTAGATTATAACTGTCCATCCAGTCTATTGCATGTAGCCATTTTGCCGTGTTATTTTGGTAGTTTTTAGTGCTGGAGAATGTTTAATTTTAACACTCATTCGATCTTCTGCACTGAATATTCCACTTGTTGTATCCTGCCCTACTGCTCTAGTTTAAGATTGAAAGTTCTGCATATCTGATTAAGTCTCTTCTTGAACTATTTGCCCAAAGTTTTTCCATTCCCACTTTGTTCCAGAGAATATTTTGCCATACAGCTGAACTATTTTGGCAGGAAACATGATTCAGAGAAACTGCTGCAGGTGAAAAAGTTGATCCAGTTATGTTACTGTAATGACGTCATTTTAAGGTCGGACTATATATCAGTTCTGTGGAAGTAGGGGGTTTGCAAAAGACATCTTTGTTTCAGTCAATCATATTCTCCAGCTTCTGAATGCACAGTCACAAGTACGTGCATGCTGAAAGTCCTGGGAACCTGCAGGTACTTTTCCTGAGAAACAGGAACACATTTTAGTGATAACTACTGAGATCTCACATCCTGATATCCAACACTTGACTGGTAGGGTTGTAAACTCTAACAGACCCTTCAGCATTTGACATGCCTCGTTCTATTCTAAAACCTACTTGGCTGGTAAAACAGTAAAAGTTTCAAATGACTATGAATTTATGAGGCTGTCAGAACACTTTCTTCTTCTTCTTTTTTCTCTTATGGATTGGTCTGTGTTATGCAAACACAAATTACTGTTATATAATGAGAGGCCTGAGAAACAGACACAGACAATCATGCAATTATTTATGCTGTGTTTTGGCTTCCACCGTCCCCAGGAGAGGTAAGGACAACATCCTGTGACTCTCAGCACCCAGAGACTCCAAACACCGTACCTAATGGTGTTTGTTGTATTACAGTGGGCGACCAGTTTACCACGTCGGTGTGTTTATTGTCTGAATTTTCTGGCACTTGTGGTGTTGTTTTCTGTCACAACCTCCATCCATCTGGCGCTGTGAGTGCGGCTCACTCGCCAGGGGTGCAACAGACCAGAGAAGACGAGAGCAGATGATCGCTGAGTGTTAAAGCACAGTGGGAAGTCCAGACTAGACGATTTGATCAGAGGGTATCAGCTTTCAGCTTCCCCGCAGGAAGCAGCATAATGCTCTAACACCGCCGATTCTGTTTCTGGCTGCCTAGTTGAGCGTGTGGGTGTATGTACGCCTGTGTACGTTGGTGCGCGTCCTCAGTTGACTGTCACAGAACGGAAATAGGGCAGACGGACTTAGAGCTGTCACTGACGGCAGGGATGTATAGGTGGCTTCTTTCAAGTCGTCAGATAGGCAGAGAGGAAGATAACGAGGAAGCAAAGCCGGGCTTAGAGAGTGAGAAGTCCTCGTGTTGAAAAGAAGTGTGTGTGTCAGATAAGACGCTGCAGATCTGCAGAGAGTGTGTATGCCTGTCTTGCCTAGGTGTGCGTATGAGGGAGAAAGAGGGAGAAAGAGGGAGGCTCGGATGGAGAGTGAGAGGATATTTTTGAGCCCGACACAAACTCAAGTCTCATGATGTTTTGAAGCTCGGAGCAGAAAAGAAGGGACGGAGAGAAAGAAAACAGCCTCTCAACAGGAAGACTCACGCGCCATGGATCACATTAATTCCTTAAATACCCATGCGCTAACAACAGTTTTTGTTTTTCTAATATAGAGATGCTTTTACTGTCTCTTACAATGCCTCTACTGTATGTGTGAGAGCTGTGTACCCATTTATACACTAGAATGAAGAAGGAAACATTAATAATGGATAAGGAAGCCCCCTTAGACTTGCTGTCTGCTTTCTCTGCTCACATCTGTGGACACACACACACACACACACACACACACACACACACACACACACACCATGTACACTCCGAAGAGTACAGAGAGAGAGAGAGGGAGCAGTAATGTTCTAGTGCCCTGAGGGAGGTGTCTAACAGTGATATGGGTGGTCAGGGTCTCCTCTAAGTGCTACTGGGAAATGGAATGTTGGCTTCCAGTCAGTCAGGTGACCTACAGCTACAGTCATGTGACCAACCGCGGGGTCATGTGATCAAAATATGTATAAAAAAAAACAAAACAGCAAGACAATGGCAGTAAGGGCTGGTGAGCACATACATGGATGGTTCTGTGTGTCGGTTGCTAATGGGCCATCATCAGTGGAGTGCAGTCGCTGCAGGATGAAGGGATAAGCTGTTACGGGGCCCTCACACACACATGCATACACACACACGCACAGATTTTACACACATTAATGCACTTAAAAACACACTGAAGCTTTCAGACTCTCTCTCCCTCTCACTCTGTGTAAGTCATATGATATAGATGAGGCCCCAGGTTATACAATGTGACAATATGAGATCATCACCTTAGAGATTTCCCTAATCTCCGGAGCAGCTCACAAGGTTTCCTAATAGCTTTATAACATTTCAAAAGACTTACACACACCATGACCAGGCAGAATCTTCACTGCTGATTTGCTGATTGGTTGCCGGGGTCGGTGTTGGTTATCAAAAGCCCTTATTTCCAGAGAGATTGCACGATAGAGCCGCTACAAAGTCCCTTTATCACGCTGCCTTTGCTTGTTTGACAGGACTAAACATCATGCGGCACCATCATGCTGCCTCAGTGTGTGATTTCTGACCACATGCTGGTGTTATGGAAACAAAAGAGGCATGATGGATGTGACATGTAACATGTAACACAACACCATCGTACTTTCGTGTGACATACAGTATGATATACACTTCAGCAGCATTTTCTTATCAATGCCAATGGCATAACCTGACAGTAATTTATCATCCCTGTTACGTGGCAGCTTATCTCGTCCTCATTCTTTTCGGCTGCTGTTGTTCTTTTTGAGTTAGCTGCTAACTGCTGCCAGCTGCTTTTTAGATCTCCCTGCACACATAACATGTCGCTAAATCACATCAATCCCATTGATGGTCCCATCCTGCCGGCTGTCCCTTGAACACAGACATTGATTTGTTATTCTCCCACTCTACAACAGGAAACGGCATGTCAAAATAAAAGCTCTGTGCCAGAAATGAACAGAAGTGGCTAAACTAGGAATACATCCAGATAGGAATGAAACAGTTACCAGTTTCAAATTAAATCACAGTATATTCCCTACGGTTTGTATCAGTTTCAAATTTTAATTACCATTAGAAGTTTTTGATTAAAATGCTTTAAAATACGGTAAATACTGTGCAGCATTAACCAATGTTAACAACCGTCTCCAAGACACATGGCCACATAATTCTGTGTTTCATGTTAATGCACATTTGATATAGTAGTTTTATTGGCGGTTTTCAATTAAGGCTGGGCGATATGGAGAAAATGCAGCGTAACGATATAGACATTTCATACATCAGATGTAAGGCGGACCTGCCGATGCGCATTCAACTCGTTCGTATGAGTCAGCTGTCACTGTGCAGTGTAGTTTATACACTTTACTGATTCACCAGATAATTACACTGTAACACTGGGCTTTATAATCTCCCTCTCTCCTACCATTATCTATAAATTTAATTCTGATTAAAAGTCATTTTACTTTCACATCCTTGTATTTATCATGTTCGTCTGTAGTGTAGGTTTACATGGGGGCAGGGGCATTGAAGGTAGGTCATTTGACAATACCCCAGAAAATCTTTCTCTTATTCCCAGCCTAATGTTGGCACGTATGAAGAGTCAGAACTGTTCTTTGTTTTTGTTGTGTTAGCAATAGTGATGTCTGTTTTATTTGGTTCAGTCAGGCTATGTAATATTAAATCATGCATATATTCTCACTACATCTCAGCCTTTCTTACCCACAAATGTACATAAACAACAGGTTATACACTTGTTTTTAAAATACAAAAAATGTGAAATTATCGATTATCGAATCGGCCATGAGAAGCAGGTAATTATCGGTTGTTTGTATCGGTTGAAAAAATCCATACCGGTGCATCCATAGTAATGTAAAAGAGCAGCTAGAACAGACTAGTAAGTTCATAAAATTACATCACTTCACTGTAGTGCAGCGTTTAAAACCAGGAAAAGACAACAAATCAACAATATTAGTCTCACAACAGCATATCGATATCACATTAATATATCACCCAGCCCTCATTTTCAGGAAATTTGATTAATACTGTGGTAATTCTGATAACCATGATCATTTTGGTCATTGTATTGAAATTGTTCTACTGTTTGATTTCTACTAGATATCCCCCTCTAATAGCACCACCATGTCCCAGAATGTTAGTATTTCTGTGGCATTGTAGCTTTAAACACCATGAATGATTGATGCTGAGCTCGTGCTGTGCCTCAGCTGGTTGGCACTAATGCACTGGACGCCTTTTAAATGCCATATTCAAATGAAGTGCTCAAATAAAACAATACGATGCTGTAAAAAAAAAAAAAAAAGCAAAACATTTTATCTGTGTATCAAAAAGATGTCATAATATTGTAGATTTATTGAATGAAAACGACAAAACAGTTGAATTGGAGGCAAGGTGCCCCTCATTGGACCTCTTTTTAAAACTGGTTGCCATGGTGATAGTCCTGATAATGCTGCCACGAGTAGGTGTCTAACCTCCAACGTCTGATCTTGCGTCACCTTTAAAAATACTGTTGCCTCTTAAAATGCAATATAAGACTCTCTGGTCGTGGTCTCACTCTGTGTTTCGGTTATTCTGTCATCTACACTTTGTTTGTTTCCATCCTGCAGCACTTCCTTTGTTTGTCTGCAGAGCAGTCTCCGTAATTTCATCCTGGCAGGGGTGGCAGACATTATTTAACGCTCTAGATGTGTGTTATTATTTCCTTTCAAAGCACAACTGTCTGCTCCAGGTTAATTAGAGCATCTCTTTCATATTTGTTTTACTCTCTTTTATTGTCATATCTGCTGCAACCTTCTTGTAACTGCAGGTTACAAGAGGGCATGAATAACTTAATGGGTTAGAGCCACAGAGGAAGTCGTCACCATATTTGGGCTGAAATCCTTTGAGAATCAAGGTTTTGTCACCGTATTTTATCGTTGTCAGGCAGCTCTCATTTTGTTTATTTTTGGGGCAGTGATGTGCCGAATGTGTCAGCTACGGTTCGACACAGAGCTGCTGAAGAAACTGGAGGCATCAACGTGCAAACATATGCAGACAAAGCAAATAAACACATAGACACAGACTAACGCACACAAAATAATGCGTACAACAAAATAATAATGATTTTTAGTTTTTGTCCCCCCCTAATAAAAAGCTGGCATGTAAACAAATAAACAGGGTCGACACAGTTGAACGCATGGCAGCTTTTACACACATGTTCATGCATAAATACACACACATGCACTCGCACTTGTTTACAGTGGTAGAGCTGGAATGCCCATTAAACTCTCTCTGTGTGTGTGTGTGTGTGTGTGTGTGTGTGTGTGTGTGTGTGTGTGTGTGTGTGTGCGTGCAGGACTTTTCTAGGAAGCTAGTCGTCCACAGGATGAAAGAATGTTGCCAGCTTGTTTTGGTCACCCTGGGTGGCGATGACCACTACTAATAAACCCAAAGAGTTTAAGCTTGGAGCGAGTGTTACAGACCACAAGTCACATCCGGACAACAAAATATGAAGGACAGCGGACGTAGCTGAGGATTAGATGTGCGTTGTAGAAGAGAATTTGGACTGTTTATTGAAGGGAAGCCAAAGGGGAACATGTCCTCACTCACACACACACAGAGAGCGGTGGGATCAGAGGGGGGGAGCATGTTACACCCTCCTGGTGAAAAGAAGCAGCTGGTGACACCGTAGCAAAAAATCACCACCCCATTCTCTCATTCCTTATGTAACAGACTTTCTGTTGGAGCTGAGGCAATTAGTGGCGCCCCGGTAGCTCACCTGGTAGAGCACGTGCACCATTTACTAATGGCTTGGGTTTTTAGCAGCGGCATGTCTTCCCCAACCCCGGGGCGACTGTGGCTCAGGAGGCAGTGTGGGGTAACCGCTAATTGGAACATCGGCTGTCCGGTGTCGAAGTTTCCTTGGGCAAGATATTGAAAATTTGTATGCGAGTGGATGTATAACCTGAGGAGCAGGTAGCCTCAGCCACCAGTGTGTCAATGGGTGAATGTGACATGAAGTGTGAAAGTGCGTTGAGTGGTCAGAGGACTAGAAAGGCGCTATATAAGGAGTCAACATTTAGCTATACCGTCAAATAAAGGCAAGAAGAGCCAAATAAATATCTAAAAACAAGTAAATAAAAATTGAAACAATCAATTAGTGAGTAAAGCAAAAATACCAAGACGTTCACTGGTTGCAGCCTCTCAAATGTGAATATTTTCTGTTTTTCTGAAGCCCTCTCTTACATGGGACTATAACTACCTGTTCATCTTGTGATTTAGAAATGACCCCCTTAGGTCTGTGTTTCATGTGGTGCATTCACACAGGATAAGCAAGGTCTATATTTTACTGGAATTTACTGACATCATCCTCCGGGTATGACGCACACAGTCTCTGCAACACAGAAACACTACACAACACTTACAGTGGTGATGTACAACTGTAACCTCATTTTTCTTTTTAATGTGGGTTTAATGAACACTTTTTTCGTCGCATTATTGGTAGTGTTCTTCTTTCTTTCCTTACCTTTATTCAACCAGGTTGAAAGTCCCATTGAGATTGAAAATCTTTTTTACAACAGCCAATCAAAACACATTAAAATGCAACAAAGACAACATATAATACAAAAATCCACAATAAAACAACCAACAATAACTATTCAAAGAACGACAAGCACATGTCTCTGTCACCACAGTCTTTATAATGCCCTTAAATTCATCAATAGATATAAGTGTGAATGTTTTAATTGCATAGATTGACTTTAACACTGGCAGAAAATGAATATAGTGCACTTTATGATAGAGCTGCAGTTCAAAAAAATTGTTTCATTGTTGATTTTTTTTTGATGAATTGAGTAGTTGTTTGGTCTATAAAGTATTTGAAAACTGTGAAAAATGTCAATCTGTGTGTCCCAAAGCTTAAACATGTCTTTATATGTCCACAACTTAAAGATATTCAATTTACTGTCATAAAGGAGAAAATACACCAGAAAATATTCACATTCAATACGCTGGAATCAGAGAATTTATTGTTATTTTTTGATCATTTGGCAATTAATTGAATAGTTGACAACTACCTGGTTAGTCGTTGGTGCTGTGCTACATAGTTGAAAAGCAGTGATTTCAGACACAGCCTATTTGTACAGGAGGAGAAACGTGGCTGTCTGCATCCTCCCCGTGAGTCAACAGTGGAGTTACAAATCAGAAACGCAGTCTTAAAAATAAAATTTAAAAAAAAACCTCCCTAGTAACTTACCCAATTTTACCTCCTGCGTAAAATCAGTTTATTTATAAACCGATTTGTCACAAGGCGCCTCTCAGAAAAATGAAGCGCGTGATAAAAAGAAGACGCATCAACATACAGTCTCACTTTCACAGATGTCTAAGGCTTCTTCAAGTGGAGATGAAAGGAGAGTCTGCTGTTTTATCCTCATCCACGTCCTTCTCTAGTGCTGTCTCAATGTAGTATGGCACCATTTTGTGATCGTACCCGGTGTCGTATTTTATCTGAGTTTGTATTCTTGCAGCAGGTTTCGATGGTGCATCAGTGTTAGATGTTGACAATGTTTGTTTTTTAAGCATTTATTATTCCTCCTCTGCTCTCTTCTCTGCCTCACTTATTTCCCTCTGTTGATTAGCTTCCCTCTCCACCCTCAAACCCTCTTCCCACTTAATTTAATTGTAATCACACTCACTATAATGGTGTTGTACTATTAATACTACCTGTTTTGTTTGGGTAAATGCTTCTTCTTCCTTCTAGATTTCAAATGAACAGTCTTTTTTTAGTTTTTATGTATGTATGACTAAGCTTCCTCTTCTGCCCCGTGTGCAGGATCGCAAGCTGTCCAAGTCGGAGCGCCAGCGCTTCAAAGAGGAGGCCGGGATGTTGAAGGGTCTCCAGCATCCTAACATTGTCCGCTTCTATGACTCCTGGGAGGGCCCATGCAAAGGAAAGAAATGTATTGTTCTGGTCACGGAGCTCATGACATCTGGCACGCTAAAAACGTGAGTACACAAGAGATAGAAAGGATTTTCCAAGATGTTGATTTTGTTAGCTATTATTTTTATATTGGCTATAAAAGGTGTAGCTGCTTAATGTGATTTGAACACAGATCGGATAAATGAACAGGAAGCTATAGGTGTGTCTGGAAGGTGTGAGCGGGAGTGTGTCAAGGTATTAGCTAATTGGCGTGGAAAACAAATGCTCTTATTTTGGCTTTTATTTTGTGTTGATTTTGGCGACCCCTGTGGACAAAAGCAGTACTGTTTCCGTTGTGAAGCTCTTCATTTAGCTAGCATGTGCATTTGTTTTGGAGGTGAGTGAAAGAATTCAAATGCTACTTTTTTGAACACAGCTGTTTGCAGGATGCATAGTAATGGTCAATGCAATAGCAATTTAGTTTTTTTTTTCTTATCCTTTCAAACCCTGCAGTTCTCTCCATCTGATCAATGATGACCAAGGTTCACTTGTGGTTTCACATGTGCTTGATCACTGTCACTTTGAGCTTTTTTTTTTCTCTTTGCTGATTGTGCCTCAGTATCAGCCATTACCATAAAATATAATCTCTGAAGAAAAGTCTCCTCCTGCTTAAAGGGATAGTGCACCCAAAAATGAAAATTCAGCCATTATCTACTCACCCATATGCCGAGGGAGGCTCAGGTGAAGTTTTAGAGTCCTCACATCCCTTGCGGAGATCCCAGGGGAGAGGGGGTAGCAACACAACTCCACCTAATGCATGCTGACGGCGCCCCAGATTTATAATTGAAACCACAAAGTATCTCCATACTGCTCGTCTGTAGTGATCCAAGCGTCCTAAAGCCCCGACATAAAAAGTTGTTTGGAAAAAAGTCATCTGAACTCTTTTGGAAGGCTAAAAACAGAGTTCAAATGACGTTTTTCCAAACAACTTTTTATGTCAGGGCTTCAGGACACTTGAATCACTGAGGACGAGCAGTATGGACATACTTTGTGGTTTCACTTATGTGTTTTTGGACATTTGAATCTGGGGCGCCGTAAACCTCCATTAGGTGGAGTTGTGTCGCTACCTCCTCTCCCCTGGGATCTCCGCAAGGGATGTGAGGACTCTAAAACTTCACCTGAGCCTCCCTCGGCATATGGGTGAGTAGATTTTGGGTGCGCTATCCTTTTAACTGGCTAATTTATCACTCTCAGTGAGGCTTTCGATCTGCTGTAAATCGTTCTGTCTGATTTGTAGGGAGTCAGACCTGGGGACAGGTATTAAGACTAACCGCCAATCCGCCAATAATAGGCAATCCTCTCACTGATAGTCTTGTTTGCTTATGTAGGTCATATAAAGGCACAGGGCTGGGTGATAAAATGATCTCGACAGGGGATGTCGATTAAATTTATGGCGGTAATGATGATAAACTTTGGACATTTTCACTCAATATGGATCAAACTCACAGACGAACACACTTCATCAGTCTGCTGCTTCTCTTGCTTGGCTTTGCTCTCTGTGTCACTGCCTGTTTGCAGGAGTGCAGGTCTATGATCCACACACAGCACCGTAACTTTAGAGCAGGGACCACAGTGGCAAGAGGGTTCCTGGTTCGAACCCTGGGGTGGGGAGTTTTCATGTTCATTCTGTGTCAGCGTGGGTTTTCTACCTGTACTCCGGCTTCCTCCCACAGTCCAAAGACATGCTGGTTAATTGGTGACCGTAGGTGTGAATGTGAGTGTGAATGGTTGTCTGTCTTTATGCGTCAGCCCTGTGATAGTCTGGCAACAATAAAACAGACTTTAGGACAGTGGTTCCCAACTGGTTTAGCCTCGGGGTCCAGATTTCTCCTACGTTATTAGTTCAAGGTCCACACAGTTTAATACATTCATTGTCATACTTGTGGCTGGCCATGACGTCAAGCTAGAATATATTAGTGCAACAAAAGGGAGACAGTATGATCAATTTATCAAACACATGTTGAACAAGCAGAACACAAACTTGCAGAACTGTGACATCTTGGGGCCATTCTGCCAGCAGTGCCTCGCTACCTCGTCTTAATCCACACCTGGTTTGTTTTGAACAGCCACAGAACATGTTATGCTAAAGGGCTGAAATTTTACTTGCAATATCCTCCAAAGCTGGGGAAGTATTGACAAAAAAGCTAACACAACATCAGAACATGGAAGTGGTTTGGTTATCTTATAAGTGACAGGGCGCAGATTAAGACAATGAGGATGTAACTAAGGTTCTACAAACACTGAATGACAGCCGTTTCCATCACCTGAAAAGGTACCATCACCATTGTGTTAATATGTTATAAGGCTGGAGGTAGTGGTTGCTGGATACCCAGAGCTATACAGCCCCTGAGTCATCCTAAAATATGCCTGGAAACAGCCATCATGGAGGAGAAGCTCCTGGACCAACTGGTGGTACTCCCCATGATCCACCCTCTTTTTTAGGGTCTCATGTACCCACACAGATCTCTGTTTCTCTGTGCCCAACAAACTATTTACTGACAGCGTCTCACCCTCGACCAGAGCTACAGCAGTTACCCTCTGCCTCAACATTTTAGGAACTAGATGTTAATTACTGTGAAAAAAATGATGGCTTGATTACACAGGAAGGTTAGCTTTCTGTGTGATCTGGGCCTCAGGCTTCAGTCATTATCAGGACTGTATTCAAGCTGGCAGCATTATCCAAATATTTATCCACATAAATAACAATATCTAATGATATGGAAAAATTGTCTTGATAATTATTTTTTGCCATATCATTCAGCCCCATAGAGATACTAGTTTTAAACTGAGACAGTTTTTTATAACCAGTGAAAAACTCCTTATAGTTGCTTGAAGTTTTATCATTTGAAGCACATTTTACAGGGAATATGCACAAACACATGCACACACATTCTTTACCACCTCTTTTCCCCTTTGCTTCTGAAAAGCACTGTCATTACAGATGATGACTCACCTCCAGTTTTTGTTGAAATGTGGAAATTACACTCACACACACACACACGCACATGCACGCGCAGGCACACAGCCATGTCCTCCTCTTTTCTCCCAAACCAATGTGCAGTTTTTCTCTATTTTCAGCTTCAAACAGCCGTCTGTGGTGTCATAAGCACATCATGTCCCAGCAGGATTTTAGTGCAGAGTGCAGCTGTTAGGGGGTCAGCTAGTGTGTCTGACTCATTATATGTACAGTATGTGTCTGTGTGCGTGTTATTTACGGTGTGTATGTGATCGACTGAGTGTCTGTCTACGCACGTATGTGACTTTCAAGACTGAAATGATGGCACTGCTCAAATGCACTGTCGCGCAGGGGCGAACTGAACTGTATATCTGTGGTTTGCATGTCAATACCAGGGGCGCCTGTCGGTCTCACCCCTTCCCCAAAATTCACTGTGGAGAATTGATGAATCTGTGGCCGTCATTGTCCACGCTGTGACCGCATGCCACTCTCTCTGCCGCGCAGAATAGATGTGTGCGTGTGAATGCGAGTGCGATTGTTATGCTCCTGACACAATAAAAAGCCAAATGTGCAGCGTGCGGTGTACGGTGTGCCCCACGCAGTGCATCGTGGGACATCGACCCACCTGCCAGCTGCTGCTTCTGCTGCAGATTCCTCTCATTCCTGACGGAGAGACAGACAGAGGGAGGGACAGAATGAGGCGAGTGGGGGGCAGACAGACAGAGAGGTTGAACGATGACATGACTGATTGTTATATACAGTGAGTTTTTTTGCAGAGTCACAGAAAGAGGAAGAGAGAAAGTCAAACAGTCTGAGAGGCTGATAGTGAGACAGTTAGCTACAGGGGCAGATAGTGATAGACGCACAATTAGTCAAATGGACAGACAAATTAATAACTAGATATCCAGACTAAAGGCAGCTCAGCAATGTGACTGACAAACCAATGAACCACCTGTGACCACAGAGTCAGAGTATTAATCCAGCAGCACAGCACTACCAAGGACAGTAGCACCCTCCACTGGAAGACTGAAAAAGCTTCATAGATTTGTCAACAAACGCAGGCGCTCTCCATCCTGCAAGTTTCACACATAACAGTAAAATGTTCAACAAAGAAAAATTCTGTTTTCTGCCATTTTCCACTGCCTACTGCATAAAAAAGGGGAAGCAGGGAATATAAATTACTACAAGAAAGGGTTTTAGGAATTTCACATGAGTAAGTTAAATATTTAGATAAGTCCTTGGACAAAATGAGAATGTAAAAACAAATGTTAAGCATGTCTGAACAACAAGCATGATAATGGGTGAATACTCTTTTGTTCCTTCATTATTAGTAAGTGTACTGCACAGAAGTCTAAGAAGAAATTTATGTGGCACCAAGAACAATTTTATCATGCTGCACATACATACAAAGCACACATAATATTATGGCTGCAACTGTTGTTTTCATTATTGATTAAAGCTACAGTTGGTAAGATTGCGACCTGGCTGCCATGTTGAAAACATTTGAGCGAAAACAAAACAGTGCTCACTGGCTGGGGCAAAACTTTCTCATTTTACAGCCAAACAGTACACTAAAGTATGTTTCTGACAACATTTGAGGTGAGAAATGGGCAACGCAGTAAAAGAATCTTGATTCGTATTTGAATCTAGCGCTGCCTAGTTTGACAGTTTGAGCGCAACTCACGAGCAGTGACTGACATGTTTGACAGCTGTGTGACAGAAGTCTTGGCTCAGATTGGTTGTTTTCCACCAACCTTTGTGGATTCAAATTCCATCAGGTTACTTACTTACTCCAAGGGTAACTTTTTGTTCCAAAGGTACCATACTGAAAGTGTTTGGATGTGGTGACAGTTTCAGCAAAGATGACGTAGTTGTTTCATAAAAATTACCAACTGTAGCTTTAATCATCTGATTGCATTGTTTGGTCCGTACAATGTCAGAGCCAAAGGTAATGGCTTCATATACCAAAGTTCCAATTTACAAAAATGTTCAGTTTACAATCATAGAAGTAGAAAAACAGCAAATATGCACACTTGAAAAGCTGATGCCAGAAATAATCAAATAAATTTCTGTCAATCAGGGAATCAAGCTGGACATAATATATGCAAGAAATACATTCTCCTCCATGTTTGTTGTGCATTCATGCACATATATGCACAGGACAGAGGCTGCACTAGGATCTGGCTTACACCCAGATGAAGACTCAGAAAGGAGAGGAGCGGCTGCACGCTGAAGTGGTGGAAAAAGAAAGAGAGACGATGAGAGGGAGGACTGATAGGAAGGGAGGGAGATGGTGAGGATGGAAACACTGACCAGCATGGGCTCAGGGTATTAGAGGCCCCTTATCTATGTGTGTCCGTGTGTGTGTGTGTGTGAATGCTTATCTGTGTACTGTATGTGTACTGTTCACATACTGTAAATATTTCTGCATATTTCTCCGAGTGCAAATGTATATATGTATTTAGGTGTGTGTGTTGAAAAGAGACCATGGTTGAGTGGTTGTGTGTGGGAGATGTGCTTTGTGCACTGTCACTTCAGCATCGCATGCCACAGGGTTTAACTTGTCTGTCAACACTGTTCTGACTTCAGAAAGGGAGAGAAAGAAAGCAGAGGAGACAGGCGAGGGAGAGGAGGGTGGGTAGGTAAAGGGAAGGAAGGTGCAGGGGGAGGAAGAGGAGAAGAGAGCGCTGATTCTTAAGAGACACGTGAGAAATTAAAGTGGGAGATGGGGCGTGATGGAACGGAGGTGGATGTGAGGAAGAGGAAGGGGGAGAGGCTCTGAGGGGTTTCAGTAAAAACACTTAAGTTATGCAGATGTGCATTTTGAGGTATGCTCACTTAAAAAGTCCCCAGAAGATTATTTTCAGTCTTTGATGTGTTCTGTGCCCTGAAGGCACCCTAATGACACACATGATGGCTGGGTGGGTCAGCGACTCACATGTGACCTCAGCGACTCTGCAAGGACTCAAATCCACACATTTGAAAGCCTGCTACTCTATACCAGTCCGTTAGAATAGAAGAAACGTCTTGCATGGGAGGTGAAATATCTTAAAGAATCTCAAGCAAGTCCATTTGCCAATGATATAGCACTTAAGATTACCAAGTAGTGTTAATTTTCATTTTGTTTACCAAAACTATGACTAAATAGGTCCCTCAACTACCTTTTTTCCCCAAAGGCGCTGGAGTGTGTGTCCACGTCCATGTGACGGTCAGTGTTGCAAGTGTTGGTTGTATGTCGTGAGATACTGACATGAAACTGAGGCAGGAGCAAATGTCCAGACTTTGAGTTGACTTAAACTTGATAAAAAAAAATAGGATAAAGTTGACTTAAACTGAAAAAAGTTGACTTGACTGAAAATTTAATAATAAGCAGTTGACAAAATTAACACTAGTTTAAAAGAGTAACAGATGAAAAGTTCAAGAGATTTGTGAGGAGTCTTTGGCAATTAGACCCCATCATGATGTCATTGTTGTACAGGGGTAGTCTGATGACCTGGATGGAAGTGGGTCACGATCATCGTATACTAAAATTTTATGAAATAATGGTTGTAGCTGTCAAATACATGCAGTGGACTAAGAACTATAACATGTTCCTGTTAAAAGAAGCCCGAATCAAAATACATATTTCTCTTCTTACCTGTAGTGGTATTTATCAGTCTAGACTGTTTTGGCATGCTGAGGGTTGGAGATATCGGCCGTAGAGATGTCGCCTTCACTTGAATATAATGGAACTACATGGAACTCAGCTTGTGGTGCTCAAAGTGGCAGAAAAATACATTTGAAAACCTCAACAGCAGTGTTTCTTTCCAGAAATCATGACCCAATTTCTCAAGATAATCCACAGACCGTTTTGTGAGCAGTTTCATGTAGGACCTGTTTTCTCTCTACCGAACTACACTCGCCAACTGTATCACGGTGCAGATGGAAGTGTGTATCTACTGCCAGCTCACCTAGCACCACTGAGCTAGCTAACATTACAGCTCAGCAAAGAGGACACCAGTAATGTTTACATCTCATGCTGTCACAAGCACAAGCCTCTTGTCCATGTGTAGATGCATGCGAGTAACTATAATACTTAAGCTCGTACCAGCAGCCTGGATCAGGGTGGGAGCAGATTGTTCTGCGAGTCTGAAGTTGTCTGAACGGCTCCTTGTCAGCTAAGACAGATTTGCAGGGTCACTGGGCGGTTCAGCCAGTTATTCGCCACGACCACAGACAGATTTAGTTTGAGCTCAGTTTTCAGCTCGGACATTGGATTAAATGCAGTAAACAGATCAAGGACCAAATAACTTTGAGCTCTAGGAACCAAAGTGCTTTAACAAATAACAATCAGCTCAAATCAAATTATTATGCCTGCAGTGACGCAGTGAAATTAGCACATACCAGCAAATCAGAAAGAGGATGAGTCGTGGAACGGTTGTTCGTTTAAGTTGCCTCATGGTCTGGATGATCAGAGGATGACTAACTCTGCTTCCTCTGTCTGTTCTTTGCTCTGTACTTGAATTACGCTAAAGAGCTGAGGAGAGAAAGGCAGACAAGTCTCCAGCTGACAGGAGAAAATTGGAAACGCTTTGCTTGGAATTCAAACACTGATTTTGAATTAGCTAATCGAGAGTGACAGTCCAGTGAATTTTGAATTAGTTCTCAAAGCTCTTCAAGAGAAGTTTAGACTGAAGCCCTTTCATCGAATCAGTTTAACCAGTAAAAATAAAAACAACTGCATATTTAAGTTATAAGACCAAAAGTGAAAGAGATGTTCAGTCTGTAAGCGCTGTTGTGCAGATAACTGAAATACATTTCACAATAAAAATTCCTGTCCAGGCCTCCCTGTAGTCCTGTGGGGTTTCCTCCAGTTTCCTCCCACATTCCAAAGACATATAAACTAGGTGGACTGGAGACTCCAGATCACCCACAGGTGTGGATCTGTCTTTACTCTGTGATGGCCTGGCGAGCTGTCAAAGGGTGTCTCCCTTCTTTCCACCCAGGGGTGGGACAGATTCCAAACTCTCATACCTCTGGAAAGTGAAGTGGGTAAAGATAATGGACAGCTTCCATTAAGAAACCACGTTAATAAGAAGCCTCTGATGTGCATTAGAACAGCTGCTATTGGTTTATTAGAAGTTGCTAAGTGTAGGTGGTGATTGGATAGTGGAAAGTTGGGAAGTGCCGTAAGCCTGCATTCTTTCAAATGGCCAGCAGAGGACGACTCCACGAGTAGGAAAAAGAAGTCTGGTCACATGTAAGTCAATGAGAACCCTACTTCTTGCTTGATTTATTACCTCGGTAGACGGATAAAGACATTTTCCCACTGGTTAATAAACTCATGACTACACCAGACATTTTTCAAGACTTGCTAATTTAGCTTAGCGTCAGTTCAGGCAGGACACAATGTCAACATCAGTTCACATCCCAGCTACATCAGCTGATCTCGAACAGCCCAACATCACATGACTCCTTTCTATGCAACCAGTTGGCAAATCTCGTTCAGGGCGCCCTATTTAAACTGCTCTGGCCTGCCTACTGTTGCTGCTTCCTCTGCAAGCCAGAGGGGGGGGTCCTTACTGCTGCTCTCCCTGCCTTAGGCTTTCCATGTAGGCACGTGGAAGGGCAGAGAGGTGTGCTCTCCCTGCCTTAGGCTTTCCAAGTAGGTGCAGGGAACAGGCTTTCTGTGCAGGCCTAGGAAAAGCAGAGAGGCCCCAGAACAGAGCCATGCCACCAAATGTTACTGTAAATGAAAAGTGGTTGATTAAAGTGGTCCTGACTGAACTGCCACTTTGTGCTAGGACTCTGTTTCTGTTGCTGTACGGGTCAGACACATTCATTTTATAATTGTAGCGTCCTTGTCTGACGAGGTACTAATTTCAAAAAACCACAGTGGGCAGGTAATCAAATCGATGTATGCCCAAACATTGTGTAACACTGGTAACACCAAATACAGCAGCAAGTCTACCTCAGTAAACATTTTCCTAATGAGTTTACAGTCCCAATCATTAGTTTCAAGTCTTCTTCAATACAGTGTAATGTTCATTTTGTAAATTCTCCCCCCATTTAGAGTAAAATCAACAAAGCAGGGTATGCTTCAGGGCGTGGCTGTATTGTGATTGACAAGTGACTACTATGGCAGTGCCCTTGGGTTCTCAGTCAGATCCACCCCTGGCTTCTCCAAAGCTCTACCCTTGCGTCAAATTATGGTCACTTCTCGTTTCAAAATACCAAGCCAAGAAGGTCTAAAAACATGTTCAGAGTAATGAATAAAGCTCAAGGCTGCTCATTGACTTTGCAGCGATAAATCTCTTGAAGCTATTTCAGATATATTTGTATCCAGATTAAAATAGATGTCTGTTTTCACAGAGGTAAAATAAGTTAAAATCCTCTGTTTGTCTCAGTATTGCAGTGCTTATTTGGCATGCGAGCAATGTCAGTCTCTAACCACGCAGACACCAGAGTGTCTGTCAGTGACTGCCTGTCTTTTTTTTGTGTGTGTGTGTGTGTGTGTGTGTGTGTGTGTGTGTGTGTGTGTGTTCTCATGCGCACATTTATGTTTGTGTGAGTATTTAGGACGTATCTTTTTAAGCTGGAATTGTCTGACAGTAATCCACTTTGGTTGTGTAAGCTTTCATCTTTAATTGAAGCATTATCCGTGTTTCTGCATCTTATCAGGCCATTGTCTGCCTCTCGATGCTTTGCTTTGGAATAATTAATTCCCTCATGGATGGTTTTCAGACCCCTGCAATAATAACATTACTGTTGAATACATTGAGAACACTTCAGAGTGCCCCTAAACCTCAATAACGTGATGCTACAGATGAGACACATAGAAGGGCAGCCTTGTTTCAGCGTTGCTAGTGTCTCTTTACAATGTGACTTTCTTCGGACAAGAGGCCACTTGAACAGGATACACAGCAGCTGAAGAGCTGCGATGGGGTTGAACCTGCTGCTCTCTGCGTAATTTTGTACACTTAATCTTCCTTTGTTGACTGACACGCCGTCTTCTGTGCCATTTCTTTGTCCCGCAGCTACCTGAAGCGTTTCAAGGTGATGAAAATCAAGGTCCTGCGTTCCTGGTGCAGACAGATCCTCAAAGGCCTTCACTTTCTGCACACCAGAGCCCCGCCCATCATTCACAGGGACCTGAAATGCGACAACATCTTCATCACGGGGCCCACGGGCTCGGTGAAGATAGGGGACCTGGGTTTAGCAACGCTTAAGAGGGCTTCCTTTGCCAAGAGTGTCATAGGTAGGAAAAGCATGTACAGTGCACAGTCACCGAAGACACAAATTCCTTATCTCTTGCATGAACACACACCAGCCTTTCCTCAGACACAAAGCTGTATAGCAGAATGAAATGTTTAGATCTGTGAAGGTGGAGAAAGTGAAACAACTGACATCATTTACGTGAGTTTGTTGTAACAATAAGCACTTGACACACATGTCCACACAGGCTGTCACGTATAACCGAACCTGCACACTACACACGCCTACTGTAGATTAATTTTACTGCTCCTAAAATGTCTGGTTGTAAAAGCAAACCGCAGGTATTTTGAAATGTGAAATACACACCACTCAGTCTGTTATTAAGCTGGGATTAAGCTGTCTGGAGATGTGATGGCTGCCTACACACAGCAGAGAATACACCCCCAAACACACAGCCTGCACATAACACACACTTAAACTCAAGTTGAGTAAAAAGTGCCTGCTGTGCTCGTTACAATGACTTGGCTGCTTTTCAGTTGCATAGTCAACCACAGATATTCTGGTACTCATATTCGCGCACAAGTACATTATTGTGCATATTCTCATGCACTCCAGGCGAGAATGATATGCTTTGTAAATCTCACAGCTGCACTGTAGTAATTAGACAGACCTCAAGTATTTGGACACTTGCAGGAATCCACAAACACACACGCGCACGCATGAATGTGTACGAACACAACAAGACTAGTATGTGGTGCCAGTAAGTGAGTTTGTTATTTAAGATTTCCAGCTGTGTTTTGGGAATTTTTATGATTTAAGTCCTTGACTCACCATAAACCATTTTAGTATGTTACTTAAAAGGCCAGCAGTGTTTTTCAACCTTGACCCTTTTTTCCATGTTTTGGTGTCTAAATGACTAATGGGAGCAACAATTTTTGAAACAGGCTTCAATGTAATCACTAAGGGCATGTGTGTGCGTCAGTTTATGAAGCTAAACGTGCTGTGTTTTTGCCACTGACAGGCTCTGATTATAATTTTAAGTGTCTGCCAACGTTATGGAAAGGATCCTTGCAGAGACAGACCTTTTTGTTAAAGAGTAAGATCCTTTTTGTTTCACCAGAAACAACTGAAAGCATCAAAATCGCTATCGCCAAACCAACCGGACTTTAATAAACAGTAATTTTATTATCATAAAACACATTTCAAAGTCCACAGAAACAAAATGAAACTCACAGAAGCCATTAACCTTGTCAGATTTGCTGGCTCTGTACACGCTAAAATAATGTTTAATGTGGAGTCCTGTTGGTACGGCCATGGTGAATGTGGGGATGTTTCTGGTTAAACCAGGGGAATCTGCGGCTCACAAACTTGTAGGGCTGTACACATGCTGTGTTTTTTGTGCCTTCAAATTCATTGTTTTCAATGTAGACGCTTGGCAGGCGCGCTCAAACACCAGAGTGACGCCATCGCAGCATACACTGGTTTCCAAGAGCCCATTTTTCATGGCTGCACTTTGAGATAAACCAATTTCAACTTTTGGAACGCAGCAGCTCACACCGTGAGTCGTGTGACAAGGAACACCCAATCACAGCTGACAGAAATTGCACATTCTCCAATTGTAAAATGTGTAGCAAAAATAAGCACTTTTAAACATACCCCAAGTGGTAACATTGCAGCCTGTTTCACAGCTCACTTAGTCACAAAAATATGTGAGAATAGGGTCCAGGTTAAAAGAATACCAAACTGACCCTTTAACCAACCGAGCCAGTGTTTTTTTTTTATCTAAAACCCCAGCACAATATAACAGTTCATTGTTTTTCCTCTCCCTCTCACCAGGAACCCCAGAGTTTATGGCTCCAGAGATGTATGAGGAGAAGTACGATGAATCTGTTGACGTCTACGCCTTCGGGATGTGCATGCTGGAGATGGCAACCTCAGAGTACCCCTACTCTGAATGTCAAAACGCTGCCCAGATCTACAGGAGGGTCACTAGTGTAAGAGTGCATTTCCTCTACATTACAAGTATTTATTTTGAACGCCTCCGCTGTGAATGACTCTGTTGTGACATTCATGTGTTGCATCTAACAGCCCTGTTTGTCTCTAATCTCAACCCTCCTCCGCGCGGCTCTCTCTGCCACTCCCTCCATACTTGTTTACTGACTGTATTAACAAGTTTGGCATGAGCTGCCGGAGATCCAGTCAGATGACTGTGTTTTTGCACTCATTAGTCTCTCGCTTGTTCTCTCTCTGCCAGCCTCTTTCTCCTACAAAGGTTAAAAGGAAAACAGTAGCACCATGGGAAGATTTGTTTTCCTTCAGCTGCATTTTTTCTCCACCACTAGAGAGCAATACCAAGCAAGCTATTGCATATCAAGGCAAAACAAATTAAAGACCTGAAAACCCTCGAGGAATGTTGTTGTGTCCGTATTGAGCAAGACACTTAAACCCCGAAGCACGTCTGAGAGAAAGTGAATGCAGAGAACTGTGAGACATGTATGAGGGAAATGCCATGAATGAAATATGACAGGCAGAACACTCCTGCATCACTTCATCCGGTTTTAAATGCACTCGCTTTTCATTCACTTTTAGTTTTGTAACATTTTCAAGCTTTGCATAAAATGTAGATGACAGTTGGCTGGCGACAAAAAAAGGGAAAAAACGAGACAGACAAAAACACAGACGGAGAGCGGACAACAGATGCAATCAGAGGCTGTTTTAAGTTGAGTGCTGCTGAGGTCATCACACACACACACACACACACACACACACACACACACACACACACACACACACACACACACACACACACACACACACACACACACACACACACACACACACAGGCAGATGAGAGCTGTCTCCCTCCTTTCCTCACGGGACTGAGTTCAGCTTTGTGGAGGCTGACAGTGATGTTAATGGACCAGAGGAATTTACTAGAAATCTCTCTTTCTCTTCATCCCTCTCTATCCTCCTCCTCTAGTGCCTCCATTATCGCTCTCTGCTTCTATCTGTCTCAACACATCTTTTATTTCAGCTTAATTGGAAAAATAAAACAATTCTTACGTTGCCGAAGCATCAGTGCAAATCAGAAAGGATGCTCAAACATAAATCAATACTTTTCTTTGCAAAAACTACCACCATTATCCCTTAGTGTTTGTCTGGTAGAGGAATGCAGTGCTGTTTGTCGTTTTTGGATGAGTGCAACATCCCCCCCAGCTAAAACAAGTGCCTCTGTTACCGCTCTAACATTAAAATTTAATGGTAACTTTAGACACACACTCGCTGCAGTTTCCTTAAATGTGTGTACCAAAAATAAAAACTGATGTGTTCCATTTTCTGTTGCACTTACAGTATTTGTGATAATTATAGCCAGATAAAGCCTGCAAGAGTACTCGTGACTCGTCTTGACAAATTTGACTTTTTTGTTCTTGTTATTTGTTGTTGAGAATATGTCTTTCTGTGTTCTGTCATCCCTCTGAATCTCTCAGTTTAATTAAAGAAGCTTCATGCACAGAATATTTCAATCCATATGTCCCACTGTCCCTCTTGCCTCCCCCCTGACCTTTCCTTTCCTGTCTCTATTCCCTCCCTCCTCTCCTTTCAATCTTGTGGGAGACAAGATTGAAATCACACCCTTACTTTGAAGGAACCATATTCGATTAGCATTGTTACCACAGCCTCTGTTTGTGTGTACGTATTTGAGTCATGATCAAATAGCAGTAATCTCGTACATCTGAGAGTCGTCACGCTTTCCAGATCTTTTAATCCAGTCAGCCAGATACTGAGTCAAAACAACCAACTTCAGTTGTCTCTATTTGTTATTGTCACACACAACACACACACAACCTTGTGACAACCCCAGGGTGCCCTAGTCACCTGCTTCCTTTCATTTCACTGCCTAATCCGTCCTTACAGCTCCCCACCCTCTGTTTCCCACAAAGCTAGAGACCTCGGTTAACCCCCAATGTGTCGAAACTGTTATAAATGTTAGAAAATAATAAAGTAAAAGTGAATTTAAATACTTTTCTGAATCACATACAAACTCTATTGGGTTATGATGTCCACTGCAGCATAAAGGCTTACTGCCTGATGATGTGTTCACGCTAGAAGCGACACAGCAACAGCGTGACCAGCTACATTATCGCAGAGTGGCTGTTGAAGTGTTGCTCAAGTGCTCGTTGACGTAGCTACATTGTCATGGGCTTGCGTGTGTCTACTACATGTAACAAAGCCACGCGACTCATTGCCATCTAAAATTTGTATTTGGTCAAAAATACATCACGCTTTCATCAATGTCTGAGCACCATTGTACTGTCACATTTTAAGGCCACATTGTTTCCCTGTGTGCACCGCAATACACAGAAAGCTAACACATCATCAGCAATAGCATCAGTAATAGGAGCACTGATAAAAGTTGAGGCCGGCTTAAGTTTGACATGTAGCACGACAAACCAATCACGCAGCAACAAGTACAGGGCATCAGTTTGTAGCTTCGTGTCACAGGCTTCCATTGAAAATGACCTCTAGCTTGTTGCCGTTTTGCTTTTAGTGTGAACACAGCAGTTTTTTGATGGTCTAATAAGCTTAATAACACAGTTACCAGCTCCTCTGACAGGTCACTGACACACTATGCATTTTGAGCAAATGTTTTTCAGGGACATTTGGTAGTAAGTTCTGTTTCTTTGGTCTATTGTGTCTTAATATTGCCTTGGCATTTTCTTTTCATCTTGTTCATCTGTGTGTTGATTTAACCTCCTGAGACCCTGTGTCATCACATTTTGGGTTTACTTGACCTTACACTTCATTCTACTTAACTTAGACTGGTTATCCTCATTCGTGGACACTTTCTTGTGTCATCTAGTGGTAGTAAGAGCTCAAGACAATGATCCATGTAAAAACAAGATGGCAGCCGTCTCTGCCGAGTCAGTCTGATCAACCTGATCACATTTAATGGTTGAAACTTGTTTATTTATTATTGATAACGCTTGTAGTTTGATATGGCAACAAACTTCACCAATTTTAGCAACAGTAACAAGATAAGACACTGATAATTTGGAAGTACTCGTTTGAAGACATTGGGACTTTATTATCGTTGACAATGTTAGATTTTTTTTTTCTATGCTTATCAGGTCCTACTAATCCCAGATATCTAGGAGACATTAAAACTGCATACCAAACAAAAGTTAAGGTCTCAGGAGGATAAGGCTCTTGCGCTGTCACCAGCTGAATCTCAGTTTGACCAAGTGGTGTTTGGTTGCAGGATAATAAGGAACTTCAAGGAATAGAAAAATTAAAAGAGGAAAAAAAGATTTACAAAATTATATTCATCTTTATTTTCCAGATGTTCTTCTAATCTCATTTGGTTGTGGTGGTTATGGTTGTGCAGGTGATAACCCATTAACAGATGGAGCCAGTTACAATGGGTCACAACAAGACATTGCAAACTTGCACACTTTAAACAGGTCACATGCCAAATAGGTTTGGAACGGGCTTTGAATTGGCGAAGGGAAAGTACGCCTCAATGACCATTTTTACTACGCATATTTTTTTCACATCAATATTTCACTCTTTTCCACTTCCTTTTTAATTTTGTATAACTGTGAGGCGGGGCCCTCTGAGAGCTCATCAGTTGCAGGGACTTATTTATGAAACCTTGACGTACAATGTTGTTGACACACTTCATGGTTCTTCTCCTTCTGGAACATTCCTGACCTCCACTCAGCCCTGTTAAACTGAAATCTCGCCGTCTCTCTCTCCTTCATCCTCCCTTCTTCTGTCAGGCTTAATACCATTACTTTCTCCATCAGTCCTAACTTTGTTTGGCCCTGGAATCACAGGAGTGTGTGTGTGTGTGTGTGAGGGAGAGAGAGAGAGAGAGAGAGAGAGAGAGGGATGGGGGGGTTGTTGTGCAATGGTGTACTGGGGGGTTGCAGGAGAGAAACTGGCTAAGAAAGTAAAAAAAGAAAGGAGTAGGGGAAGACGGAGCTGGACGTAGGTGGCCGTTAGCTGGCATGAACAGGTTGAGATAAACCATCGGTCAGTCTTTCTGTCTCTTGTGACAAACCATCAGTTAGCCCATTAGTTAAGACTGAAAACTACTTCCCAAAGCAACCATCAGTCATACAGGTCTCTAGTGTATTTGTCAGTACTTCTAGGTAAGTTACACTTTTATTTGTCAAATCTTTTACTTGTCTCTCTTGTCATCTTCCTGCCTTTTTTAAACTCAAGTGTTATGAGAGTTTTGCGTTCATCTTTATGAGATGAATTGGTGTATTATGTATGATGTAATAAGTTTTGCACTGTGTTAAGAATGTCTTGTTTATTATTCCTCCAGCCTTTTGTGTTTTTGATGTCTGTATTCAAGTGGGCTCTGTTCAGCTATATTTTGCACACAACAGGCGAATGCATTTAATTAATTACAGAGAGTTTGTTGACATATTATACACTGAAGCTTGGTCTGTGCAGGCGGATACAGATGGAGAGATTTTCTGGAGCATGTAATTATATTTTGCTACCTTTTTATTAATTCAGGATTGAGCTTCAGCTGCCCTCTTGTTCAGCTTTGCTTCAGGCTCTATTTTGTTCCTCCATTGTTTGAATGAATGGGCCGGTCATTAAGATGCCTTCTGGTCGGCTGTGTAGCCGAACTTCTGAATGGTGTACCTAAAAATCTGACGGGCCGTTAGAGGTTCTGTCTTCTTAGTAAGTGCCAAAAAAAGACCATCTTTACCTCTTATCGTGAAGCACTAACACCCTGCTTTGCATTTAGCTACATACTGCTAACATCATATGTTCTCTTATAGCTGTTTTCTTTTATGTTTGCATTTCCGGTGTTGCCTTTTCTAATGTTTCCCCTCAGAAGTGCCTTTTCTTAGTGCCAAACTCCAGAATGGGTCCCTGCTGATGCCTTGTTATTAGTGTTATCCATCAACGTGGGCTCTAGTGTTCTTAATTGGCCCTGAACAGCTGTGATTCATTATGTATTCCTGAGAGGATATCTGGGTTTATGCGGGAATTAACCCTCGGCAGTCTCGCTCACTTGCAGGACCTCTGTCTGTCCAGTGTTCAGCCTTCATTCAGCACTGTTACGGCAAACTGCTCTATTTGCATGGCTCATCAATTTGAAGTACAGAATGGGTATTTCACAGACACAGTTCTGTTTAATTTGATTAGGGCCAGTTAATCCTGCAGTATGTAATAGGAACTTGGCAGTTAAAGCTGGAGTAGGCAGTTTTCTGGAAAAGGCATAAGAAGAATTTGAAAATACACCCTCCTCCTGTAGCTCTCCCCAATCTGTCCTGATCTGTTTTCTTTTCAGATTTGAAAAGCCCTTCAAGATTTCACAGTGTGATTCTAGCTAGCAACATAAATATAAACTGGAGTTAGCTGCCACTGTGAGCCTTTTGCTTCAGTTAGCATAAGGCTAAATTATTAGCAACATTTTCTCTCCATCTCTGAAACGCTTTGCCAACATTTTCATGTATTTCGTTGCGTTTAATGTCAGACTTTTTTTGATAAGTCCATCTGCCTTTTGCATCATGCTTGCGTTTGGCCATGTTGTTGAGCTAGTTTGCCGTCTCTGTCAGGTAGCTGTCAGTAAGTCACTCACCCTATAGCAGGAAACTGAACTTCAAAGTAAAAAGCTCTCTGCTGGAAATTTACTCTAAAATAAAGTGTTTTGTTAACAAACTTGACATGCTCCTTAGTCGCTTGCGGTCCATTCAGACCTGTGACTCACTTTTGGACCTTAACCCACCAGTTGGGACCCATTACATTAGTGAGAAAAAACATAAATGCTTTGTCCCCTAAACTCACAAGTCTGTATACTTTTTAGTGTGTGTGTGTGTGAGAGAGAGAGAGATTGTGTGTGTTACCGACTCCTCATCTTTCTCTAAAATTTCCCTTGTCTTCACTGCTCATCTTTTTGTGTGTGCAGGGAGTGAAGCCTGGCAGTTTCGATAAGGTGGCCATTCCTGAGGTGAAGGAAATCATAGAGGGCTGCATCAGAACAAACAAGGATGAGAGGTGAGACAAACACACACACACACACACACACACACACACACACACATCAAAGCCAGACACGGCATTGTTGATATTTAGTATTATCTTTGGATGTATAGATGCTATATGGAAGCCGGCACGCCGCCATGACTTTGGCAAGATTTGCATTCAGTTTCTAACTTTACTTAAAAATAAAAGATTACAGTAACAACACTGCTACACCCAGTAATGTTTGATGACAAAATCACCCTTTTCTCTAAATCCTGTTCTGATTCACAGCTGCTTGGTCAGAAATAAAACTCTTCTGTTGGCTCTCTGCTCATGCTGTGGGTCTGCCAAATCATCCACCGTACCCTCCAGTCTGCTGCTTTAGAAACTCAACTAAACCAAACTTTCCCCCTCCCTCTCTTTCACTCTTTGTATTTCTTCACAGTCCAAAAACTCTGTGGTCTCTTGGTGAAGAATAGTCACATGATTGGCGGTCTGTCATCCAGCTTGTTTTTTGTTTTTTTTTGACACAGTGTGGAATATATGCGGAACACTGCCCCTGGACTAAAAGTCCCAACAGATAAATTGAACACTGTCTGAACCATTAGATTATCAGATGGAGACCAGCTCACAAGGCATCGCCAGTCTTTTACGTATCTAATTTTTGTTCCTCTTTTTCCTGTAGGTATGCTATAAAGATCCTGCTGAACCATGCGTTCTTCCAGGAGGACACGGGGGTCAGGGTTGAACTGGCAGAAGAGGATGATGGGGAAATGATCGCCATCAAACTGTGGCTCAGGATAGAAGACGTCAAGAAGCTCAAAGGTATATAAAGGAATATTCTTCATCTAATTAAGATCTTTTTAATGTAGAAGAAATTGTAATAGGAATATTTTTGTAGTTGCCGAAGTCTTAGCCCCATAGACGTATACATTTAACCATATTTGTCATAATTCAACACTTATATTAGTAAAAACCAAAAGATTTTTTTAACTCCCAAGAAAACAGAGGGGCAGCTGATTGACCAGCCATTTGTATTTTGTTTGTAGGCAAATACAAAGACAACGAAGCCATCGAGTTCTCCTTTGACCTGAACAAGGACGTCCCTGAAGATGTGGCCCAGGAAATGGTACGTACAGTGCTGATGAATGGATGGACAGATGGTGGTACAAGTAGTGGGGAAAACGTGATGGATTTAGGCAAGAAAAGAAAAGACAGAAGGGGAAGAACTATGTGGTCAAAGAGATGAAAACGGGGGGGTTTGATGTGTGAAATGAAAAATCGAAGGGTTGTAAGTGTGTGACTTCACCTAACTCCACAGGTTGAGTCTGGCTATGTTGCCGAGGCTGACCACAAGACCATGGCCAAGGCTATCAAGGACCGCGTGTCTCTGATCCGAAGGAAGAGAGAACAGAGGCAGCTGGTACGAGAGGAACAGGAGAAGAGAAAACTGGAGATTGAACAACAACAGCTGCAGCAACAACAACAACAACAACAACAACAACAACAACAACAACAGCAGCAACAGCAACAGCAACAGCAGCAGCAGCAGCAGCAACAGCAGCAGCAACAGGAGACACACAAATCTTCACACACACAGGTTTGTGAAACCATAAGCTAGCTTGCATCGTTTAATGTCCGTAAGATCAAACAGTTCACATGGTCGTTTTTCCTGTCGTAGAATTTAGTATTTGAATGAAGACCACGTGCTTGTGTTTGTTTGTGTGCAGGTAGAAGCAGAGGAGACGGAGGTGGAGCAGCAGCAGCTTCACTATCAACAGACCGGCATCTCACACACATGTAAGACAAACTAGAAATAGCACGTAGAGCTGATGTCATTACATTCTACACTGATCTTAGACTATTTCAATGGTACGGTTATGTTTGATTCATAAAATCCTATAAAACAATAAAATCCTTTATTCTGGTATCATATTGTCAAAGACTACGTCAATATGCACAAAATATTCGGTTTTTTTTATTTAATTCCGACAAAACAATAATCCTACTAAGCTACTGACATGGCTGATGAAAGTTAATATTCCACTAATATTCCCGTGTACATGCAGTTCATGAACAAATGAAATTAAGAGTATGGGAAAGCGGAATGTCTGGAGCTGCTCGTGCCATTTTGTTTCTTTGCATCAAAAAAGTTTTTCACCCGTGGCAGACTTGTTGGACCGTGCGAACGCAACCTACCTTTTCATTCCTTCTTGAATAGGTCAGTGTTGCAATATTTGCACATATCTGAAAACCTGTTGATACCGGAGTTTTTTGCTATGTTTAAAAACAGGCGTGTTTCTCCGTCTGACCCAAAATTTGGGCTTGTGTCCCTACCCTCAACCCTGCAAACTATTGGTTTGTTGGTCTGTGTCCAGCACACGGAGCTCACAGACAAGATGTCACGTGTCGCAAACCGTGGTAAACAACCCTAACTGAGATACATATTCTAAATGCCCACTATATATGTCCAAAGAATGCTCCCAAAACCCAAATAATATTGGCATCCCACTGGATGAGGCTAGGCAAGACTCCTTACTAGCATTCGCTGAACACACAGGAACAGGCTAGCAAGTGCCCAGGTGTGCGTCACTGAAGAGGCCTCGCCTACAGTTCAGGCAAATCCTGGGCAAAGAATTGTGGGTTCCTTGTACCTGCTTAGGATACATATAAAAGCAGAAAATTCTCAGAAGGAAGGACTCGGTCCTTGGTAGAATTCGAAGGATCCTTGACACTGGAACAGTCTTTCGACAGGAGGATGTAGCCTCCTTGAAATTCAGGCGGTTAAGGATCCTTCCTTGACTTTGAGAAGCAATTAGTGTCTTGCTGTAAATCAGGGGCAGCCATTGTTGAGTTACTTTTCAAGTGTGGCACACAATTTACAGCCATCCTGTTGTCATCTGAAAATGCACTGTAACTGACTGTTAATTCTTCCTCCCTTTAAGTGTATGCCACTAAAGTTGTTACAATGCATCTTAACAAACCAGTAGAAAATTTGAATGCAAAATTCCTACAAAATTCATCATTACACATCGAAGTATGTCCAAGTTATTACTATAAGATGGAGTTTATTAGACTGATATGTAGACACAGGACTGAAGGTGACCCTCTTGATGTCTTAACACATCTCTCTCTGTCTCTCTCAGCTGAAGGAGGTCTGGACAGCGGCCAAGGTTCCTCCGTTTTCTCCTCAGACTCCCCCCACCTGGGTCAGCTGACCATGTCGTACAGCTGCCCCCCCTCCTCCCACCCCCCTTCCCAGCCCCAAACCCCCTACCCCTCCACCCCCTCTGCTAACCCACAGCAGCACCCAGGCTACGCCCAGCCGCCGCAGCAAATGGTGAGTTGTGATGCCCGGCATTACGCACGCGTAGGTTTGATTAGCACTGATGAGGTCATGTTGAACACATCTGTGCGCAGCCTTACACTCGCAGTTGTGCTGACCACGACTGGTCAGTTTGAAGTGAGCATTGCAGTGTGTTTTGGAGTGGGAGTGAGTAGGAATGAAGTTTGCAGTGTTGCTGAGTAGGATGGGAATGGCGGGTGTTTGTTGAACTAAATACACAAGAGCATGTTGTGATGGGTTTTTATGTGAAGCTGATCCCCTCTGACCTGAAGAAGAGGAGTACTAGAAGGTATTTGATTTCTTTCCTGCCTACTGAGGCTTTAACTTGCAGTATTTTACAGAGATAAAGCAACACAATCGGTCAGCCAATATTAAAGACACTAAAGGAAGTTCAGCCATCCAAGCAGTCGGTTTATTCTAAGCTAGTCAGTTGTCCAGCAGACCAGTAACCCAGGTAGTCAGTCAACCACTTACTCTCACATTATGTCAGCTAACCGTTCATTTTCTGATGTATTTCATCTTAGAAGACTGGAAGTCACTCCTCAGCTACTACATGTCATGCGTCTCTCCATCCTTCGATTCTCTCATCTGTTTACCTCGTTCTTTCTCCTTCTCTCAATCCTCCTTGTTCTTCATGTTAAAAACCATATTTTATTTAAATGCTCCCACATCTATACATTAACTTCCTGCATTTGTCATTTACTCACTTACTTTTTTTTTATAGTTGTTATGTTGTATATTTCTTTGTTTTTGTTTTTTTAAATTTATTTTATACATTGATAATCGGCATATTTGCTTGGAAGCACATCAGGCTTCATGTTTTTTTGCTCTGCTCATGCAGAAGCATTATATTCCAGCCCAGTTGTAATAAGACAATGGCACTGTACATTTCTGCAAGTCACAGATACACTACTTTTGTATGTTTCATATGTATCATATCAACGTTTCTGAAGTGATGAGGTATATGAGCTGATTTTGTCATCAGGAGATTGAGGGGCTCATGGATGGCATTTCACCATGGTGAGATGCCTGCCAAGCTGCAACAAAACCAGTTGTTTTTGAGCGATTCATCACAGCGTTCCCAGCAGCTTTTCTGCTACCAGACGTGGTTGTTTTTTAGTGACCTGTCATCACATTTCCAGCTGTGATTGTGCCACAAAAACTGGCCAAGACATGATATTTTCCTAACCGTAAACAAGTTGTTTTTGTGGCTAAACCTAAACATACAGTATGTTAACCACATAAAGAAACGTAAAGAAAGGCTAAGTTTCTGCTAAGTATCTGCTACATGATAATGTGCAAATGTGACATACCCTAATACTCCCTTTTACTAGCCTAGTGTGGCTACAAATTTTAAAAAATAAAGGCCTGTCTCAACCAGATGCCTGGTCTGGTTGCCAAGCAGTTCGCTTCTTTCATAGAAGTTCTTCAAATGTATAAAATCAGGTTGTTGGTTATGTCAAATTATGTGCCATTCATCGACGACCCTGTAAGTTATTCTTAGTCCTTTGGTCCGTCAGGGTCCTCAGATCATAAGAATCAAAAGGGGTTTTCATAAAAATGTTGATTTAGCAGGATAAAGTGGTGTTGTGAAGGTATGCTGGGTTCCATAACTCACTGTCTGTCAGAGCTAGAGTTGATGAATGATTCATATTCAATATATTATCTGAAGCTGAATTTGCCTGTTGGTTTCAGTGATTTAAGCAAACAATAGCCCGGGCTATTACTTGAAGTTATACGGTATCCATGGTTTGCAGAAACGTGCATTGCCAACATTTATTATTGTGGTGTTTGGGTTACATATTCAGGGAAGAACGACAAACAAGTGGTCTTCAGAGAGAGAGATTATTCACCTCAGATATGGCATAAAGCTTTTTCTGAAACTTTTTATAATGCAATATAATAATAATTGGAATTATGCCACTTTTGTTTATTTGCTTGTCTGTTCACTCCTATTTAATACTGATACAGTATCTTCATGATGTTGACTGAGCACGGTTTCCACTCCTCTCCTGTGACCCAGGATTTTTGTATCTTAGCTCTCTTACAGTAACTCAGCTGCTTGTTGACCTTTTAGCAGCAGATGAGTCTTAATTCCTTGCTCAAGAGCACCTTTATACGCACCTATGAATTTCTTATTTAATTTCCCACTTAAGGCATTTCCATCTGATGACCTTTTGGGTACATGATCCAGTTTAGCAGCACCTACGTACATGACACTGACTGATACTGTTCAGCTGGATGATCCCTCAGTCTGTACTGTAGGCTGATTGATTGAATAATTTAATGATGGTTTTGGCTTATTTTTAGGACATTTTCAAAAAGCTTATTTCTTAATCTGATGTTCTGTGCAGACAAATTGACTCACAGAAAGACTGGTTTATCACATTAAATAATTAAGATGATCTTAAATAACCATTGTCTTCTTTTATGTAACATTGTGTTAATATGTTTATTTGTTATGTTTTAAAATGATTTTTTCAGTTTCTTGTGTCATTTTTCTGTTTTAGTGTGTGTTTCATTTGGTTTTACTGCATTTGTTCTTAAGTTATTGTACATTTCTTTGTGATATTTGTGTTTTACTTTATCAGTAAGGTTTCGCATGAAATTTGTTGATGGAAAACCTGAAGTGTTACACAAATAGTTTCTCTCTTTAATTAATCTTATTATAATTTAGGAGCTGTTACTTTGCTTTTTTATGTATTAAGTTCTAGTTATGGATTTTATTTTCTAAATTGAAATGTTAAACTGTCACGTAGCATCACGTCTTTCATCATATGATTGATTCTCTCAATGTGTTCTTCACTTAACCTCCAAGTTTTCAAACGTCTCTTTAGTTTGTGTTTTTAAATGATTTTACTGCTGTTTTCTGTGTTTCGATCATTATTTGTGTCTTTTAATTTCTTTGTGTTTGTTTCCCATGTTGGTCCCACCCTCTTCTATCCTCCCTCCCCGGCCCACAGCCTGCGTTGCGCCGCCGTCGCAGTCGTAGCATGTCTGTTTGCGTCCCCCCCTCCTCCTACTCTTTTTCCCATGCTCCTCTGCCCCTGGCCGTTCCGCCAAAGCAGCCCTCCACCCCTCCTCCAGACCTGTCCTCCTCATCCTCCTACACCACCGCCACCACCTCCCCCTGCATGCCTCTCGCTGCCGAGAGGGACACATTCGCTGGGCGCCTCTCCAAGGCCCTGGAGACGGTCCTACCCCTTCACTCTGCCTCCTCTCTGCCCAGAGCCAGGCAGCGGAGGGCCAGCCTACCTGCCCTGTTCTCCACCCCTGTAGGTTCACAAAGCTTCATCCCCAGGAGCCACAGTGGTGGTGCAAACCAGAGAGGAAGCAGAGAGAGGAAGATGAGGGATGTGGGCCACACTGGTGTCTGAAAGTAGATAAAACATCTGTTACAGTGTCATTGTATACAGAAACCCACGATAAAGTGTATTTGTTTCTCACTGCTGGATGACACAGTGAATGAAAGGGCTGCTAATGACTCAGATTGTATTACTCATACAGGTCTGTGTCACAGCTTTGTACAACAAGCCAAATGAGGAATGCATAAACACCCAAATGGAATCACAAAATTGAATTTATTTGCTAAGTTCATTAAAAATGCACCATCAGATGTGCATCTTGACCTACTTCAGTACCACTGCAGCCGTCCCAGGTTTAAACTGCGTGAGCTAAGCCAGTACTGTACAATGGCAAACGTCATTCGTACAGTATTAAATCAGTAGAAAAATGCTCCATCTATATTCTTAATTTAAGGCATTTCAAGTGGTACTATTTCTTAAGTAGATTAGTATGACCCAACGTCAAACTTTGTTTACTTTCAAACACTGCTGTGTGTCAGTCATTGTACCCATCCACCTCTCTGTAACTCTCTCTATCTCCCTCTGATAGACCACTATGTGTTCATATTGAATACAGTGACTAGCTTTATTTTCAACTTGCTCTGCAATACAACTGTCTCATATCATGTGCATCTGCCATCAGGAAAACTGATATTATTAAAGTGGTCATTTTCAAGTACAAAAAAAGTTGCTATATCCAAAATATAAATGAATACTTGAGAGTAATTGACTGACTTTAAGGGGTGGTAGATCGATATATATGTGACAACATTTTCCTTTTTGCTTGAGAGTTACAGAAGCCACACAGGCCTTCTCATTGAAGGCTAAGTGTCCTGCCTAGAGAAAAAATGCTACACCCACCATCTTTTTTTAAGAGCTCTCCAACTATTTTGTAGGGCTGCCCCTGTCTAAGAATTTTCCTAGTCGACCAATAGTCATCATAATTTGATTATTATATGATATATTTTGCAACACAATGGTTTGAGTTGAAGGTGTGAGACAGAATAGTGTCAGTGACATTGTTAACACTGTGCTACATTAAAGAGAAATACAAAAACGTACTAATGAACCTTCATTAATATAGGCCTATATTTTATCTACAAGTGCACGTCACACACTGAGCGAGCCGCCTGTTAATGACGCTGTGGGCTAATGGGCATGTAGCTACTTCCATGTTTTAGATGATACGTCATGTTTGTAGTCGACCAATGAAGATGAGTTTACATATCACCTTGGGTTCGTCCTTCACCTTCTCCAAATGATCCCACCCTTTGGATTTCCTGCCCGGCATGTTATTAACTAGCCTGTAGAATAACCGCAGGTACCAGCCCTGGAAATTAATGCTGAGTGTGGCCTCTTCCAGCCATATAGGTTTTGATTTATTTTGACAGGGCGCAGCTCCCAAAAGAGTTTCATGTTTGGTGTTTTTTTCAGCGACTAAGTGATCAATGAAATCTTGCCAACTAATGACCTTTCTATTCGACTAACTTTTGGTCGGCTATTCTGGCACGGCCTTACTATTTTTTGCAGCGACTTCGAATGCTACTAGCTGAAAATCTCTGAACCTTTCAGACAGGGACTGATCTCCCCAGTCCTCTGCCAGCGGCTTCCTGCTAGAAAAAAAATGCTACATGGACACTCGAGGCACTTTTGGGCATTTTATGATTTTGTTAGGCAGCTAACAGTCGAGAGATGACAGGAAATAAGGGGTAAGAGATAGAGCTGGCTAATGACATGCAACTGAAGTTGTGGCTCATGGTCAACGCCTTAACTCCCAGGCCACCAGGATGCATCCTTTATAATCTTTTTTCTTTACAAGGGCTGAACAATAAGCCTGTCTACATTGTCAGGTTGCAACTACTTCACTAAAAGATCAAAATTCAGCAGAGAGAATCTCTGTGACAAAAGATAGTTTTCCTGAGTGCAGTTGCGTCAAGATATTACTGAGCTTAGAGCCAGCATTTGGCCTTTCCTCTCTTTGTATTATACTCTATACTACCCCACTGCGTATCAACCTGCTCTCACGGTGTCTCCCACTGCTACTGTCTTGTCTTTGGGTTGTCTGTCTATCTTTGTGCTGTACCAGTCTGTCACTAAGCTGTCTGCCTGATTTACTGCAGCTTTGTGTCTTAACTTTACGTGTTCACTTCATCTCATCATCACTCCTTTTTACAGCTGTTTGGTTTATTCTGTCCTATTCTAACAACATGACTGTGTTTCTAGTGTGGGGAGAGAATATATGTCCCTTTTTTCTCTTGTTATTGATTTGAATTGATTCTCTTTAATGCACTGTTTTCTCCATTTCATGTGGGCCTTTGCTGTGGTTCTCTCTGAGTCTCATTCTTAAATCCATTGTATCTCATTATCGCAGCAGCATTCAATGCAGCACTCGTACAGTGCAGGAGGAAGCGCAGGAGGAGGAGGAGCAGGAGCAGGAGGGAGCATCCCCCTCCAAACTCTCCCAGACCCCCCTACTATTTTCTTCCCCTCCATCCCCGAGCGCCCCATTTCCTTCTCGCCTCCTCCCACTGGGCCTCCTAAAGCCTACAACACCCAAAGACGCAAGAGCACGTCCATTCTGGAGGCACACACCCGACACTTCCAGCCTGCCTACCCTCGTTATGGGAGCAGCCTGCATCCCTTCTCTGGAATGGAGGGTGGTGAGCCCCCCTCTCTCCTCATGGTCAATCCTGGTTTTGCAGCAGCTGCTCAAAGACTTGGTGTGGGGGAGCCGCTGCATCTCCAAGGACAATCCGACCCAAGTTTGTACGGCTATAAAGACATGAGAGCCGAGCATGAGGAAGCAGTGAGGAGATTAAGTCTAAATCAAGCTGCCTTATTGGACCATTATGAAGCAATGGCGTATGGAGGATACCCAATGACTGCACACCAGCTTGGCCACTTGAGTTTCCATCAGCAGAGGCAAGCAGCAGCTGCAGCTGCCGGGTTGGGTTATGAGCCCGTCCCTCCACCTCAGCCAGGGTTCCTGCACTCACACTTAATGCAAAGAATGAGTGCACACAGCCCAATCCCTCCCATGAGTGCGCCCACTGGTGGCTCCTCTTCATCATCTGACGGCTGCTATCCTCCACCACAGCACGCCTCCTCTTCTGCTTTCTCTATTTCAGCCCCTCCAGTAATGGCTGAAGCCCCACCACAAACTGGAAGTGTATTTGAGTTCCATTTAGCTGCAGCCGCTGCCGCTGCAGCTGCTGCTGGAGACCCAAACCTCCTGGCATCCAGACTTTACCGGGCCAGACGGAGCTCCATGGACCTCCCTCTGGAGGACAACACCGGAACTGGATCAGGTGGTTCAGGCACGTACAGCCGTCTCCAGCCGGTGACAGAAGAGTTGTACGCATATGTCAGTCCTGAGCTCCCCTTACCTCCAGGAAGTCTTCTTCTTCACCACATAAGTGCGGCCACTAAAGACAGAAGCCCAGAACCGTCCAGTGACTCTATGGCGTCCTCCGACGCCTCTGAGTTCCAGTCACCTCCTCCCCCACCCCTCTCTGCTCCCTTTGACTCCTCAGCCGCTCAATCCATCCCTCACTCGTCCTCCGCTGCGCTCTACGACTCTGCTGGAGGAGCGTTCCCCATAGATCCCCAGGGACACCCACCCTCCATGCAGGGCTTCCTCCCTGTCACTCCATCCACTGAGCTTGGGGGAGCACCACCGACCCAGCTGGAGTCTCTGATCCAGGGTGCCTGGGCTCGGCATGGAGGGGTGGTACCAGCACAGCCGGATATGACATACCATGAGTCATTGCTGGCCATGCAGGCTGCTAACCCTGCTCTGGTACTGAGTTTAGACCTTAAAAGCACCCCGACGCCTCTGGGTCAATTACTAGTTGAAATTAGTTGCTTTTTAGCAATCAGCTGTCGATTATGGCTAATTTTCTTTATTGTTTGACTTTATTTTTCACAATCTTTTGCCTATAAGGTAATTTGCCAGTTTGCAATTGTAAAATATCAAACTTATTGATTAGAGTCAGTAGATAGAAAGAAAGTTAAAAGTGAACCCCTCTGTGAAAAGCAGCTGCATTAATTCATACTATTAATTTGACCCAGAGGTAATTATACCAATCCCTGTTTTTTTTTTTTACCCTACCGACCCAGGAGCCCCAGCTGATGCTTACTTGTAGTCTTTGGTTGTGATTTTAATCCCCTCCAGTCATATCGACACTACAGAGAGAGTCTCATGGTCTGCCTTCAAATGTCTAACGTTATTCATTCATCGATTAGAGAGGAAAAATTTGTTTGTTGGCCGAGTCCACCAAAGCATTTTTACCCAAGGCCAGCATATTTTTTTTAATTCTTTGGGAATGAGAGCACTACATATTTTACGCTACGATGCAGACACCAGCAGCATGATAAAGCGCTAAGCGTTTGTTCTGTGCTGCACGTTTAGCTTCTAGTTTCTGAGCTTCAAAAGTTGAAAATTGTTCACTGTGCTTGTCACTGTCACTTTTTACTTACCCATCCATCATGGTGGTGGAGGAACAAATACCACAGAGACCAACCATCACATCTTACGTGCATCTTAAGTGCTGAACAACAACAATGGAGGAGAAATATGTTAATATACTGTATATACTGTATATTAATATGTTTCCTGTCATGAACCCACGCAGACCAGTGGGTCCATCTTCTCTCCCTATGTGCTTCAGCCTTCCCCTCATCCAGAGCAAGTACTCTTAATTATTATTTCCGCGTATATTCCATATCATAGCAACCACACGCAACCAAACCAAAGCATTACACATGAAAAAAACACTTTGCTCTTGAATACTTCCAGCTGGGCGTTTCCTTGGAAGCACCTGGCGTTTTGAGCTGGGAAAATGGCTTTGGTGGACACGGGGTCTAAATCAGCATGACCTCAGTAAAAATGTATAGATGAGGGCACGACCCAGAGCACATCTGGATACAGCCAAGACTAGAAACATTTGATGTGAAGTCCCAACATAAGACTCAGTATCATGAGTTGAGAATAATTCTTTTAAAAGCAACATTAGGAAGGAAGTCTTTGAGACAAACTCTGGTGTACCAGCTTTATATGCAGTCTAAGCCCCCTCCTGTCTGTTTTTATGTTGTGTATTTCATTTATTTTGTCAGCATCAGTAAGTAAAATTTTGTCTGTATGTTCATATATGAATGTATATGAGAATTGTGTGTTTGTGGGAGTATACTGTATGTATGGTATACTCACATCTTTGCTCGTACAAATCCAAAGTCCATTTGGTCCTAGGACGACATTTCCTACCTTGAATGGTGAAGGTTTTGTCTGTAAAACTTGAAATTATTAGTCATATATTCTATACAACTGCACGTTGAATATGATGGTAGGAATCCAAGAAAATCATTGAAATATGATAAAGCTGTGAGACTTTGTTGATTTGTATGGACAAACACACAGAAACATACAACAAAACCGAGGGGGCTTAGACAAATCTCGCAATGTAACCTCACAGATAGACATTTCATTTGTATATTTTAGATTCCTTCTGTTGTTTTGTGTTGTACTTCCTAAAGATCCTGGCTCTCAGTCTGGTCTTTATTATAGCATATTGTGTTGTCATTTCCTGCCCAGACTGAAAATCAACTTCCTCTACAAGGATCAAAAGTCACACTTCAAATTCATTAAACCCTTAGAACACTGATGTTATCAGTGTCACCTCTTTCTTTGTTTACATTAAACCACTTACGATCACTGGCCTTTCTTTCTCACATTTTCTGTCCTCTGTTTTCTTTTCATGTCATTTATCTTAAGTTTACTGTCTTTCTGTTCAGTTTACTTCAGTTTGCTTGTTGGATCTCAGCGCTGTGAAATTCTTTATTGTCTTTATGCGACTGCTTATTATGTTAGGAGAAGGTAGGTCGCAGTGTGTCTGGTGCAACATACTTGTGTAAGCTCCCACCACACTTTGTGAGGGTTGGCTTCATGACAAGTAGGAAGTTGCAAACAGCCTTCTAAGGGTTGTGATGTCTGTGTGCTGCTGTTCTGCAGCGCTGTAGATTATTCAAAAGATTCAGGAAGGAAAAGTACAGCTTTGTCTGGCTTGCTGCTCAATGCACCAGTGTCAGGAATCAAAAATACTAACATTTGACATGACTGGAAATAAAAGGCAACCCTCAACATTTCAGACCACTCAAACTTTCTTCAGGGGCTTTTAAAAGTTTTGTCAGGGTTTTTTTCCTAATTAGAGCACAACAGAGGCAGAGTTTAGGACACTTCATACAGTGTCAGGATGATATCTCAAAAACCTAAACATACTTAGAAAATGTATTCTCGAATGATCGTCAAAACTTTCTGAATGTGATCATGTAATGTGTCAGATAAGCTCAGGAATATTTGCAGTTTCAGGGTGCTTTCAAACCTGCCCTGTGTGGTTCAGTTCAATCCACCTCAAGTTCATTTGTGCCCTAAGGGATGTAATGGTACACAAAAGTCATGGTTCGATTCATACTCCAGTTTAGGAGTCATGCTTCGGTGCGAGTTCAGTACACATGGAAAAAAATATGTATTAAAAGATATTTCATTTAATTTGTTTTGAACAGACAGTAATGCAAGTGTCAAAGACGGACAACATCCTCCTGCTGGGAACTGAAGTGAATTTTGCCCACTGACCTACAACGTCGGAAAGTGAAAATACAAAATGCGAATAATAATAAAAAGCAAACTTGTGCATCCAACTGCGGTGTTGTATTTGCACTTGCCTTAGGGTGACTGACTTTCACGCTAATCCACCTTGTCCACTTGTTGTTGGTACGTCAGCATATGTAGTTAATGGCATATGGCTATCCATGACAGTTTGGTACAAATATACAAGCCATCACAGCCCTAATAGTGAGTCATATTATGTCCTACATCAGCCCTAATAAAATAGATCAAAGATGATGCCTGTGTTCAGATATTTTAGTTAAAAACAGCAGTGTTGTGAGTTGTTTTAAGTGTTTGGTGTCAGTACTCCAGCTTCTACTTTGTGCTTCATTGACTTATTATCACTACCAATCACTTAGGGTCTGACCTGCATGTAAAAAAAATTCCCTGTACTTACACCCTGCCTAACCCCAGTACTGTGCCTGTGCTGTGTTACACTACAAACTGTGTATATGCGTACAGTTATTAGTGTGCATATATCTGTTGCCGTTTAGATGGATGTACACGTGTTGTCTGTGTGCATGTGTGTATACACAAGAAGATTTAGACTAAAACTGACCTCTAGAGAACAGCAGAAGTACCTTGTGTTTGCACTCATGTACGTTCTGGTTCCCAAGCTACAAACACGTTCTGACTATTTCTTGTATTTCTCTCTCCTTGTTACCAATCTTTCTTGATTTCCCATCCCTGTCCTCCACCCTTTTATGTCCTACAACTTCCCTTCTGTCCATCTTTCTGTCTGTCTCTCTCTTAATCTGCTTCTCAGCAGCAGGTTCAGGTTCCCACCCCGCAGCCCACTGCAGGACCCCCTCTGATCCCTGCCACCACCCAGCCAGCTCCTCCTGGGACCTCCCAACAGGTGAGACAGCCTTTCTATACATCCAAACTTCCCGTCTCTTCTCTTGTTTCATAACTTTTCACCCACTTCTAATACCACATCCCCTTAAAGTCCAAACCCCATATAGATGAAATGCAAAAATAACTCGCCCCTATTTTTTTTGTGCTTATACAGCAATAACTCGTATGTCGGCTTTCTCTTTGAAGTGCCTTTGCTCGAAGGCAACCACTCCCACAGAGCTGGCACTTTGCCCGCAGTAATACCACAGTCTTTGTGAAGACCTGCGTTTGCCCCCAGCACAAACTACTGCGATGAACTAATTGCAGCCCTAAACTGATTTGATTGAGCATGAAATTGGATGTTAATCAGAGATCAAATGTTTGTTGTCAGAAAAAGATGGAATGTTTGAACTTTTCTTTCTGAACCAGCAAAACAGATGTTCTGCCATGATTACTTTCACCATGTTTACATAACAGTCCAAACCTCAATATTGCATTGACAATTTACATACTTTTTTTTTTGTAATGTTTCTTATCATTAAATTAACATTACAGGGGATGCAATATAACTGAATTTATTAGAGGAAATTGATTTTCCCAGCTGGAATTTGAGGTTATTCAGGACTGTGAACTGCACTCGCTAAAAAAGTACCAAACCTGAAAAGGATATTGGTTATGTTTATATTTATATATCTAATAATTCCCTATCTTCTTTCCTGTCTCTCTGCCTCATACACTTTCTCTCTCTCCAGGTTTCGTCAAGTCACAGTATTACATCAGTTCAGAGCCCCACACACTCCTCTCTGTCGCAGGCGTCTTCACAGGTACATGAAGTAGCACCGCTAATTGAAATATACTGTATATGTAACATAATACTTAATGAACACACTCCTAATGCACACAAGCTGGCGCTGGTTCTTTGTAGACAGGTTCAGGATTTATATTAGGATCACCATACATGTCTGCATAGATCTTTAGCAACACACACACTAAGCTTCTCATACATAATACAGTCGTAATTATGTGCACTTAAACGTTTGCACACAGATCCTTAAATAGAATCTGATGTCTATTCAATAAACACTGAGTCATTATAGTGCAGTCCTCATAAACATACGTCAGGGTTCAGGTTCCAAACAACTCTCTGTTATGCCTCATTTCCACTGTATGGTACGACACGGTGCTACTGAACTCGCCTTGCTTGACTAGAGACCAACATATCCACCTTAATCTTAAGTTATTTGAAGTCCACACTGATGTGTAGTCATGCCAACAGACCTGTTTAAGAGTGGAGCCAAGGGAAGTAAAAACAAACTATGATGACAGGTGGTATTGAGAAGACGTATCAATTTAGAATAGTCCTGACAGCAGTGTCTGTCTTGTCTATAGCACTCGCCATTGTTGTTATTACTCCCATTTGGTTCTAGTGCACCACTTGACAATGCTTAAAAGAAGCTTGATGATGGGGTTAGTCCCCTTGTGGTGCTGATGGGCCGTTCCTTATTTCAATCAAGAGACCACTGTTTCATGTCATGATGCCAGACGAATCATTCAACTTGGAGGAATGGGCAGATTCAAATGTGTTGAACCAGGCAAGATATTACCAGATACTCGTCACTTGTTTTGGTACCACCTTGGTCGAGGTTCCAAGTGAGCTCAGGCATTCTCAGAGGGTAGAGTTAAAACAGACATGGGACATCCTGCACAAACCCAAGATTTTTTACATAGCCAATCTGCCGTCAATAGCGACTGCAATTTTTGTATTCACTCGATTTGAAATGGCAGTCTGCATAACTATGCTGGAGGAAAAGGAGACATTCTTCTATTTGGTAGCTGGTGCAAGAATTCAGCAAGTGTTGCATTGAAGGTCATGTCAGGGCAGTTTCACGCAGCATTGCTATAGCTGAGAGTCCCGCCTACACTTAGTGGGTATTTTAGACAGTGGAAAACCAAATAAAGAAAAAGGGCCAATTGCATAAAACACCTTAAGTTAAGATTTTCCTTGAAGTCCAAGTTAAGGTTTCCTCAAAATAAAACTGGTTGCACAAAACATTCTGAAGTCGTCTTCTTAAGGTTTCCTCAAAATGTTTGCCCAAATATTTATGGTTTTCTCTTTGTTTTATACTTGAGAGATCCCTAGAGCATTGCACAAAAGACCTTAGCAACCAAAGCAAGGTAGAAAAAAAACTTAAGGTACCTCTGACTATATTAACTGCAACGTGATTGTGTTTATGGTGATGAATGGAAAAAACTAACAGAAGGCTCTGAGACCAGGAGAACCCGATGGATACGCTTTCAATTTTACACTTACGACACTTTAGACTTGACGTTGCAGTTTCTTCCTACAATTGTTTTCTGTTTTCTGGTATTTGGGGATCAAATATACTTTTTATTGTGTGCTTTCTGATTGTTTTTCTCCAGAAGTATAATATTTTCCTCCTCTGACCAATGTAGTTTTTTGTTTTCTTTCATTCTGCCATTTTTTCCACTATCTAAAGATAAGCCAACTTTGTGAGACGATAACAGGCATTACAAGGGGTTTTTTTTTCAACTAATGACATCTTTTAAGGGATTCTGTGCAACTGTCCCTCAGCTAAGGAGAAATTAAGCCTTAAATGCCATACTTAAGGAGAAAACTTAAGATGTTTTGTGCAACCAGTGCCTGGCACTAAAAGTGAGTCGAGTCCAGTCCAGTTGAGCCAAATCATACAGTACAGTGGAAATGCAGCATTAGTGTTGTTTCCCTATACACTCCATTGTAGGTATATTTGTACATGGAAACGCACATGGACACACACACACATTTACACACACCTATGTGTTACTATTGCATGTTTTGCTTGTCTTGAATTGCTTATTTTTTCACTGTAAACTTCTTCTTTGTCAGCTCAGATTGTTTCTTCTATTTTTCTTTCCACTCTCTGGCTCGCTCTTTGGCATGCTGCCTGCACTTATCACCGGGTTTGTTTTTATGTGTGTTTATACATGCCTGCTTGTCTGTCTGTGTGCATGTACGTGTACTTGTACGCTTGGTGTGTGTGTTTAGTTGTGTGACCTCAGCCCGTCTCCCAGTATAGAACATCTTTATCTTTTGTACCAAGCTGCTCAGCTAGCTCTGGTTAAGGTACCCTTATGTATCACAGTGTATGCAGATGCCCTTGTGTGTATGTAAGTGCTTGTGTATCTGCGTGATTTGATTAGTGATTGTTCTGACGTCCCTCTTGTGCTCTTTGGATACACGAGCTCCGTCTTTTGTTGATGTTAGTAGTTCTCCTTTGTCCACCCCAGAACCAACCATCCTACTAACCATCTGATCAAATGACTTGACTTGAAGTAGCATTTGGGAGTAGGTTTGTTTTTTTTTTTTTTGTTTTTTTTAGTTGGTCTTTGTGTTTGTCTCGTGATGCAACACACAGTCCTGTCACGGTTTCACACTATTGACAGGTGGCTGTAAGCAATGTGCCAACAGAAGCAGGGAGGAAGGAGACTGCTAGCTTGTAAACACGGATGTAAACCTTTGTGAAACATTGCCTTTTGCAATGTGGAAAGAAGTGCATTTGACGTATTTCTTAGACCTCTAAGACAAACACACTGTGGGTCTCATGAAATTCATGAAATGTTAGCAAATCCGTGAGTAGATTTGCACATATAAAACCTCGGTACTAAAAATCTACTCTAGATTCAGGAACGCGATGGAAAACTTGGATTTGTAGGCTCGTGCGTATGTTCATGAACAACAACAATTGTCGATTGACAGCGCAATCCCACTTGTCAGCAAGTGGCATAGATCCCTGCCCGTGAATAGCCAGTGACCGCCATATATGGAGGTGATAATTACCGTGGACAGGTGCATCCTTTGACCTGCGAACATGGAGCAAACAAAGAAAGAGAGAGGGAGAACAAGAAAAACTCATCTAACGCTGAGATTGAACTTATTTTAGGTGAAGTGGGTTTGAGGAAAAACATTTTATTTTCTTTTGTTAGTAGTAATGTGACAGGGACAGGTAAATCAAAGGCCTGGAAGGAAGTGACAGGTGCAGTTAACTCTGTTATCTGTGGCAAGAATCGTCCAAGAAGTTAAATGGCAATTTATGTGCATTTCTTACTTGCACAAGCACTATGAGCAGTCAGAAGCAGGTGTACATTTTGTTAGTACCTGCTACTAACTATTGATGAATGCTGAAAGACACTTAAATTTCCTTCTGCCAACAGTTTACATACAAATTCATTCTGCATGAATAAGACCCAGTGTCTGTGAGGTGAATGTAGACTTGCCGCAGCACAGCTCCTTAAATCACTTTAAGGCGCAGCATGAGAAAACATTTGTCTGTAGGTTTCTAATCCTGTGTCTCCATGATGTTAAGAGAACTTGCTTGCTCTTCCACTCCCCATAAAGCTGTACATTGTCCGTAGAGATCTGAGTTGTCTATGGTTGCATGATCTTAAGAGTCGTGTGTGTCTTACACAGTCATCCAGTCACAGAGTTTGTTGTTTAATTTGACATGCCGTCACTAATAGGCTTGATGGATGTTCCAGTTGTCTTGCTCGAGGAATTGTTTGTGGAAGGTCAGTAATGGGTCAGTGAGCTATGGAAGGCTCTTTCTCCTGGTGTCTTTATTTGAACTTGAAATCCGGAGCGCCAGACTCACAAGCTTTTTTCTCCTGAGGCACATCTGAAGCCTTTAAGGTGAACCAACAGTTAAACTAAAGACCATCTTTAGCTCACTGTTCCATTACGAAGGCGACTGACGTTGACTCTGTCTGTGCTCATCACATCTGATCATTGCCGGGGTTTATCTACTTCCGATCCTCCCTTTGACATTGCTCCCTCCCTTTTCCTGCTTCCTATCCTCTGCCTTATCCACCTTCTTCTTTCTCCTTTCTTTTTTCCTTTCCTGCCTCCTCACCTTCCTCCTTCCGGCCCTTCCTCCTCTTCTCAGCCCAGCGTAAGTTCGTCTACCGTTTCCTCGGCGACCCTGCCCTCTCCGTCGCCGTCCCTCCCTGTTTCCATGCCGGCAGCGGCCGTGGCTTCCCCTCCCTCTACTCTGCCACTCCCTGTCAGGGTGGTGCCTACTATTGTTTCCCCTCCTTCTCCTCCTCCTCCCCCTCCTCCTCCTCCTCCTCCTTCTCCTCGTGTGCCCACACCGGTTCCTCAGCCATTGGCCACCGTGGTGCCAATCATCAGTGTAGTCACCGCCCCGCCTGATAATGTGATGGAAGCCCTGCCCCAGGTACCAAGCTGATGTAGGCTTGTGAAAGCTGAATGCTCTAGGTCGTGTTTTAAATAGTATTGTAGAGCCTGGGATCATTAGTTATAACTTTTAACATTGTTTTTATGAATTCCTACTTGTCCAAGATTTGTATTTGAAAGGCAGGATGGACTGCAGATTAGGATGCAAGAACATTTTCATATTCTTACTCTAAAACTGTTTTTCTGTGAGGTTTGTTCATACAAGTGTACAAAGACAGATTTACTAATCTCTTTTAACTTGGTGGTAATTCGTTGTTTTCATGCCGCCTGTTCATGAGGACGTCTGCGTCTGTTGATGTTTCATTCACAAAAATGTCAGTCAAGAGTAAATCAAAGAATGTGACACTGCAGGGCTTCAAGTTCTGCTGTCAGAAATCAGATTTAGCAGTTTCTAGAATGGTATTAGAGAACCCTAAAAACATTAAATATTAAGAGTGCAGCTGTCACAACGTGTCATTAGCTCAGCTTCATACTGTGACAGTAATAAAGAGGGAATGGTTTCAAATGTTAGATGCTAAAAAACTGAAGCAAAGCGTTCCGTGCCTCATGTGAGAGGTAGTCAAGTTGACATGACACAGCAGTATTAGATCCGAAAATACAGTAGGCTACAGTAGGTGTTGTTACTCTCTCAGTGCAACAGAATATCAGGTGTGAATCTGATTGATCTGAGCAACATTGTTTTCAGATGATGTCTCAGCTGTTTAGCCTATTACTCAAACTAAGGCTCTTGATCCATATTTGCAGCCGTGTGTTACTGTAAGTTTGGGCTGGGCGAAATTAGATATTTTTTTCAGCAAATACCTTGGAATCGACATTGCAACCATATTATAGGGCTTACACTTGGTGCTTATACCGATAGTACTGTATATTTACTAGGGATGCAAGATATAGGATTTTTTGACGGTATCCGATGTGCAAATATGTAACAAGTCATTTGACCAATAACTGAAACCGATATCAGTATATCCACTTTTTCCCCACCTAATTTTAGTGATCATGTTATATATGCATACACTTATTGAGATGGTGCACCAGCAGATGGAGACATGCAATACAATACTTTTCAGTGTATGTAATATTCACTCATTGTGGAAGGTAAGAAAAAGCGTGTTTGCCAATTCATTAAAGCCAAAATCATCCAAAACCAATGACCGATATTACCATGCATCCTTAATATTTTTGCAGTGAGATTTTTGACAAGTGCGTAAACGCAAATAATAGAACAGCTAGAACAGTCTTTTAAGTTCAGAAAATGACATCACTTTACTGTAATACAGCCTTGAAAAACCAGGAAAAGACAACACTATGGGTTTTACAATATCCAAAATCCAAGACACTATGGAGGCTCATACCACGATATCAATGTACTATTGATAAATTGTCCTGCCCTATTGTAAGTGGTACTGCATTAGTGTTGCCATGATACTGGAATTTCAACTTTGATACAGTACCTTGAAAAATACAGATTTTTTTTTAATAATGTGTTCGTAACCATGGGGAAAAAATGGACATTTATTTAACATTTTTATGAGACGATAAATATAACAGGGCTGAAACATGACAATGTAAACCTTTCTTTTCTTGGCTAGTAGCAGAGAACAGCAGAATGACCTTAGTAAACATCAAGAATAAGAGAGAGTGAGGGAGCAAAGCTGGTAAAGTGTACTAATACTGCGAAAAATGAGTATTCAAAATCAACCTGTATTGATAATCACTGTTTTTGACAGCACTATACTGCATTTACAGCAGTGCTGAAAATTTGATGATTTACTGTTAATCTACATAGAATAACCAGCATGGTGATTCATGTTGAGTAACTTTTGTGGCTTGGTTTGTAAAGCAACACTGATTAACTTAAAAAAAATCACAATCAGGCAGTAACTGTTGGAAAAGATTACCAAATTGGTGTGATTTTGCTGAGCCAGTGAAATATTAAAAACATCTGCAAAAACAGTTTTGATTGGTCTACAAATAGATGATGTCTAATAGAATCTATCAGTCGCTGGTCCAAGTGTAAGAGTCAGACCATTTTACAGACCTTAATTAGGGTTGCATGTGTTATTGGAGAAACTGAATGACCTATTTCTCTTCTGTGGCTGTTCTTGCTTCGCTCCTTTTTTTCCATGCTCTAGTTTAACTGTTGTTCGGCCTTAGAGTGTTCTGTATTATTTAATTTGGATAAATACTTATTACTTTACAATCTAGTTAGTTTCTCTCCTACTTTTTCCACTTCGCTTATATGTCATGCTTTCGTGCTGTATTTTCTTCCCCTAAAAAAGTCTGGTGTTGGTGTTGATAGCAGTCATATCGACTGTGTGTGTGCGTGCATTTTCATGTGCCTGTGTGTGTTTCAGTCGGCCTCTCAGTCTTCAGAGCTGTCCCAGTTGCAGCTACAGCCACCTCAAGTTCTGTCATCCATAGAGAGGTAACGAATGCATGCACAATCAAACTCACACACACAATCACATTTAATCTTTGTGATGCCGCCTCTCACTCAGTGCCTATTTACCTCCTTCTCCTTAATTAAATTCGGCCTCTGTTTCCCCTCCGTGCCTCAGTGGCCACTCTGAGATGTCAGGTCTGAGTGACGGCAACGAGGGAGGAGGAGGTCGCCACGAAGGGCGCTCCACCAAGCGACACCAGAGGCGTTCTGTGCGAAGTCGCTCACGCCATGAGAAGCTCTCCAAGGCGAAACTCAACGTCCTCAATGTAATAGCACATCCCATAAATCCTATAAAGTTATAATTGCACAATAAATCCTCTCTTGTGTTGCACAGCAGTTGGTATTTATTGGTGGATAGAGAGTTATGAGTGGCAATAAAAGTAATGAGCGACATCTAATTGAAACACTCATCTGTTTTCAGGCTTTCTCCTTCTTTCTAACTGTAGTTTTATTTCTCTAAGTGTTTTTACGTGTTTGTACGTGTGCTCTATTTTTGTAGATCTCTAACATAGGAGACAGGGTAGCAGAGTGTCAGCTGGAGACCCACAACAGGAAGATGGTGACCTTCAGGTTTGACCTGGATGGAGACAACCCTGAGGAGATTGCCCAGATTATGGTACACACTCTGAGTTCATTTACTCTCCCTCCAACTGTAATAATATTTTAAAGGGGGCCTATTATGTTCATTTCCAGGATCATACTTTAATTTAACCAACAAAGGCAATTATTCAACTTTGTAACAAAATAAGTCCTTGATTCAGACCAAAGCAAGACAACTCTAGGTCTGAAAGCAGCCTAAGGAAAAGCATTGTAGGTCCCCTTTAAAATTTCTACACAAAGGCTGGAATATGCTTCACATGCCAGTGTGAGTGCTATCTACTCTTAGTAACCAAAAACCACTGAAATACACATAATTGCTGAGCTCTTGTCCTTGTGCTTTCATTGACAGAGCAGTCAACAGGTTCCCACAGGAGCCAAAATTATACCTTTGTGGCCACGCACTGGCACAGGAAGCATAACCCAGACAGTGGTTTTGTTCTTGTTGCATATTATACACACACATTCTAATCTGACTGTTTTCACTGCAGGTCCAGAGTGAGTTCATCCTGGAGAGTGAGAGGGAGTCGTTCATTGAGCAGGTCAGAGAGGTGATAGAGAACGCAGATGAGAAGGGTCTGGAGAGAGATGCAAACAGCCAGGTAAATACAACACCCTCTATCGTGGCTTTTCTTCATGTTTTCAGGGGTGGCTGGTTTCTGGTAGAAAAATGCTAAAATAGCCGCTAATGTACACACCTTTATTTCTCGACACCATCTATCTTCCAGTGTAAATTCATGTTTTGTTGTTGATCGACAGATGGCAGGTGATATGGCGCAGCAGATTCCTGTTATATCTGTCCCCATGCCAGGTAAAAATAACAAAATATAAAGCCTTAAAATAACAACAGGCACCAGTTTGAGTACCAGCAGGGCACCAGGGCGGCACATGCAACCATAAAACCTGACTGTAACTGTCTGTGTCACTGAGTTCCTGCAAAATCTGTAAACAGGACAGAACTTCCACACCGTGATTTACCATATTTTCTCTGTAAAGCTTCAAACATAGCTGTGTGTAGAATAGAAATACAAATAACAATGCTGTGTATCGACAGACATGCCTCCCAGTGCAACAGCACAAGTGGTCCACTCAGCAGGTCGGAGGTTCATCGTCAGCCCCGTACCTGAAGCCAGGCTGAAGGAACAAATGTTTCCTACGTCTCCTCCTGCCCCTGCACATCCAACTGAAACAGGTAAGGATCGTGTGTGTCTTGTTTTTGTTTCCAAAAAAGTATAGTGCAGCTAAGGTTTGTGTACAGCCTTTCCACTAATGATCTCTAGTGTTTCCCTGAAAAAATTGGGGCTTTAAACAAATTATATTTGGATGGATTGTTATTGTTTTGAGGGCCAAAAAAAAGAAATATTAAGATAAGGCCGAGGCTGTAAAAAAAAAAAAAAAAAAAAAAGAGTTCTGCAATTTCATTTCAAACACACACACACACACACACACTCTAATGCACATTAAATAATTGTGTACTTTGTCACACACACTCATCAGATTAAGCTGTAATGCTTTTAGAGGAAATTGCTCAAGTGTTCTGTCCAAATGCAATAACACACTGGCATTTATTTAATTTGATACCACAGGACTGTGATACTCAGCTTACAGCCTGTGGGCCAAATCCGCCCGGCGATCCTTTTCCAATCAACAATGAAAATAAGTTGTTTCAGTTGTTTCGGAAATTTGTTTTTGTGTTTGAAGTGCATGAAAAAGCGTCACAATAGAAGTTGTTCATCCAAAATAAGGTGCCAGGGGAAGATACCCTGGACGCCCCCCGACAGAGTTCAGGCTAAGCCCCAAATGTCCTTACATCCTAGAAACAGCCCTGTGTGTGCATGATCTGTGCAGGGCTGCTGCGACTGGATTTAGCTCTTAGCAAAGATAAGTTAAGACATCAAATGTTGAAGGGTTGAAAACAGACAGTTCAGTAATTAACTGGCTCCTGGCCTCCTGACATTATGCAAAACAAATTCAGTATCCTTGCCTTAGGATCCCCTTGTAGAACACTGGAATATTAACAGCTGTGTCCTTCATCTGGATGTTGCGTGTATATTAATAACATATCAGAACTACCTTTTTCATTACGTAATGTCCAAAATAATAGTTTTTTTTAATATGAAATAACTAAAGCAGTTGCTTAGTCCTTCCCAATTTTCTGAATAACGCAAAAGGGATCCAGTGGCATATTTTGTTACCAGAGGGAAACCACTTGGATAAATCCAATCAGAACCACTAGACTTAAGATAGACAACCGCATAAGTGGTTAACCCTGTTTAGCACCACAGTAAATCCTAAATGTTTCTCAACAAGCTAAAATTGACAGTTAGTGACATACCTGCCACAAGAAAGCCGTCTTTGTAACCCAAAATCGCCTCTGAAAGATTTTTTTAACCGAGTTTGGAAGTACTTGTAGGTCAAAGATCAGGACACACGTTGGGGATTGACACAGTGTCTCTTTTTTCCAGTTCCTCTAGCTTCAGCTCCAGCTCCATCCCACACTCCCGGCCAAGGTGTTGGGTTGTCCCAGTCTGCTGGAGCAATCAGCTTACAACAAGCCTTCTCTGAGCTCAAACAGAGCCAGACTCAGCTCGATACTGGACCCAGCACCGCCCCACCTGCCATCCATTCCACCCACCCTCCTCTGCAGCCTGCAGTAGCGTCTATCCCTGCACAGGCTAGCACAGTCAGTCCTGCTGCTGATCCCACTGCTGGACTTGTTCCCTCTAATTTAAACCAGGCACAGGAGCAGGTCTTGGATGCGACTCGTTCTCCCCCTTCGTCCTCCTCGACCCCCTCCTCTATGCCTACTGTGTGTCTCAGCCCTCCTTGTTCCTCGTCCCCTCCTCCCACTGCAGTGAACCAGTCCATCCTTCAGTCGCAGGCACTTCCACAGGCTGTGTCCCAACCCCAGGGACAGGTGCAGGTCCAGGGGCAAGCACAAATCCAGCCCCAGGCTTTCACCCAGCCTCAGGCTCAAACTGTCTCTGCTGTCATTGCTACTTCAGTTCCCTCTACTCTACTACCTGCCAGCATCCCCCCAACAATGCTCACTTCCCCTCCTCCCAGCCAGGCTCTTCCTCTTGTATCCTCCCCTCCCTCCTCCACTCTTCAAGCCAGTGAAGTCTGTGCCGATCATCCTTCAGTCTCTTCCACCTCCTTCTCTACTCCTTCCCTCTCCTCCACTGTCATCCCCACCACTGCCATCCCAGGCCCCCAGCTCACTCCCTCCACCGCCATCTCCCACTCCACTCCACCTCCCTCCACCTCCTCTGCTGTGGGGCTCCAGCCAGTGACTACCAGTGTTCCCTCAGTCCAACCGACCTTGGTCCACTCCCAGCCGCAGACGGCAGCCCTGCCTGGGCAGACGCACACACACTGTGGGGAATGTGATGCAAGGTAAGAGATGTTCACTTTATTAACTTATTATGACTCGGTACTGACTAAAATGTGTCTGTAGCATGGCCTGTATGAAATAATGGAAGTATCCACCATGATGTCAGCCATTGGTTTGTGGACTCCCAATTTGAAGCCTTGAATTTGGCCGTTGCCGTCCTGCATTTTTGGAGCCAGAAGTGACCAAATTTGGACGAGAGGGTGGATTAACCCTAACGCTAGCTGCTAGCATAGTTAGCGCAGCACATTTACAGTTATGATTGGAGCCACCCTCAAGTGGCCATTAGAGTAACTACAGTTTTTGGCACTGCCATGTTGGCTTCATTTTTCAGCCAAAGTTGCCACTTCGTTTCTAGCATAAGTGCTAAAGCTGGCATGGATTGCAAGCTCTCCTTTACGTACTCTCTGATCAGACAGTTTCTGATTTAAACCGTAATTTTTCCAGTTCTAGATCTTGTAATTCTCGTACAGTTGCTTGAGTCATACTTGAACTCTTATTTTTGTATGTAATAACAGTGTTGGTTCTGTGTTTGTGTTTTCGGTAGACATTTCTCGTTGGTTTAAAGTGAGCAGGTCTCACTTAGAAAAATGTGTCATGACGTCTGTGTACTTATCAGGATTTGTCCAGTTAAATTTTCAGAGGCTGTAGGTAAGTCACCAAACACTGATTGATATGTTTCCCAGGTGTGAGGCATTCACCGAGTCCCAAGGCAAACCTGACGACATCCAAGCTCTGGAGAAGAAGCTGCGGTCTCTCTTCATGGATCTCGGCGGAGGGGTGCCGTCCACCCAGGGAGACATCTTAGCTGCTGACCCTGCCTCCGGAGCCTCCGTGGCAGGTACCTCGTCCCCAATGGGCCCCTGCTCTACCTCCAGCACATCTGTCACCACACCTGGCTCCAGCCAGTCGGTCAATCCTCCTCAACCCCCCTCAAGCCTGTCACTGGGGTCACCTGCTCCAATCCAGGGCCCTGGAACACCGATATCCACCCCTGCACCAATTGGTATGTAGATGGATATATGTGTTTCTGCATACGTGGTCGTGTCAGTTAACCCGTGTTTTGATAATGCTGCTTACCGACTTTGATTCCAGTCTCTTCAGTCATCCCTGCTTCATCCTTTGGCCAGACCACTCCATCCAAAACTCCTGTATCCAGGGTACCGGTGAGTGATTCAGCTTTGCAATACTAGTTATTTATATCTAGTTAAAGCACTAGTCATTTTATTATTTAGTTAATTCTGTGGTCAGCTGAGAAACTGCTCAGGTAATTTACAGTACTACACTTTCAAAGGTTATACTGTTTCTGTTCACTCTCCTTATCACTCATCTGGCATGAAGATTTCTTTTTAACATTCTCCACAACGAACACTATTCTTGTAACCTCCTCTACAAATCTTTTCTCTCTCATTTCTCCCACTCTGTCTTTACATCACCTCTCTGTCTCTGGGATTAGGCCAGTTCTCCTCCTTCAGAACTCCTGCCATCCTTCCCTGGACCTTGTCTAATACAGGTGTTTTATTTTTTGCTCTTTGTCAGAGTCTTGTTTCAAATGCAATGAAACACTGTGTGCATACTGATTCTGCTGCGTCTGTTTTGTTTGAATAGTGCTGCTTCTGTATAGTGCTTATTGAATACTTTGATAGCTTGTGATACCCTATATGACGAGACATTGAAAGGAAACTCAGACATTATGTTTCATCTCCATCATGAGCCCATCTTACTTCAAAAGAAGATTACTTCCTACGCAGCTGAAAACAGATCAGAATAAATGACAGTGGAGCTCAACAATGTAACATCAAATAAATGCATTCAACTACAAAGGAATCCCGATACTTTTACTTTAAATGGAGAGTAATGGTAGATAATAAGAGAAAGTAGGACCAGAGAGAAGCTTTTTAAGAGACATGGACAGAGAGAGACAGAGGCTGTAGGCAGACAGGCTGTGGACCGGGTACCTCAAGGAAGAGACAACATCAAACTGACTCTGATTTCCAGACTGTTTTGTTGTGGCTGTGAACGCCGCCTTCTAAGAATAGTCCATCCATGTAACCACTGAACAGTGAGATATGACTTGTAGCTCTTTTATTAAAAATCCGAGCTGCCAAGTCACCAGCATTCCCTTCTTGTCCCTTACGTAACTCTCATGGGCGAGACATGTCCTGTTCGATTAAGATAATCCCGCTGCAGTCGAAGCTCACGAGGGATTTGATTTTAATGATTTATTTTTTCATTTCAGTCAAAGACCCCCTCCGGTTAAAACCAAGTCTTTGCCTTGTTAACACGTCCATATGGTGTTTTTTATATTCTACAAAACATATCATGAGGGAAATAAGCAGTTTAGAGTGTTTCTGCCTTGAAACGTCAGTGTACTGATGACAGTCTCAGAAAACAGAGACACACAAATCAGCTTCACTATAACTCGCAACTCTCACAGACAAACACTTGTCTTTATCTGGACACATTTTTCCCACAAATACAACATGCTAACATTATTAGCACAAGCCTATGGCATTTTACATCGCATAATTTAGCCTAGCAGCTAGCAGACTTTTCCTCTACTCATATGAAGCCACGGACAACAGCAACATTTAACAAAAGTAAAGTAAGGTTCACTGACAAAACAACTGTCACACTAAACACATTTTTCAAACAAATATAACATGCTAATTATTAGCACAAGCCTATGGCATTTTACATTGTATGAATTAGCCTAGAAGCTAGTGGACTTTTCCTCTGCTCATATGAATCCAGGATAAATCACACACAAGACTTAAAATGTTATTTTTGTGGAGGCTTTATTGTCTTCACAATTTATTGTTTCTTATCTGTGAAATTAAAGTAAACAAAAGCTTTGTTACCACTGAGGGAAATGGTTTCAGCTTACAACAACGGACAAGAGGTCTAAGTCGCCGCAACGTGTAGTTACATCTCTGGGGAGGTGCACGTCAGGCTGCTTCAGTTCAACGCAGAAGTATAAATCCTGCGTAACACCTCTTCCAAACATATAGTAAGTGAGCGAACTCTGGCAGATGGAGCACCAAAAAGAGTCCTGGTGTACTACAAACAGTAATATCATTCATCATTCAGGGAGCCTATCAAGCACTGAGCAAGCCTAAACAACAGTTTGCTGTTGCTCTAAATAACAGGTTGGAGGTGTGCATTGCTTCGCCAAAATAGAGTTTTGGTTTTTCAAACAAATATCAAGTCGCTTAGCCTGGTCACTGACACATGGAGTAGGTTAGGACATCTTCACTGGGAAACAATGAAACAAGAAGATCTTTGCTCATTTGCTCGTTCGCATCATATCCAGATAGGAAGAGGTGTAACGCTACAGCAAAACGAGGAGGGCAGGGATACGTTGGCATATTTATGGGTCCGTGCATATGAAATGAGGCAAAGGTTTAGAGATACATCAAAGCCATTTTGAGGCATGAAGGGTTTTTCTAATGGAAAAACTTCTGACTGTGTCATTTGATGAACAGAAATGAGCTTTGAGGCATGCAGTCAGTGCCAGGAGAGCAACTTAAAATGCCAGGAGAACAGAATACCTTCTTTGCCTTCCACACCACTGTATCTGTGATTGTGTGTGTGTTGATGCAGGATAGAGGTCTGATTAAACTTGGGAGGAAAACGCTTTTTCTCATGTTCTGCCTTCTAAAATACACACATACTCATATCTGCTGAATGTCAGTTAAACAAATATGTTCCAGCTCTCATAACCATATATGTGTGCTTTAGGCTGCTCTGTGTTTGTGTTGCTAATCAACGTCAGTGGCTGATCCTGTGTGTGTCTCTAAGTGTGTGTGTTTGCTTATTCGTGTGTGTCTAATAGAGTATCTTTTCTTTTTCTAGTCCCAGCAGCCTTTAGAGGACCTGGATGCTCAGTTGAGGAGAGCGCTGAGCCCAGAGACTGTTCCTGTCAGCACACACACACAGGTAAACACACACGTTTGCATATTATGACATGGTATATACTGCTCTCATTCAATGACACTGCTCAGTTCTCACCCACTTCCTTCTCTCTTTATGCTGAACTTCAGGCCTCTCACGGTAGCATACCTTCAGTGGGACAGCCAAGTATGTATATTATTAATCTGTTAATCCATATATCTGTCTCTATATCTGTGTTTTATGTGTCTGTTTAATACATGTAACATCTGTCTTTCAGTTCCTTTCTCTCTGGAGGAAGCAACTGCTCCTCCTCATCCTGCAGGTGGAGTTAAACTGGGAAGATTTCAAGTAAGATTTCCCTCACACTAAAGACTAGAGCTGCTAATATTTGTCGAATAATCACTTGGTAGATCAACAGAAAATTAATTGACATCTAGTTTGATAACTGAATAATTGTTTTAGTAATTTTGCAGGGAAAACACCTTGTGTCATGCTTCTTAAATGTGTGAATTTGATGCTTTTCTTTGTCATACATGATAATAAACTAAATAGCTTTGGATTTTTCAGACTGTTGGTCGGATAAAACTACTATTTAAAGATGTCACTTTGGACTCTTTTGGCAAATTACATGAGGGATGTTTCAGTATTTTCCGACATATTATCGACAAAGTGATTACTCAAGAAAATAACGCCAAGTAAAAAGCTAAATATAAAGCTAAGTAATTGAAATGAAAATAGTGGACAGTGGAATTCCCTCTCTAATATCTATTTTTTGTTGCTGTAAAACAAAAAAATCAGCAAATTTCTCCTTTAAACAACTGTATTTATTCAAGTGTCTTACCAAAAACAAATTTTTACAAGATTACATTTGAACACATCATGATAACATTATGATTTACATTTGCCCAAGACTCATTTTCACTGAATAGAGCTTGACCGCATCATAATGTAGCTCAGTGCAACCTTCAGTCAGCAGTTAGTTGTGGTCACCAGCTGCTAACAGCTAACATTAGTACGTTGACAGTGAGTTTACTGCGTCCTTTTGTCTCGACGCCATCCTGGGGAAGATCTCTGTTCATCCCAAACACGCTTTCTGTTGTCCCTGAGATGACGTTAGCCATCTAGCTCTGCTTTTTAGCCTGCGCAAAATTGATGCGACACAACGGAAAAACATCGGCCACTGCCATCAGCACACGTCACCTTATTTGCTGGTAGGTCAATGGCAGCAAACACGGCGAATATCAACTGATGCTGATCAGCTGCCAATAAATCAGTTCATCCCTAATGTAGGCCTGAAAAGTCTATTATATACTTATAATTCCAGGTTGTGATCACTTCTGTGTTTCTCTGTGTAATCAAAATGATCAGCAGCTAAGTAAGACTGTGTGCCTGTTTCTTCTTCTCCGTGACATCATCCCTATTCCCTCACCCCTCTCACTGACTAGGTGTCATTGGCTGCTGAAGCACCTCCTGTCCAACGCCCGGCCTGCACTGAATCTTCCTCCACCACCTCCTCCTCCTCCTCGTCCTCTTCCTCCTCGTCCTCCTCCACTCTCTCCAGCCCAGAGAACACACTGCACAAGGACTCCTCGTCTCCTCTGAAAGGGGGAGGAGGAAAAGGAGGAGATGTTGTGGACGGACTCCCGCAGCGGATTCTGGGAGTGCCCCACCAGCCCTCCCCCCTCACCTCGCCCTGCCCCTCTCCTAAGCCCACCACGACCATCGGGCGCTTCCAGGTATTTCCTGTTTTTGACGAGGGGTTTCTTTGCCACATGTATGAACTGAAAAACAACCAGTCCTTCACTCCTTTGTTTGTCTAAACTTCTAGTCGTTGATTATTTCATCTACTGTTATTTCAGGTTACCACCAACACAGAGGCCCGTGTCGGTAGATTCTCAGTGAGCCGTGCCCAGGAGCAGAGCCTCGAGCCCAAGCAGACCCCTCCACCCACCACTGCCCAGGCTGCTAATGGACCCAGTAATCCTGTGCAGATTTTGAGTCCAGACTCGACTCATAAAGCCTCGCTTCCAAGTCTAAACAACAACTCCTTTAATAACTCCTACATTAGCAGTGACAATGACTCTGAATTTGAGGACGAGGACTTCAAACGGGAAGTCAGCCACCTCAGAGAAAAGTAAATTATCCCTCAGAGAAAGACACATTTGTTGTCCTATCAACACTCTCCTCTTTCACCTTATTAGGTTTATTTTGCTGTCTTCTTCTTCTGTGCCCCCAAAAATAGCAGGCTCCGCTCTGCTTCTCTTTTCTCCTCTTCCTCTTTCCTCGCCATCAAGAATGAGGTTAACCACCCACTTTCCTTCATTACTTCTCTCTCTTGCTTCTTCCTCTTTTCTTGAAAAAGGATGTTAAGCGCTTCCAAGAACACTTGGCCCTCCTCCCCCTCTACCCTCTCTTCTTCACCCTCATTATCTCTTTCTCTCTTTGGCCTGTCAATATTTTATTCCTCATATTTTTCATTCCCTCTTTGTACCACCAGGCACATGCGAGAGATCCAGGCCCTGCACTCCCGCCAGAAGGAGGAAATAGACCGTCTCTTCACCAGGCTGGGAAAGGTAACTCACCTCATCTACATCCGTACACATACTACAAACAGCATCTTCAACAATACGTAGCAAGCAAGCATTGTTTCTTTGGTCTTGGTGTAGGTTCCTCCACCTGCAGTGCTCCCTCCAGTGATAGGCTTGACTGGCAGGAGGCGACGGCCTACCAAAAGCAAATCCTCCAAATCGTCCAGAACCAGCTCCACACACAGCAGCAAGAGTCCATTACAGCCAGGTAGGCTCTTGTCTAAACATTCAGATCAAGAAGAATTGGTTCACCCAAAGTCCAAAGAAACAGGATTTCTTACTGGTTTCTGGTGGTAACTAGCCAAATAGTGGTTGATTTTAATTGTCCAGGATTTGAGATATCCATCTCTAAGATTTCTGCCTCCACTCCGACACAGTGGTGGTGATAACATTTGGTTTATGTTGCTCACAGTGTTAAATATTGGCATTTAAAGAAATACAACAGCAATGCTGTAGCACTCAAGACAGGTCCACTTTTTGAAGCTCTCAGCCCTCGTTTTTATCCGGTCTTGTCTCTTTATTGGACAAAGAGGACTCAGGATTTTATTTCAAGAACGTTCAAGACCCCAGCTGCAGGGCTATCACCTTATTGCCTGTCCCCAAAAAAGCATTGAATAAAGGTGGTTAAGTTAATTTTAGCTCCTTGGTATTTGTTTGTATGGTTTGCTCTCGGAAAACAATGGAAAATTCACACACATAAAGTTAAGTGTGGGACTCGCACTGATCTGGCCTTGTCTTGACTCAACCTCAACCCCTCAAAGTTAAGGTCTTGTCTCAGAGACAATATCTGAATCAACACTTTTTATCTAGCGCCATCTTCAGGTCAAACTTGAATTTATCCAAGACTTTGATTTGTGACCAAAAAACCTGCTAAACTAATGACGTCAACCTCCTTTGTCCTTGGTGCTAATTAGCAAATGTTAGCATGCTAACATGCCAAACTTAAATGGTAAATATGGTAAAGACTACTAACTAAACATCAGCAGGTTAGCATTGTGAGTAGGTTAGTATGTTAGCATTTAGCTCAAGCAACTCTGTACCTGCGGAAAGTACAGTATAATGTAGCTGCTACCATGGCTTCAGACTTTTATGCAAATTTTGTACTTGTGTGAAAAAGCTTGCGCACATCTTCTGCAAAAGTGGTTTGCAGAGAGTCGCAGACATGTGCTGTGTACCTCCTGAAAAGTGTGAAAAGTCCAAAAGTTTGATTGGACATCAAAGCCAACACACCTGTGTGAAATTACATCTGCCGCAGTACTATATCCCTAGCATCCATTAGAGGTGCCTGTACCAGCCCACACAGAACACACAGGTGCACGGCTGAATTATAAATTGAGAATTAATCTTGTTAAAATTTCATATTTAATGTTGTAAGCAACACAAATTCCATTCAGCTCACCAAAACCTGGACAAATTAAACCAGAAAGTATCACTATAGCTGGATACCACCAGTGGAAGGTGAGAATATGTGTGTTCTTTGCAATTTGGTTGAACTGACCCTTTAATCTTCTGAACAGTAACACAGCACCAAAATATTCACCTTCATCTTGAATCCTACACTACAGCTAGGATGGTCCGAAACGTTTACCCTAACGCAACACTGTCTCTGTGTTTATGCATCCATGTGCACATGTATGTGGTGTGTTGATCTGCTTGGTTACACGTGGGTGTGGGTGTGCGTTGGTGCAGGCTCAGAGCTTGAACACTTCTGACTGCTTTCCCCGTCTGTCTCTCTCTCTGTGGTCGTGTGTGTGGGGCTGTGTCTTTGTAAATGTCTGTGGTGACGGGTGTCTTATCTGTCTATTATCTGTGTGTGTGTGTGTGTGTGTGTTTGTGTGTCTCTGCGGTGTGTCGTTCCTGCCCTGTCCTCTCCTGCCTATGCCTTGTGCTATCTCCAGGCAGCACTTTATCCGCCCAGAGCGTCCCCACCATGTACCCCGGCCAGCTGGCTCTGTTAGCCCCAGGAGGATTAGCCGATTCGGCCAGCAGCACTCTGCTCCAGCCACTCAAACCCTCTCCCTCCAGCAACAACCTCTGCTCGGCCTACACCAGCGAGGCGGCGCTCTCTGTGCCCAGCCTGTGTGCTCCCACCCCAGGTAGGCATGCGACTGTGAAGCCCAGGCCTGCAGCGGGCCTCATGAAGCTTCCCCACAACATCAGAAATACTCTGCACACACAAATGCATGCAGTTTGTTTGTCTGCACTCCCTCACAGAAAGACACGTCTCACATCTTCTCTGCCTCTCTCTACCTGTCTCTCTTTCTGTGTAAAGCAGTGTGATGGCTAACTGACTGTTACATTCTTCCTTTGTACTCCTTCACCTGCGTCTCTCTCCTTCCCTCTCATCTATACCTGTTCTTCTCTCCTCTCCTTTCATTTCCTCTTCCTTTATCTTCTTCATCTCTCTTCTCTGCATTCTGCCTTTCTGGTTCTTCATTTCTTCTCTCCTCCTCTTCCTCTTTCCCTCCTCCCTCTCTTCAGGCTGTGTAAAGTTCAGCTGGGGTTCGGAGCGTTTGGCCTTCAAGCCTGGCGGCAGGAGGACGCGCTTTCTGAGTACGCCCTGCTTGGCTCTTTGTGTGTAACGCTTTATTTCTTTGCTCTTCTCTTTTGACCCGTCTCCTGTACTTACTTTGGTTCTAATTTATTTTTTTATTTTTTTATTTTACTCTTGTATCTGTCAAGTCACGGTCGTCCTGTCTTCCTAAAGGTTTTCTCTTTTGATGGAGGAAGACCATCTCTGCTTGTGTCACCAGTGTCCTGCAGAACACCGGTGCCTCCAAAAAAGTCAGCTTTTCAGGCAGTAGTAGAAAACATCACTGCTAAGTGCTCAAAACTTATGACCAAACTAGATTTCTGGCTTAAATCAGGGCCTTTGAGCTAGGTTTGTTGCTTTGCACAGCTAAAATTAGTAATCAGCTGCTTGTTATTTTAACATTTATTACTTAACTACCCTACAAACATTCCCATTGTGTATGTTGGAAAACAACGTTCGATAAGAAAGGGAAATAGAGATAAGACCTTGCTGCAGGACACACAAAGTAGCACAAAGACAAACATAGTCTTTCTTAAATAGTTGAGCTTGGCATAGTCATCTTCACTTACTTTTTTAACCCTCTTCTTCATCTTTCTTTTTCTCAGTATTTTTTCTCCCTCTCTCTCTTTCTTTGTTTTCTTTAACGTAGTCGTCCCTGACAAACAAGCCATTCACATTCAGTTTGCATTCAGTGCCTGCCTTGTGCACTTTGGGCTGTGGGGACAAACAGCATCGTCAAAAATAAAATAATAGCATCATAATTGAGAGAAAGTTACCCAGCAAAGTGTTGACTGTGTGAAGTAACATTTTAAAAGGCTGTCAACAAATTGCATCGCTATATTCATTATAACATGGTAGCTTTTTAGAGGCCATGTGGAGCGTAGCAGCCAAAAGACAATAACTGTGATGTTCTATGACATAAAACCTTTAGATTTCAGTAGTGACAGGAAACACAGGTTTCACCAATGTCTTTAAAGGAGACTGTGCTCCAAAATATGACCAGGGGTGTCGTTTATAAATTAGTGCATAGGATCCATACTAAAAATATAGGTTTGCCAGTGGTGTAGTGGAGGGTATACACAAGTATACTGGGTACACCCACCTCATCAACTATCACTACACCACTGACGTTTACACAAAAGCAAAAACTGGTGTGCGCCAAAAAGTATTCAACAGATTCTACTATCAGGCTTCCACCTCACCATCTGTGTCGCCAATTTGCTGTCTTCAAAATGTTCATAAGCATGGGTCAAAGTTTCTCCCATCAAGTCTGCTTTTCTAGATTACAACTTGGCCTCATTTTGTGCGTACATGATGTTTATAGTCAAGACCCTGGGTCCTTTGTACAAGCAGCTTATGCGACCCAAATTTCAGTTTATTGATCGGCAGCGACCTCTAATGGCTGCTAGACTTAGTAATAAACAAATTTATTTCGAGCACCACCATGATCTTTTTCTTAACCTAACCACATAGTTATGGTGCATTAACTACGTGTTTAAAACTGCGACCAATGACGATCAAATACAAGCTATTCTGTCATCTACGGGTAGGTGAATTAATAGAGGAAACATTCCTGTAAGTCATATGAGAGGGGAGGAACATATGGTTTATGCAGCTATATGGGTTGGAGGTTTTGTTGGTTTAAAGTTATCATCTTTACAATTTCAGTCCTGCTTGATTTGGCAACACCTGGTGATAATGCTAAGAGTTCAGTTTAACAAGAAGAAGAAAAGGCCCCAACCACACAGAGAGCACTTTGCAGGCTGCAGACTGCATTGCCTTTTTATTTTAATTGAATGCCACAAGTGGAAAAAAAAACCTTGCTGTACCTTTTTATTGTTACCAGGCAACCACCCCATCATGTCCTTACACTAACCTTCCCGTGTAATCAATCTGCCTTTTGTTTTCACCGTAATTAGTATCTAGTTTCTAAAATGTTCAGGTAGAGTGCCTGCTGTAGCTCTGGTTGAGGGTCAGAGGCTGTCAGCAAATAGTTTGTTGGGCTCAGGGAAACAGAGATCTGTGTGGGTACATGAGACCCTAAAAAAGAGGGTGGATCACAGGGATTTCCAGGCATATTTTAGGATGACTCAGGGGGAGTTTGACAACCTGCTGTCTATCATGGGGCCGTAAACCTCTGCGCTACCACCAATTTCTCCCCCTTTGTTCACCAACCGTTAACTTGTTGTTGTGATGACTATAGAAGGCTGCCTCTCAAATCATCCAATTGGACAATGGGTAAAACTGGGAAAACTAAAATTCACATTGATTTTGCCTATAGCCTCATTGTGCGATAGATTTACATAGATATTAGCCATTTTGCTAACGCTCCATGATAATCTGTTAACACTCAAATAAGCTTTAACCTCATGAGTCAGCATTACAGCCATACATTTCATCTCCTGTGCTTCTAAGTTAGAGATAGATGATATAGTTTGTGTGTGTGTCAGTCATTTTAAATCCCGAGTGCTTCCATTTCTAACCTTCACCTCTGTTAGAACAAGCAGACTAGCAGGGAAAGACAAGTTGAGACCTGATGACTTGAGATTTCTGCCGTACAGTTTTATTTTTTAAAGGAGATTTATGTTTTGTTTTTTTGGTTAAACTTGATTAATTGCAACGACTCATTTGTTGAAGCACAGTTGTGTTCGAATACTGTGCGTCAGTCTTTCTGTGTTTGTTTTTGTTTTGTTTTATGGTTACGAACTTGTTTTTCTTAAGTCATATTATAATCATAATATGTAGTGTGGGTGAAATGTTTTGTATTTGATGAAGATGATTGCTTCTGAACCCTCTGCAGCTCAAACCCTTTCTCTCCCTTCCTTACTCCCTTCCCTCACTCCCTTTCCTCACCCCCTTTCTCCCTCACCTGTTCCCCTGTCACTGCACAGCCAGGAGGGGGGAGAGACAGACCTGGGTCTTTTGGATCAGAACTTGTTCTTGTTTGTAAACAGGTAGCTCAGGAAGACAAGTAATGAAACATTGGCATTAAATTAATTAATTTATAAATTTAAATGACCTTGAAAATAAGACTCCATGAGATGTGTGCAGCAAGTCAGAGGTTCTTTAATACACATGAATCCTGAAGTGGACCCAGTTCTGGCACGGCCCTGTGAGCTGTAGAGAGGACTCAGAATCACATCAGAAGCAGGGGTTGGTTACCCAGAAGCATCTTCAAGCCACAATTCAAACAGAACTCTGAAGCGGTGTGCAAAAACTCAGTTTAGTTCACTGGTAAACACAAGTGTTATCTTGAAGAGCTTTGGTTACCAAACATTTATATTCCAGTATTAAGTGGGCTGTTGCCTCTACAGTATCTGTCAACAAAGTGTGCTTCAAGTTGGTGTCTGCACTTCCTCAGGAGGCTGCCTGCTTATCTTGGCCATGTCAAATGAAAAGTTGCTTTATTCACTTGTTCATGTGGATAATATGGAAGCTCATTTTAAACAGTGTGAAGGGAAAAAAGCCCTTTAAGTCATAATAATGAAAATAATGAGAAACTTTGTAAAAAATAATGCTTTAATATCTCATGATAATGAGTCAACATCTTAAGATAATGAGAAACTTTCTGAAAAACTTTAATTGGTATCTCAAAACATGAGTTAATATCTAAATGAAATAATACATCTAAATCAGTTATTATCTACAAAATAATGATACATTTTCTAAAAAATAATGAGTTAATATCTTAAAATAATAAGAAATTACATTGATGAACGTAATCAAAAGTTTCAGTATCGTTACTCATATTAAATTTCTCATTATTCTGACATACTAACTCCTTATTTTTGAGATAAATATTTAAGTCATTTCTTAAAGATATGAACTAATTTTGAGATAATAACTCCTTATTTTTGAGAAGTCATTTTCAAAAAGTTCCCATTATTTTTAGATATTAACTCATTATTTTAAGATAAATATTTATTTTAAGTAAGTTTCTCTTTTTGAGATATTAACTCATTAGTTTCAGAAAGTTTCTCATTATTTTAAGATATTAACTCTTTGTTTTTGAGATGTTTCTCTTTTTTGAGATATTAATTCATTATTTTTGAGATAGATCTCATCATTTTAAGATACTAACTCGGTTTAAAATAATGAGTCAATTGAGAAAAGTAATAATTTTAAGGAAATTTCTTAATAATTTGAGATGCTAAATTTTTAAATATATATATATATATATATATATATATATATAATCATTTTGGGAACAGGTATTTTCAGAAATGTTCTATTTATTCTAAAGATACTTATTATTTTCAGAAGGTTTCTCATTATTTTGAGATACTTGCTCATTATTTTAAGATAGATATTTAAGGATTTTTTTTTAGATATTAACTCATTATTTTGAGTCATTTTTTTTAAGACAGTTTCTTATTTTGAGACCGTAACTCACTATTTTCGGAAAGTTTCTCATTATTTTAAGAAATTAACTCTATTTTTTAGATGAATTTTGATTTTAAGTAAGTTTCTCTTTTTGAGATATTAACTCATTATTTTTTAGATAGATTATCGTCATTTTGTGATACCAACTTATTTAATTAAATGCTGAGTTATTTAATAAAAATTACTATTTTCAGAATGTTTCTCAACATTTTAAGACACTAACTCATTATGTTTAAGATAAGTCATTTCCAGAAAATTTGTTACTTTGAGATACTTACTCATTATTTGGAGAAAGTTTTTCATTACATTGACTTTCAGTATGTCTTGTTTTTTTCATCACAGTGCTGGATATGAGCTTCAATAATATCAAGATTGCCATCTTGTGACTTGACATCTGTGGTCAGCCTCTCACACAGTGCAGAACACACATCACACACACTTCATGCCTTGAAGTCATGCATTTAAAAACTGCACATAAACACTTAATATCTCCCTCTGGGACTTTAATCATGGTGCACTGATCTCAGTGTAAAGATGTTTTTGGGCAACTCAACCCCAAAGTGTTGTTTATCGACTGCTGGAGGTTCAATAATCATACAGGGATGCACTGTGTTTGGTTGTCGGGTGTTGTGGGCGTGGGTTTAACTCTGACTCTCTCCCAATCCTCCGATCGTTGTCTTCCGGCCGCACAGGGAAGATGGTGAAAAAAGTCTGCCCCTGCAACCAGCTCTGTAGTAACTATCTCTCTTTTTGGTCTTTCCTCCCTCCATCCGTCCCCTCCTCCATCCTTGCACTCGCTCTCCTACGCTTCCTCCCGCTGATTTCAACTTTGATCCCCTGCCAGATCTGAGATCAGTTCGATTCAGTTATTTCAGCTAACATGACTCACAGAAACATTTTCAATTCTGCCATTTTGATAATGAAGGATCAGAGAATCCTCAGTTTGATGAAATGACTGAAATCGCTGACTCAATCTGACAGTGCATGCACCTACAAGCTCACACACACACACACACACACACACACACACACACACACACACACACACACACACACACACACACACACACACACACGTGTTCAAACACACACTAATACACCTGAACAGCTGTTCGCCACTCTGCCCTCTCCTCTCCTCCCTCGTCATGGCTTGTGGCCTGGACTACATTGCCCAGAATTCCATGCTGCTGCAGTCAGTCATGACTCAGCGTCTCCTCATTCTTATTTTTCCTCCATTTTATTTAGCATGACATGCCGGTTTCTGTCAGACCAACTGTGATCAGTGCTGCCTAATCTCTGCATATTATGTTTTTTCTTGTGTCATATCTGAAATGAAGTTCAACTGTAGTCTGGTTTTAAGGTATAGTAAAGGAGTGATGAGAGAGAAGCAAAATGTGAGGGAATTTTTATTTATTAAAGATTATTGTGCAGTATTTATGACACAAAAATAACAGAAAATCTTATTAATTTGCTGTTATTTTTCACTGGCTTGAATGATATATGAAAAATATATTTGTAAAAAATACACATGCATATTGTCAGGGCTGTGTCTTCAATGTTGGGGATCCAGATTTGATATAAGCGTGACCGTCAATTGTTCAATTCTGTGACGAAATCTTTAACATGCTATGATGACAGCGCTGATATCATATCATTGTTTGATTAATCTTAACTTAAGCAGCGGCTACATGCTCAGATAGTGTGTGTGCTTTTTTTGCTCTGCAGTGAATTTGCTCTGATGAGTTTGATGCTCAGGGTTGGCAAAAGAAGCAGACTACCAGCTGTTACAGAGCTTGAGTGCCATCTAATGGTCAGACAGTAGATTGAAACATGAGATCAAGTGGTGCACAGGGAAACTGTGATCAGCAGCAGGCCTGGCTCAGCATTGCTTCTCTTGTGTTGGAGCATCTTGTGGCTGAACACTGCTGGGCATGTCAGCTTTACGGGTTGCCCAGTTTATCATTAACTTACAGTGATGGGACTCTTTAGAGAATGCAATATTTAAAGGGTAACTTCTGTATATGTCAAGCTTGACCCTAGTTTCTCATGTTTTGTGTCCGAGTGACTCATGGAGACAACAATTATTGAAACTGGTCCAGTATTGAGAGAGAACAGGCTGTGATGTATCAACTTAGGGCAATAATGCACCATCAGTCTAATCAGGGTGTCTACAGCTCCTTACAAAGTCTCAGAGTTAGTCTCAGTGTTACAAAAATAAGGCCTTAAATATAAATTTGTGAAGTCTTCACTACTAATAACATTTATATCTAATTTCATTGATCCATTTTTAAATTTCTTTTTGTGAAAATGAATGAAGCCTTTCTTTGTAAAAGTTCATATTTCTAATGTTACAAATCTTTAAAAAATAAAACTGTGATACTGTCAATTTACTTCATACTTGTTGGCAAAATGTAGGTTGACTTAATTCACTCTTATAACCATATTACAATGCGTCGCCTACCTCTGCACAAGACCACATATATACTACTTGCCTGCAATACTTACCTGCGATGCTTAAATAAGTATGACATGACTTGCCCAAAAATTGCTCCTGAATTTGGTTAAGGGGTGTCTAGAACTCTGACCTCTGGCCTGAGATCAGTGAACTTGGATTAGTTTATGCATATGTACATTTATTTATTTAATATTTATCATTTGCACTGGCATTTTTGGAACTGAGGTTTAGTATTAAACATATTTTATTCAGAGACAATGCACCGAAATTTTGTTCTTATTTGGCCTTAAATTAAAGCATTAAATTAAACTGTCTGATACCTGTATACACCCTGCTAATGCCATTAAAAGTGCTTGTTTTGGCCACTGTTTTATTGTTTTAAGTGTCTGACAGCAATATGGAAAGGATCCCGACAGAAATAGACCTTTTTGTTGAAAAATAAGATCCTTTTTTTCACCATAAACAGCCCTGAAAACACTATCGCCAAACCCACCATACTCTATTTAAATAAACAGGCATTTTAGCGTGTTTGAAGCCAGAGTATTTTCACATCTAACTGATTGAATTAAGGGTTTATTTCATCCAAACTAGAGTTTTATTTTTTTCTGTCAACTTTGGATGAAATGTGTCTTACAATCATAAAATAACTGTTTTTTTAAATGGAGTCTGGTGGGTTTGGCAATTGTGATTTCAGGGCTGTTTCTGGTTAAACAAAAATGAAGAAGTGCTATTAGTGGGTGGACCATTGTCTCCAGTCTCCAGTCATTAGACACAAAAACATGGGAGAATAGGGTCCAGGTTGAAAAATACTAAAGTGACCCTTTAATATATTTTCTGAAACAGGTTAGATTTTCTTCATATTTGTCCATGTTCTATTTTAAAATGTTGTTATAGTGTTATAGTTTCTCTCAAGTTCTTGTCTTTCATCATTATTTCCATCATTACAACTAAATAATATGACTTCGTCGACATGCTGACCTACCCTAAAACTCTGTCCCAACCAGCCTCTGTCACCATGTAACGGCCCTTTTCATGGTCAAGACAGGAAGTGCATTCTCATTCATTCCAGTAACATCAAAGATCGTCTTCTGGTTTGAACAGTATCTCACGTCCTCTGCTCTCCTCCTCTCTCTGCCTCCCTCCACAGGGACTAATAGCACCAATGCAGTGAGCGGTTCAGGCGGTTTGGGTCAGAGCCAGGGGGGTTCCCAGTGTCTGCCCCCCAACATGTCAGCCCCCCACCAGAGGAAAGGAACCTTCACCGACGACCTCCATAAACTGGTGGACAACTGGGCCAGAGATGCCATGAACCTCTCACAGGTTAATGCTGTTTTATGACTCGTCTCACTGTAGCGCTCGTCTCCTTCGGCAATGACTCAACAGTTTCTGTATTTATTTTACGGACTAGAAGACAGATAGAGGAAAGAGGCTAAACTCTAAATGGCAGTTTGTTAAAAGCCAAAGTGGGTGTGAGAGTAAACAAACTTCAGCCAAAACCTTCTGGCATTTGGCTGATGATGTGTTTTCTAATCCTCCATCAGGTCCTGTTTCCATTTGGCACTTTGTGTGTTTACAGTGACCAACCATCCGTAAGATATAAGATGGAATATAATTTAGTCTTCAGATGTTTTGTAGAAAAGTTTGGTTTAATTTGATGTCTGCAGCGTTTTCAGAATATGTCCAATTTATGATTCAGATCTTAAGATCACACCAAAGTCATTTCCTCCAAAGGGACAAGAGCTGATATCTGTCATATCGACATGCTTTCACGCCTGCCCAATTTGGTTTGGTTCAATCGAACTCAAGTTCATTTGCGCCCCAAGTGCAGTCGTTCGGGCCGGTGTGAACACGGCAATCAATGGATAAATGTACCTTTCTGTGTTTATATTTATAACAAAGGTTTTAAGTGTTGTTTCTTTTTGTAAAAATAAGTTGTAACCCCCAGATCACGTTCCCACAACAGCGTCAGAGGAATCACAATACTGCAGCAGAGTATAAATCTCTGAGATTATTCCCTTGAGAGATTAGGCGGAGACCATGGTATTTCCCAGCTCCGACAGTTTTGACAGATCGTATTCCTTCTCAACAGAGATTCTACAAAGAGACAGAGTTGGCGATACTTGAATAAGACCTCATGAGGAAGATTAAAATAAAGTCTCAATTTTTGTGTTTTATGAAGTAATGTGCATAGGAGTAAACTGAGCTATTTCTTTTTTTTTCCAGGGGAAGAGGAGTGCCAAACAGCTGCAGCAGGCCCCAGTACAGGGGCACAGCTACGAGGTTAGTTAAAAATACACCACATGACATCATGGATTAACCTGTTAGGGGGACCCAAAGGCAAAAATGCAAAAATTAGCTTTTGTGCCCCTACCTATCTTGTCACCTCCAGCTTGCCATTATGTACAGTAGACAGACCATACATAGCTTCATTATACGCAAAGAGACCCACAGTCATCCAGTGCTTGTATGCTGTAATACAATCACTGGTTTATGTGTCACAGTTAATTTGTGGTGACGCATGTTTCAAAATAAACTAAAATAATAAAGGTATTGTAAATAAATTCTAACACATGGCCCTTCTACAGACAGGACTTTCATAATTTACATTTTAAAAATAATCGTGTATTTATACCTTGGTCAGTCTAGTAATTACTCCTTGAATAAATACTTTACCCATCCCATATGACCGTTTAAATTGCAATTACTTACACCATCTTACATTGAGTTCTTGAATAAAACTTCATTTTTCTCACAGACTTGCACAGTGAAGAAAGAATCAAAACATTTTTTAAATTCTTGTTGAGATGACAGTGTGCTAGCTTTGCTAACAGGCTGCTAACTAGCTAACAGGCTGTATCTTCAATTCAGTTTCCTGTGTTGATTGTCAAGTGAGTTTGTCTCATTGAAAAGAACTTGTCTAGTTTTAACACTTTGTGAATCTGAGTAATGTTATTCTGTCGAAATATGGTTATACATTATGTACAGTCGGATATTTCACAAAACATGCCACATACCTGACAGGTCCTGTTTTTATCCAGCTAATGTTCCAAGCACACATTACAAACTACTGGGTGGCGAAAAAAGGACAAAATTATCATCCCCTGTCACTGTAGGTGGTTTCTGATAGGTTTCTCTCCATACGTAAAGACATGCACGTCCTTGCGTTGGACACTAGAGGCATTATCTGTATATTTATGGAGCTACAGACAACAGTCACATATGCAAGTGGAAACGAGGCGTAACCGTGTAGACCAGCAGCTCCCATGTTCAGCGAGATAAAATTACTGTGCTAAAATAACAAGTCTAAGTGTTACCATGATTAAACGTTTGTCTTTCTTCATGTTAATTATCCACATCTCCAGGTGATCCAGTCAGCCAGTCTGAGCAGGAAGTACTCGGCTCCCAGCCAGCTGTGCCCCAGCAGCATTGGAGGTTCAGCCCACCTCCCTACAAACTCCACCACCGCTACCTCTCTGGCCGCCCGCAAGGGCTCCCTGTGCCACTCCCCTGCCACCTCCACTCCACCTCAATCCCAACCTCCTCAGTTCATCCCCTACACCCCAACCGCCGCGTACAGCGCACAATGGTCCGGTCCGGCTCACGGCCTGTCGACCCCACACCAGGCCCCAGCACAGCCTGGGCCTCTACTGGTCAGCACCTCCCAGCCCCTGGGCCCCTACCCCACCACAGTTGGTGGACAGGGCCAGATTCCCGGGCAGGGGCCGCTCCAGGCTTTCCATCTGACCAACTCTCTCCAGAAGTCGGTCAGCAACCCAGGAGGACCCAACCTGAGGACCACGTAGGGCTGGGGGTGAGGGCTGGTTTGAATCACGGCCCGGCTGGACTGGACTGGACAGGACTGGTGAGGAACCACAGAGTGTTACGAGCTTGATCGGCTGGAGAGGTTGGAAGAACTGGAGGGCGAGGAGTTTGAAATGACAGAAGCTGCCCTGTTCAAGAGGAGAAAAGAAAAGGAGGAGCGACAAAATCAGGAATGCTATGTGGCCACATCTCCGCAGTTTGTGCGACACATCTCGCCTTTGCATCCATCCGTGTGTGTGAGAAGCCGTCACAGACACAAGTGCAGCCACAAAATCTCCCTCTCTGCCGTGTTTAGACTGTGGGCTTGTGACAGCCAGCCAAATGCTCAAGGATACAGGAGGAGACTCATGAGTGCAATGTTATAAGGCCAAAGAGGTTTTGACAGGGTGCGGGACAGGTGTTCGTAACTGTTTGTGTGTGAGGTATTGTGTATGCGCACTTACGGCTCAGTCGCACTTGTTCCATTTCATGCTCTAAATTGTGTGGAAAAGTCTGTACAAGGCAGGTCACACAATTACCCTTGTGAGACAACGGAGGGGAGACGGTACATCAGGATGAGGGGGATGGATGTGTTGGCCAGCTTTAACACCTTTGTGTCTGCACAGCAGCAGCTTAATAGTTTCTATTAAAACACTTCAGCTCTCAGATTAAGGCATGCACCAATGCAGTTTTTCCAAATTTAATACAGGAAAGACATTTGGCCTTCTATAAAGAGGTAGCTGGTGGATGCAGAGAGGAGCGTGGCTGGCCATTACATTAAGGTCCTCCTCTCTGAAATCAAGCAGTGGCAGTGTTTCTGTTAGCAGTTTGCGTCCCTTAAAGGAGCAGTGTGTAGGATTTATGCCATCTAGTGGTTAGGATTGCAAATTGCAACAAGCTGAACTTTTCCAATGTGCCAAGCATGAACTCCCAGTTAGGATTTCATCAGTGTTTATTATGCAGGTTTTTAAAGGGAGCTGAATCATCCACAGAGGTCTCCTCATTTCCAAAACAAACAGACCAGGTTATTTACACCCGTGAAAATGCTGAATAAAGCAGTTTGGTGTTAAAAATCAATATTTATCTGAGGTTTCTGGCTGAAAACTATGGTGGCCAGCGCAAAATGATGAATGGCCCGATCTAGATCTCATGTTTAGTTTGTTTGTCCGTTCAGGGCTGCTGTAGAAACATGGCGGACTCCGTGGATGACTGTATAGATGTAAACCGCTCATTCGAAGGAGCCAATATGTCCCCCTAAATCCTACACACTGGCCCTTTAAATGTATGATCCAAAGGAAGGACGCAGATAGCAGCAGGATAAAGCTTTGATATCAGGTGAGAGCTGAATGGACAGATGCTTAGAGCAGAATCCTAAGTTCAGGAAGTGTTTTATCTTCAGTATTCAGAATTAGGAAATGTTTCCTCAACCATTCAAAGCACAAAAAAAAAAGAACAAATCAAATGCACATTGAGAATTTGAGTGCCCGGAGCCGAGCTGACCTCGAGCCCGGTTCAAGAGTAAAGTAGTAGCACTTGGTGGGGTTAGGACTCGTCAGCCTGAGAGAAATCGTGACAGCTTCTCCTCCGTTACCTTCCGTGTCTTGTTCCTCCCTCGTTCTGACAAAGCATTCAAACAGACGGAGAGAGATGGAGGGAAGAAAGTGGATGAAGAGCGAGAGCAGCGAGAGAGTGTTTGTGTTAGATAACAGTCAAACACCTCATCTGTTTTCCCGCCCCACTGTTTGCTTTAGGAACACACTGGCCGCGTGAGCCGTCGCCCGAGTACTGAAAGGGCAGGACAGATGCCTCTGCACACCAAACGCCTCTTCACCGTCACGACTCCACCTCTTCCTCCATCCCTCTCTCCGCCTCTCTGTTGCCATTTGAAGCAATAACAGCAGAAACCTTTTAGAGATAAAAAAAAAAAAAGCCCAAACGTGAGAGAACTGAGCGTGAAAAAAAGTGGCCTTGTTATCAGAATAATATCAGAGTCCCTGTATAGTTTCTGTTCATTTTTTAGAATGTCAGTCATGATGATTCCATTTTGTGTTTTATTTTGGTTTCGTTTTGTCAGGTTTGTTTTTGCTCACACACACACACACACAGTGCATGAGACATTCATATGAATACATACACCTGCATACACACACACAGTCATGTAAATACACACATATTGTCGGAGGCGTAGCAGCCGTTCAACAGACAGATTCACAGACTAATGCCTCAGTTGTCAGTGTCATCATTAGGTTGGGTTTCAGCATTCGTGTTGGAATGATTGCAATGTACATTGTCGTCATAATTATTGTTGTTAATGGTTATTATTCTATTTAAAAAGAAACAAAAACAAAAACGTGTTCTGTCGATGGACCTGTTATACGCGCACATCGGTGTACGATGTGGAAACACTGTGATTATTGTTGTTTATTATTAGCAAATGTTGTTGGACAACATTAGTTTTACGGTGAAATGTCACAAATTTAAAACAAGAAAAAAACAGAAGCATACAGAGAACGGGTCGGGGTCCTTTCACTTTCAGTTCACTGCTCTCAGCAAATGGATTCTCATCAAAATGTGAAAATTTAGAACACCTCTCTTCAATAATGGTCCTCACATCCAGATAAAGAGGACACGATTTTAAACAAATGCCTTACAGACAACTAATCAACCGCAGTTCCTTTTTTTAACTGATTGAATTGAAAGTCGAAACTGACCTCCAGGCCCGATTATAAAGACAAACCGGAGTGAACGGCAGGATAGTTGATATTTAGATAATAAAGTAATGCTAGCTATTTTTTTTTCTTATACAGTACTTATATATCAGACACTTTAAATAGCCCTCCTCTTCCCTTTCTCCCCTGGTTTTGTTAGATGAATGTGAATGTATAAACCAATGGTGTCCATTTTAATGTACTTGAAAAAAAAATGTCTCTTTTATTTTTGCTTTTTTTTTTTTTTTGCTTCCCCTGATCCCCCTCTAGAACCTCTGGTGAACGCCGGAGGTAGTTATAGTGCCTTGCATCCTTCCTGTTGCTTGTTTCATCGGTGGTTGAGGACTTGGGTTAAAGTCATTATGCATGACAGCATGCGGGTGGAGTTTTGAGGGGTGTCACTTTGAAGTTGGTGGTTATAATTGGACGACCTGGTGTTAGTTGAGCAGGTGTGCAGTAGATTGGTGGAGATGCAGTAATTATGGCTGTTGTTAGCTGCCACTGTGTGCGCTGTAGCTGGTTTGTGGTTGATTCTGTTTGATTTCAACTAAGAGTGTGTTTTCCCCGTAAAGAAAGAATGTTTCTCCATGTTGGATTTAAAATGGATACATGAAAACCATTTCTATTAAAGGGTGGTGGCATTGGTATTTTTCAACCTGGACCCTTTGTTCCTATGTTTTTGCGTCCAGGGGACTCATGGGAACAATAAAGGTGTTTGTTTTTGCCACTGACAGGCTCAGATTGTTATCGTTAGAGTCTGACAACATTATGGAAAGGATCCTTACACAGAAAGATCTTTTTGTTTAAGAGTAAAATCCATTTTCTTTAACTAGAATCAGCCCTGAAATCTTCATCACCAATTCCACCAGACTCCATTTAAACAGGCATTAATTTTAGTGTGTATAGAGTCAGCATGTTTTCACATCTATTTGGGTGAATTAAGGGTTTATTTTGATAATACCAGAGTTAGTGATTGTTGGAACAGTGGGATGACGAACCAGGATGGCTTTTGTGAGTTATATTTTTTTCTGTCAACTTTGAATGAAGTGTGTTTTACGATGATAAAATAACTGGTGTTCCCATTCATCACTTAGACACAAAAATACAGGGAAATATGGTCCTGGTTGAAAAACACTGAAGTCACTCTTAAACCGTATCACTTAACTCTCTGAATTGATAGAGAGAAGAATTGACCTCAACTCTGCTGCCATTTAAACCAATGAGACTGACCATTTACGACTGACAAAGGCCACCATTTGAAGTCAGTGTTGTTTCTGTGAAATGAGGCTTTACCTCCACATGAGGTCTGGCTGTGTTACACCACCAATGTGATGAAATTTGGAGAGAACAGGAGAGTTTATCAGTGCCATTTTTTCAGGGTTTTAAATGTAGATATTTGGGGGGAAGGGGCCGGAATATTCTTTTCTTCAGTTTTAAGGAGGGAGTTGATTTTTGAAGCTTGGACCACTCTGTATTTAAGAGACACTGGGCCCTGGTGCAGCATAGAGTCAGCAGAGGACGCATTGGTACAGTGAACTAAAGTTACTTTCTTTTAATGTTGATGTATTTCTAATGTAGCATAGATTTTCGTTACCAAAACATCAATCTAATCCTTTTTTTGACCTGCATGTAAAATCAGCTGAAATCAAAGGACTGGTAGTGATGGTAGAGGTCGTGGTGTTTTGCCCTTCTATCAGTTGACGTGCGTTTAACGGGAATGGCAGTGCTGCTCTGCTCTAAAGGTCCAGTTGGCTTGTAAAATAGTGTGAGTGGCTCATGATGATGTCGTGGCGTCTGGATTATTAAACGATAAATGAACAATCAGATTTAACTGTAACCAAATAAGCCACCAACTGTCCAACTGAGCTCCGCCTGTATCAAACAATCACAGCATTTACATGCACCAAATATTCTGTTTTTTGCCCTTATTCCGAAAAAGACAGTATTTCTATTAAGGTGTTTACATGTCGAATGAAAAAGCTGTGCATACTCGCATTAATGTGCTCTCACCTGTCGTTTATCTCATCTAAATATGGAAAAGTGAAATGGCTCTAGCTGCGTCAAAATAGGATTTACTTCAAAGTTTCCCATCGGTGGCGGACTTGTTCGACGATGCAAACACAGCCTCCCTTTTTCATTTCTTCAACCGCATTCTTGAAAAGGTTGGCGTATTCGCGAACATCCAGAAAACTTGTTGATACCCAAGCCTTTCATAATGTTTAAAAGTTCCTTCTTCCGATCAGAGACATGGGCTTGTTTTTTGTGCTTGCATTGCTACACCAGCCTTGCAGCTGATGGTGAGATGGCTTGTGTGAAACGTATTCTCGACAACACACGGGCCGATCGTAAACAGGCAAGAGGCTGTGCGTTGCAAACTGCAGTGCAGCTGAGAAACATGTTTCGAATGCGCAGTATATAGGCCCAAAGAATGCTCCTAAAACCCAAATAATAGCGGCGTATCCCACGTCTTAATCATTCGGAATATCCAAACAGAATATGCTTTTTACGTGAACCGAATCAAATTCAGAAAACTGTCATATTCTGAATAGAAGTGGAATATTAGTGTGCATGTAAGTGTCGTCACTGAGAGCAGAGCAGAGAATCAAAGATGTAAAATAACCAAAACTGTCCAAACTTTTGTATGAAATTGTGTTTTCACGTAGAAACCCATCACTCATAGTAGAAGCTAATTGATGAAATATGTTTCAAGGCCATCTTGCTCCTGTAGTGTAACCCATCGTTATCCAACTGTTGGCTTCCTTACTTTTTATAACCAAAAAGCATTTACGAGGCCAGCAGCACTGTGCTGTCTTTTTAACAGATTCCTCATCTGAGAATTGCTGCTATTGGGCAAAAAAAGTCTGCAAAAAGGTATGAATATCACCCACTCCTGTTGTCACTGTACGTTTCTGAAGCTGCACCATGCAAACCAGAACTGTAAGCATTAGAGTAGATGTATCCATCAGGGCATCACAGTGCTGGGGGTGGTGTTGGTGGTGGGTAGAATGAGCACAGCGGTGGTTACGGTGATTGTACTGGTAGTGATGGAAGTGAGAGTGAAGATTGGCGGTTTTCGATTCAAGGCCTTTGACACCCTGTCCTCTTTTTTTCTCTTTTCATTTGTCCGTGCAAATGAAACACGTCTGGTACAAACTTTGACATTCAACTAAAACTGCTTTTTTTTTTGTAGTTGTTTTTTGGGTGTTCTGGATGAAACGGTTACTTTGTAGAGTTTGTACAAACAAAACACATCGCTTTCGCTTGTTTTATTTTGGGATTTTTCTTCCATTTCTCATGAATAATAATGCAACATTTTTACTACTAGGCAAGTTTGGTTGAAGCTGTGAATAATCGTTGAGCCACTTTGCTTTTTTAGTTCTGATCTGTTAGAAGAAGTCAAACCTTTAATGATGTCACCGACTCAGTGCCATTTGACTTGTAGTCAGTGGAGTGGAAACATCAGAGGTAAATAAATTCTGTGTATTTTTACTGCTTTTACTCACTGGAGCTGTTTTGGTTGCCAGGTTACATCCTGGATTTTCACTTTGCAACTGCTCGAGCGTCAAATGATTTCCACAGTAGCAGTTTGTTTTGCAGTGTCTTGCAATTACTACGAAAGGAATGCCTACTGTGCAGCGGCTACAATGCAATATTATTTAAAGTTACAGTGTGCTATCAAGCTCTGAGGTTACAGTTGGGTTTGACCGTTACGCCCCCTGCTGGAGGACTGGGTGCAATTATTGTGAAGTTCTTTTAGAGTTGTGGTGGAGGACTCTTACTGTGAAAGGCTCCAGAGTTATCCAGTGTGGGCACTCTTATTGTGAAGTTTCCTGAAGTTAAAGTGGGAAAGTAGGATTCCTTGGGGTTTTTTTCGGGTGACACGCACATGGTGTAGCAATAGTTGTTTTGGACTCACTTGCATTAGATTCAGTTTTCAGCCTGATCAGGACTCGCTAACCTTTACGCTTTTTACTGTAGAAGTGCCCATGTGTAAAAAATGCCTTTCAGTGCACCAACACATCCACACACACACACACACACACATACAGATTGACTCAGTGCATCTCCTTGCTGTTTCATGTAGCTTGCTCCTGTGGAATGATGTCGAGTCTCACAGCAACAGTTCTCTCCAGCTGTTACTGAAAACCTTTCTCTCAACACGTTGATCATGTTTCTGGTTTTTCTCTGATGCTCTCATGTTTGATTTTTTTATTTCTCACTTGTTTTTATCAGCAGTTGTAATGTCTCTAGCGGCACCTAACTTAATTCAGTGGTTTCATTTTTCTGTATCGTGTTTGACATTGTACAAAGGTTGGATAAAAAATTAAAAAAAACATGGATGAATGAATGAAAGAAAAACAAACAAAAAAATAAATGTAGGGAGTCATCGGCAGCCTTTAACGGTATGTTTTGCACTAAGTATAGAGTGTTCAAGCTTCATATTAAAAAAAAAACTTTGCGCTACAATACAATGAAATTTGTTACTTTATTTGTAAAAACTTAATAAATAAAAGTTGTTTAAATGAATTGCAGTGACTGGTGTTTAAATTCAGATGAATGTATGAATGAAATCAAATGGCTGTTGTTTATTTTTTAACCTTCAATCTATTTTCTTTTTAACAGGCCTCTGGATCACGGTGAACCGGGACAGAATCACAGACAGACACTAAATAACACGGACAAACAGTCAAAGCTCAGGGTTCCTACGCAGTATTGAGAAGTATGGATTTTAATTATAGTAATTTATAGTAATGAAAGCATGGATGTGTGTCAGGTGTGCTGTGGAGGTGTTGAAGGTGCTAATCAAAAAGCAATGATGCAGGGTGGACGTCTGCTGCAGGAGGGGAGAGATCAAGTGAAAACATGAGACAGCTTTTATAGTCTTCAAGGCCCAGGTGAGCTTAGTCAAGGCAACAACAGTGGCAGGGGTGTCACGACATAATTAGACATGGGTCATTGCTCAAGTGCTTGACTTTTTATTTTTTGTGCAATAACAGAAACTGAAGAAGAAGAACGTTCTTAAATAGGCTACGTTCTGCTGTCTGCAGTTAGGTCATTGTTTCTAGCGCCACCTGCATCAAGAAAGTGAAACGGTCATGCAGGAGCGTTTGAAGTAAGTAACGTGCTGGATCCTTGAAATTGAGGAAATTGGGCCTGGAAAGTCCTTGACTAGTCTTTGAATTTGATTTTAAGAAGGTGTGGGCACCCTGGTTAATGATAAAGTTTCATTATCTTGTTTGTAAGTTACTCAATGCATTTTTGAAATGTGTTTTGAGACTTTTCATGGGAACCATTCAATGGTCTCACCCAGTAAAAACCAATTAAGTTTAGCTTTATATTATTCTAAGCCCCTACAATATGATTGAAATGTCAAGAATTTTTATTTTTATTTATTTATTTAACCCGTATTTAACCAGGAAGTCCCACTGAGATTGAAAATCTCTCTTACAGGAGAGGTCAGCCAAATAAAAACACATGAAAATGCAACAACATATAATACAAAAATCCACAGTAAAACAATAGCAGTGGCCTCTCTGACACCACATTCCTTATGATGCCCTTAAATTCATCAATGGATATAGGGGGTTTCTACTTAGAGATCTTCTTGAAGATTGTTCCATGTCCAGGGTGCAGTGTAGGAAAATGCAGTTTTCCTCAGATCTGTTAAAACCTGGGGTACTATATAATGGAATAATATCGAACCTATCAGCAGTTTTTAATAAGAAAGTATTATATTCAATGGGACTAATCAGTTCTGGTCTGAAATTATTGGCAATATTACCTTTATCGTTGATTTGTATTTCAACAAGGCATTTCAAATTGCTTTGCGTCAGTCATAGCACAGCATTAAAACATGATATGCAAGAACCACACGGCAACATATGGGGACTTTTATTTAAATTAATTTTGTCAGCATTTTTTTTGACCAGGGGCTGTATTAGTATCAGAATGACTAACCCTTACCCCAAATGTTAGACACCACCCCATCACATCCAAATGAGACAGGTTTGTTCTAGCTTCCTTTTGGTTGCAGTACCTGAGCTCTCCACATGGCCGCAGCACTTCTCTTTACTAACTGTCCAACCTGCAGGACCTACTGTATATTCTGGCCTCCCTCCTGTTGTCCAGACCATATTAAACAGCTTCTTGCTCTGGGGCCAATCAGGAAACAGCTCGTTGTGAGGTGTGAATCTGAGCCTATTATCCGTCACCATGGAGACAATGAGAATAACACGGTCAGCCCAGAGAAAAAGAGGCCTGAGGAAGGAAGTGAGGAAGGAAAATGAGACTTACCGGTACATTAAAACAATAAATTTCCATCGTGCAGTTTTCCTGCTGCGATACGAATACTGCACTGCAAAAAGTTGCACTCTTTGGGATTCAGGAAATTTAATTTGCATTAAGCCTTGTCAAACTTGGAGGGAGATCTTTTGTCGGCACAGTATTTATTTCTCGCAGTGTAGGGCTTGGTTCTCAGCCTACTGTGAGCCACAGCCAAGTGCAGGGCTAACAGGTGAACTCACACAAGATGCAGTTCAGTCTACAGTGACTGCTGCTCTGCTCATGCTTTTTAATGATTATAAATGCTTCTCTGTCTTGTTACACCCGTCGAAGATCAGTGAGGATGGGGATAAAATGTTACAACCATGAGGTGAAACCAAACCCACAGCCTCACACACACTTAAACTGTTTACACCATAAACTACAAGGTGTCACGTGTCAACACACATCTCCCACACATACAGTATAATTGGCTTCTTTAAGCTGGCGAATGAGCCAGATGAACCTGTCTCGATGAGTGCATGAGGCAGAGAGAGGAAGAAAATTCTCACCCACCACATGCCACGCTGCAACATTTTACTGTGACTACAAGGCGATGATAGTATGATGCTTTCCTGAATCATACATGGATGCCCCCGTTTTGTTTTGCTTCCCAAACTGGCAGGACCATACCATTTCTGCCAATAGATGCCCCTAAAACCACACCTATTAAGAGATCCTTGTCAAAAATGATTGCCCTAGTAGTGCATCAAAAACCTACAAACCTACAAACAAATAAATATATTTCAATATTATATCAGAGCTAAACATCCAGTTTTGGATGGGAGCTGTAGAAAAGCACTTCAAAGTCCAAAAGTAGATTTGAGAAATCACATCTAATCACAATACAAGAGCCAATGTGGCATTCTGACCGCATCTATTTCAGTGCCAAGGTGATGACTATCTTTTGTATATTAACAAGAGTTACTCACACACACACTCACACACACACACACACACAAACTTGCGACGTAAACAGTCCACTTGCACAACATCATTACACATAAATACAGGAAGTGACCTCTTTCACTTCTGCACAATCAAACACACTTCTCATCACAAGCAGGATTAACCTACATGAATATGGGAATTAAACGTGAAAGCAGTTTTTTAAGGTAAGTATGAGAGGATAATTAAAAAACAGGATGTAAATTAAGATAGAAAATCATTTTCTTTGTGTGTGTGTGTGTGTGTGTGTGTGTGTGTGTGTAGTGTACGTGTTGCATTCATCTATTCATCCTGTTGTCGTGACCAATTACATTTACATCAGAGTGGCCTTCTTTTTCTTTTCTGCGGCTGCATGAAATGAAACCACTCGAGGGAGGGGAGAGAACTGGTGGTGTGAAAGGAAGACTGGGGGGGTCTTCAGATGTCATGTGTGTGGGAGAAATGCACAGACTGCAGACAGAGAACAGCCAGTTCCATGCTTTAGTTTATGTAAATGTGACAAGAACAAGATGTGGACACCATTTCCCTGTATGAATCTATGCATGCACAGAAGACGACTGCTCCGAACTGTGATGTGGATCTTCTGTCATATATTCATGTTATAGGTGCCCTTGTAAATGTGACCAATCTTAAAGTTTTCACTTGTAGTATTTTAACAACAGTAAGTCATATTACAAGCCTATCCCAGCTGACACTGGGTGAGAGGTGGGCTACACTTTAAACAGGGCTGACACATAGAGACAGACAACCATTCACACTCACATTCACACCTACGGACGATTTAGAGTCACCAACTGACTGTCTTTGGACTGTGGGAGGAAGCTGGAGTACCCAGAGAAAACCCGCACTGACACGGGGAGAACATGCAAACTCCACACAACAGGGTTCAAACCACAAACCCTTTTGCTGTGAGGGGACAATGCTAACCACTGCACCAGCGTGCCACCCATTTAATAATTATAAAAAAACAACAACAACAATTAAAACGTATTGGCTGTAGTGGTTGGCACATTTGTATCCTTCCTTGTTTGCAAGTGGACCTACTGCCAAAACTAATGGAAATGACGTTAATAATGCAGGTACTTGGATCATATTAGACCATATTTGACCTGTTGAAATTTTGAACTGACGTTGAAGCTTTTGGGATCAGTCAGAACTTAGAAGTATAGAAGAATAGGAGTTATTAGAGTTCATTCATTGTGATCCTTTTAAAAGTCACTGAAAAACTTCATTTTCGACCTAAACGGTTAACTGACTATCTGACCTACATTGTCATTGTAGAGCCACGCTGCTAGTGTGGTTAATAAAAATAACATTTGAAAATATTTTACAAACTTGTCTATGACACACAAGCATGAAAAAGAAAACCTGACCTAGCTATCTGCACCACAGCTGAACCACAGGGACCACAGATAAGAAGTCAGCCTGAGCATTACAACACCATTACTTTTTACTTAACGAAGAAACCAGGTCAAAGTTTGGAAACTCTGCTGGGTCGTTCTACAGCGCGAAACAGGAAGTGGTCTCTGTTCTTCCAGCTTTAACGAACGTATAAGTCTTCTGACTTTTCTCACAGTGTGAGATGTAGGAGCAAATAAAACACTCGGTAGGTTAAACAATTTCCTTTTCAGTGAAGCAAACAGTACAACAAACACACTGAGAAACCCAAACTATGGGATAAGAAACAGCATTTTCTTTGAGACAGTGTTTATGGGAAATGTCGTCTTTAGATCAACAAGTGACAAGTAAAGTGACGCTGATATATCACTGTTTTAAAAACGACACAAACATGTTGCTCAAGTCATTTTTGTGAATGCAACTTTTAAATATCCCCTATCAGCTTAACAGAAAGAGCATGAGACCAACTAACAGTGATATTATCATAACATAGTAACAGTCATTACATCGGTATCATATGTCTAAACTGGTTATTATTGCAGTGGAGGGAACAACCACGTATTTTCTAATATATATATAAACATAAATAAGTATTTCATAACCTTTTTAGCTGACTGAGAGTTTCCATATGGGCCTCATGAAGGACTGTGTGTGTATATGTGTTTTCGAGTGTGTTTACTAAACAGTGGTCACCCTTGCATTTCTTGTCCCTGCAAACACACCCTTAGGATTTGGAATCAACTGAACTGTTATGTCTGGTGTTGCTTTGAAATGATCATCTGATGGCAAAAATCCAATATCCCGCTGAGACTAAATCAGTGGCTCCTTCACAATATGTTCCCATTTTCTTGCTTATTAATATATTTGTTGCTTTCCCGCTACCTCCAGCTGCCCTTGAATGAAGCATTTAACCTTTAACTGGAGCTGGACTGTGGCCAGTTTGGACCAGGATGTCACTAGAGTGGAACACTTATATTACACTAACGTGTGATCTGGGTAAATATAACTTGCTTTGCTTAGCTGTTCCTCAGCAGCACTGGTGGTGGTTTAAGGAAGGCACTTTGTTATTTTGTCTTTTCTAAATTACTCTGCAGTGGTGTACCAAGGTAAAAGTCATTATCTGCAACCCATTCGCCAGAATAAATGTTGGAATGGTACGTTTCTTCAAAACACAGATATGTTCCATTTGTTTTTAATGGGTAGTGGGTATCTTCTTTCTTTATGTTTCAGTTTTAAATTTTGATTTTAAAAATTACTTGGTTAAGGTTGGGAAAACATCATCTTTGGGCTTAAAATACCTGTTTGGGTGCCACAAACACTGCTGGACATGTCCCAAACTATCATTAAAGAACAGCCACTTTTGTTGCTACAAACAAAGCTGGACATGTCCCAAACTGTCAAGACAAAACATCCACTTTTGTCGCTACAAACACCAGTGGACATGTCCCAGACCTTTGTTAAAATAGTCACTTTTGTCACCACAAACACTGCGGGACACCTCCCACACTGTCAAGACAAAAACACCCACTTTGGTTGCTACCAACAACGCTGGACATGTCCCCAACTGTCTTTAAAAAAGGATCCACCTCTGTCACTACAATCATTGCAAGACATGTCCCAAACTATCATCAAAGAATAGCCACATTTGTCACTACAAACACAGCTGGACATGTCCCCAACTCTAAAGAAAAAACACCTGCTTGTGTCTTTAAAAAACACCAACCTCTGTCACTACAAACACTGTCGGACACGTCCCAAACTGTTGTTAAAAACACCAAACTCATGTTGCCACAAACACAACTGGACATCACCTGAGTTATTGTCAAAAAAACGATGAGAACGATGAGAAACTCAGCTCATACAGATGTAACATGAACTATGTCATGCATACGAAACTTGCAAATGTAACATGTCCATTGTTTGCAGAAACATACAATGCCAGCATTTTATCCTGGCGAGTTGGTTTGGCTATAACCACAAAGGAGATAAGACAAATTAGATAAACTACAGATGAAGTTCTGAAAGCACTGAGCTGTACATTGTGCATGCAAGGGAATGAAATGTTCTTTTATTTAAAGTTTAAGTGCATTTTGTTGTGAAAATATTTGACTAAAATGGTATGTGGTCATTTTGATACAGCTCTGACATTGACACATCCCTGTCTGTGTTTAGACATTAAACACAGAAAATAAAAATAATGACCTGCATGTCTGCAGTTGTTTTTAGGGAGAATCCCATCCCTCCCCTATGCAGTAGTGATGATGTTGCAACCTTGCCATGTTTAGTGTAATCGTGTAGCTGTGTAAGCAGAGGCTGCAGGGTTGTGCTGGGCCATGTGGGCTCCTGAGCGGAGTCATTACAGGTTCCTGCTGTTGTTTCCTTTGGCCCGAGAGCAGCTTTTCTCCCCTCGTCTGTTTACACAGCCCAGATTAACACGGCACCGAGTTCTAAATGGTGCACCAGGTTGTCTGCGGACAGAGAGTGTGTCCATTTATCTGTGTATTTCAGTACATTTTCGGTAAAAGTGTGTTCACCTAAGTGCTTTTCCTGTCCACATGTGGTCTTGAGTGTGTGTCTTGGCGTCCCCTATCTGTGTGTGTTTGTGTCAGCCTAATGTGAGTCTGTGTGTGTTTAAATAGACTGGAGGAGATGGAGTGTAGCTGAACACAAACAAACACTGTGTATCTCTAGACAGACAATCAGTCCTGCAGCCAAAAGGTCACCGGTATCAGACACTCTGTCCTAACGAAGCACCATTGAGCAAGGCGCCACACCTCTACCTGCTCCCTCAGTGGAAAAAGATGTAAGTCAGACCATCAGGTGCTTTAATGTATGTATGATATGCAGAAGAGAGTGCAGGTGTACACGTGATGAAGGAAAATCTAAACTTTTTAGTTTTTTCTCTTTTGTAAAATAGTCAGTAGCATCGACAACACGGTTATATGCTTATTCTATAACTACAAATCAACTTTCCTATTAATCAACCGTTCTATAACTTAAAATAAACAATTAAAATGATTAAATTAAATTACTATTTTCTTATTTTCGTTGATATTTGTTGTCATATACATATACACAATGATGATTGTTGGGTAATATGTATGTTGACGTTATCCAATGTCAACTCTCTAATCATGTGTACGATAGCTCGCACTAAGGCCCGTCTTAATGGTTAAGAGGAGAGAGGAGTCAGCAGTCAATCATGGCGTATAACACTCAATAAAAGAGGTCTCTCAATATCAGGCTGATTGGTCCAGTGGTTTGTGAGACAATAGCTGCTACATGAATGTGTGAACAAACATGGCTGAAGGCAGATTATCTCCAGGCTTACACCTTGCAGAGTTACAGAAATTGTATTTTTCCCCTGTTTTTCTAACAGGGAACACTTTTTTACTTCTACAATTCTTCAATCCATTTGCCATGACAACCATAACCATGAAAAAGAACCCCTCACCGCGATAAACCATCTGAAAGTAAAGTTTTTAGAGAGTGAGAGGTGTGTGTGTGTGTTGGAGGAGAAATGAAATGCAAAACCGGAGAGACTGAGAACAACTCATCCTTATATGAGCCTACAGGTTTCACACCACACAAGATTTTTTTACCTGACCTCAAACACCCACATATGATTATCTAATGATATTACACTGAAAAAAAGAAGCTTTTGTCTCAAGGAAATAAATGGCACGCATCTCATTTCACCACGTTTGCACTTACAGTGTGCTGTGTGGTTTTTGAACCTACAGTGTCCTCATTAGAATCAACTTCAGGGAGTGCTGTAAAAGTGCAAAGTGGCAGCTGTAGACATGTTGCTGCCACTGTACTGCAGAAATAAATGAGCAACAGAATTCAAACGAACTGTCTTTTTCCATTTTGGAGGTAAACTTTAACCTTGTGCTGCTGCAGTAAAGCTCATAATGGAGTCTATCCAAAGAGTTCAGTCCCAAAGTATCTCAAATAACAGTGGGTTTTTTAAATAGCTAACTATCATTATATGAATCACAGAGTAATGAATGATGATGTCATGTTCGGTTACAGAGGGCCTGCAGGTTCGTCCAGTATTTCCTGATATCAGGGTGCTGTTAGCAGGTTTCTCTTCAGCTTCAAGTCACGAGCATGAGAGAATGTCCCCAAACTAACACTCGCTAACTGCAAGAAAAACTCACATCACTCATTTACTGCAGGTAACATATTATCAATCAACACACACACACACACACACACACACACACACACTAGTCTGGAAACTAACTGATATGCGGTTTGTCGTGTGCCAGTCTACATTAATGTGTGATTGTGTTTTCGTGAGCTTCTCTATGGTATCTGTAAAGATACAGTGTGTAAGCAAGATGTGTGTGTGTGTGTCAGTAACTCTCTGTTTATACAATGTTAAGTGATTAGTGAACTCTGGGCGAAGCTGTATTTTTCCAGGTGCCCCTGTTTGTGTGAGTTTTTGTACGTGTGTGTGTGTGTGTGTGTTTGTGGTGGTTTTATGGTCCTGAGAACTTCCAAGATACAATCTGGCCTTGACCAGTACACTTTGCTGTTATAAACCTGTTCCTTATTACAGGAGGAGGGAGGGGCATTGAGGTGTGTGTGTGTGTGTGTGTGTGTGTGTGTGTGTGTGCGCGTGTAGGAGGGGGGTGCACTATCAGTAATTGCATATGCATGCAGTCTGCAGACAGGGTGCAGTTTGTCCGATGTGACACAGTGAGCTCTGTGGTTAATGTAGTAATCTGTGCATTAGATACTGTGTCTGCAGTGTAAAGCTGATCGCTTGAAAATGCAAGTTGTCTCTGAAGTGAAAACACACACACAAACACACACACATATCAACACACACAGAAGGCTGTGTAGCTGCTGAGTGGCCTTCTCTGCTGGCAGTAAAAGCACTCAGTGTAATGTCCAGTGTTTTGAGTGGGCTGCTGTTGTCTTGGTTTGGCTATGAATTATTTCACTATGAATTAAACATGATGAGAGTCCAATTTGCTGACAACAAGGACTCCCAGTGTTTTCAGACTTGCTGACAAAGCGGCCTCTAATCTGCACTTAAAAGTCAAGTTCAGGCTGGAGTTTGAATTAAGGAGACTCTACCTCTGTTTTAGACACAGTAGCTGCTCTAACACCTGCCACAGATCCTGCCGGACATTATGGTACTGTGTGCTTTCTCTTTGGTTATATACATATTAGTATATACATATCATTTTTGTGCTGTCATCATCCTGCCAAAAACTCTACCCACCCTATTGGAAAGTAGCAGTAGGTGTCATATGTTAATAGTAGAATATGGAGTAACAGATGACTAACAACTACAAAGTCGCAGTTAAAGGTCTAGTGTGTAGGATTTAGGGGCATCATTGGCAAAAATGGAATATGCTACTCAAAACTGTGTTTGTATTTGTGTATAATCACCTGAAAATGCCAAACATTGTGTTTTTGTTACCTTAGAATGAGCTGTTTATATGGAGTAGATCCTCTCCCATGGAGTCCGCCATGTTGTTCCTACAGTAGTCCAGAACAGTCAAACCAAACACATTCGCATTGGCCAATGTTGTTTGCCTACATGCACACGAGAGAGGTATTAGTTCTGCAACCTGACTGTTCTGTAGGCTCAATAATTCTTCAAATCAACGCTGTAGAAACCTTTGCCTCTAACTAGTGTTTTGGAGGTGTAACTGCAGAGTGACACAGACACAACAGTGCAAGTATAAATGTGCTCAAGGCATAGGGTATGGCGTCGTTTCCACGCAGAAGCATAAATCTCCCATTATGCTGTGACATGCATTGACTTTCATTCATTGTCTTTTATCATGGATGCCTCATACTCAAAAGTCATGCCAGTAGAGCCTGTTGAATTGAATTGAATTTAACTGAACTGAAAAAGACCAACATAATTTCTGTCTTTATTTTTCTTTTGTCTTCCCCTTCAGCTGTTACATGTATTATCACATACTTAAACACACTACACAAACACACAGGCGCAAAACCACCGACACTTTCCATAGGCTACATCTCGCACCCACCAACCCCTGCACACACAAAGCCTCATATTCTCACACACACCCACACACACACACACACACACACACTGTCACACTGTCGCTCTCTGTGACTCTCTCTCGGCTTCACCTTCCTCACTTCCTCTCCCTCTCTGTGTGACGCTCGCGCACAGTCCTGAGAGTCGCGCCGACAGCCCGCAGCTCGCGCCGGCCCCTCTCGCTCCACACACCTCGGATCTTTTCGGGAGAACGTGCGCAGCCTCGCGCGCTGTTATCTGCGCCAAAGCGGTGGGACGGTGGAGTGTTTAGCACCGCGCAGACCTCCAGCCTTCACACACACACACACACACACACACACACACACACACACATACAGGAGTTATTCTGGGCTTTTTTTTCTGCGGGATTTAAACAGCGAGGACGCTTGGTGTTAAAGGAGCGAGGAAGACTTCTGAAAAAGTGAGTATATCAATCAACTCTGTCCGAACTTGACAAAAGCAACTGTCAGGTTTAAACTAATACAAGAATAAACAGCATAACTTTAAGATGTTGGAGCAAATGAACAGCTTATTATTGCCTTAAATCCTCAGCACTTTTACTTCACTTTTACTCATAGAGAAATTTGATTTGTCCCAAGGCGAAGTGTCTCTCCTACTAAGTATGATTAATGGCTGTCTTCTGTACTCCAGGAGTGTGTGTGCATTGTATGAATGAACTGGACACTAGTTGCACACAGGAAGACAAGAAGCAGACTGTTACAGGGCAGTATATCTCCTAAAAACACACCATGATTTGTGCAGGACCTCCAACTGGTGGTTTGGTTTTGTGCCAGAGGCTGGTAGAGCAGACAAACCTGCTGCAAGACACAGACAACACTTAGTTTAGCACTTGTCTGGTGCAGGGTGGTAATTTCCCTGTTGCGCTGCCAGTCTGCTCAGTTGTGTGTGTATGTGTGTGTGTGTGTGTTGGAGCAGATTATGGGTGTTAATTTTCAGCACTGGAGTCCCTGATATCTGCTTACAATGTAAACTGTCTGTTGCTGGGAGAGAGGCGGGTGGAGGAGGAGGAGAAGTCAGGATTGTAAATGAGTGGGAGCTCTGCTGGTTTCATAACTTGGCCCGCTCAGGCCAGAGGCTGAATGAGACTCACTCTCAAGCTCCCACAAGCACAGTCTAAGAGCCCTTAAGCAAGGCATCAAACCTCACTCAAGGGTGTGGAGTTAGTCCGGCAGCAGGCATGGGCGGATTATGAATCAATAAGGCCCCTGGGCACAGAAATGCAAAGGGCCCCACTACCTCTTCTTCATGGCAGCAGGACACACAGACTTTGGCCCTTGTTGAACAGAGGTTGCTGTTATGATAGCTTTATTGGTAGTGTAATGAATGTGGGTGTGGCTAAGGCACATGGGAGGAGGCAGGGTCAGCACTCATGTCACACTTGGGGGTTGGTGGTAATGACTCATTAGCCTCTATTAGTCACACCTGGAGGGACAGCTGGAGAGGCCTTTGAGCTGAGCGGGAATGCCATGAGGGAGACGCTGGAGGCAAGACATTCTGAAGACAAAAAGAGACTGAGAAAGTGTTTGACATGTCACCACGATTTATCCATGCAAATACACATTCAATCTGAACAAGAGCGAGCTGGCCGACTGGTCTGATGGAACGGCATCCAAGGGGTGTCCAGCGTAGCTGTACGAGGTCTGAGCGAGGTAGTCGCAAGGAGCAAGAGCTTTGGCCTGGCAGTGAGTCAACCACACACACCCCAGATAGGAGAGGTCACACTCACCCAAGGGAAGTCGAGGTACATTTCTCACATCTAATGCAACACATAGGGAGAGGCACTAAGTTACAGGCTTGCCAGCCTTAGTTGATGAGGTAGTTTTGTGTCAGTCTACTTGTGATTGTTTTGTGTGTCTTGAGGTAATTCTATATCTTTTTTGTCTTTTTCTGTCTCTATGTGGACATTTTAAGTCTGTTCCTGGTCAGTACATGATAATTTGACATTTTACATTGTGCAAGTGAAGGCCACAGGGCCTCCTGACACTTTGGGCCCCTGGGCCAGTGCCCAGTAGGCCCGTTCAGTAATCCATCCACGGTAGCATGACATGCAGCACCAGGATTAAGTCCCAGTGCATGTGTGTCATTCAATCCAAAGACCATAGGTGTAGATTTCAAGAGGGACGCAAGGGGACACGTCCCCCTCAATATTTGGAACACTTGCATTTAACTGAACGAAAACATAAAAGCAGTAGAGTTCTTTCATTCAGTGCTTAAGTGCTGCAAAATTTTCAAATAACCCTTAAACCCACCGTTTCACGTGTCCCCTCCAATGTTCAAAACAAACCTACGCCCTTGCCAAAGACATTTCCTTCTTCAGAGCCAGGTGCGATTTATCAGAGCCACAGTGACATCTATCTGCCCTTAATATCATTAAAGAAAATTTTTTAACCACAAACAAATACCAGATATTACTTGAAAGCGGTGCCTTTCTGGTCTCAAATTAGCTTGACTTCCTCTTGAGAGTGCTGATTCAAAGAGACAGTTCAAATTCATGTCATGAGATCACGTTAATTCATGCAAAGACCACATTGGTCAACACACATGAGAAATTACAGAGAAAACTAGGTAGTAAAAATGAAATAAATAGATACGACAAATTAGTGTATAACTGTATCCACCAGGCAACAGCAGGTCACGGCTTATATTGCATAGCGACAAATACAATTTCCAGGAAGTAAAGCGTGAACCACTGGGGAGTCATTACGAGCCAAGCAGACAAACACATTACAGTTTTTATCTAAGCAGACTGTGATTACCCTGATCCTGACCTCATCTTCACCAGGGTATTCATACAGTACGTACAGCACACACACACAGTATATCCGGAAATAAATATGTTTTATTAGATTTTCTCTAATTTTTTGTTCAAGCCTGGTCAAGGAGGAACTTTTAAAATGTTCCTCATGTGTCCCATAAAAGAGCCAGTGAGAGCGCCGTCTGTTTTAATGCCCCGAAACTGAGTCAACTGATTGCCTCTGAATATTAGAATGGCAAGATCTCTCTGTATTCTCTGTATTTTTTCATAATTTGGAATAATGCCTTAGTTTTTAAAGACGTATTTCACTGCTTTAAAGATGATTTTCGTAAAACTGGGCCGTCTATGCAGTAGAAAGACACAAATACTTTAAAAAATGGTGCTACATGACCAGAGAAAACAGAGAAAAAGGGTTGTGGCATTTGCTTAAAAAGCAGAAAACCTACAGCAGCAGAATGGACTGCGACGCACCGGACCCCCAAACACTCCCACTGGTTGGTGACGCAGTGTCCATTTTGGCAAAGAAAACAATATGGCAGCTGTAAAAAGTGTTTCTGAGGACACCTTAGCCAAGAAACAGGCAATTCACTGACAGAATCCTGGTTCATATTTGATCAGCACTGCTTGGTTTCACTGCTTGATCTCAGTATTCAGTCTGTGTCTTTACAATGCAGGAAACAGTATGGCACCCACTTCCTGTTCACAAACTCTTGTATTACAATGGAATAGCACTGCATATTTTACTGTTTGATCTGAATGTGGTTTGAATTTGAGAGACTGGAAGAGGGGGGACTCTCTCAATCTGGTTCTGTACTCTTTGTGTCCATGATGGCGGGCATACAAAAATACGAAAGTATAATCTGTAGTCCAAGCTACATCCTTAAAGCCAATGAAAGTCCGCTTGATGACACAATTTAAACTGAGAGATGAACAATGAGATTCGGGCAATGGTAAGATGGAAGGAAGTTTATCATAGTTCATTTACACATACTACCCACATTGTTATGACACAAAGCTGGTTGAAAATAGTATCCAATGAAGTTAAAATCATTGATTTTAATGTTATTTTTCTCCCTTTTTTCTTTTATTGTTTCGACTTTTATTGATTGATTTTAACATTTTATTGTTAGTTGTAATTTTTAGTCCTGCAAAATAATATTTATTGTTTTTTATTTTTTATTTTATATTGCTTCAATTTTACTTCGCAAAGCACTTCAGGTTGCATGTTTTTCTGGAAGGTGCTATGTCAGCGAAGTCGAGTTTAATGTCACTTTGCTTGCATACAAACTTTGCAACCAAAAGTATAACACATTCACTCTTTTTTCAATTTTAAGTAATTCACAGACACTCGGTCGTCATATCACAGCTGTGGAGGAGAGAAAATGAGCAGCAAAAATTTGGTTTATACAGTGATATAGGTCAGGAGGAAGCCTCAGCTTTACCCTGTTTGGCCCTGTACTACAAACCTGCCTGGTACGTGTCATTCTATCTGCATGTGTGTGTGTGTGTCTATGAGTGTGTGTGTGTGTGTGTGTGTGTGTGTGTGTGTGTGTGTGTGTGTGTGTGTGTGTGTGTGTGTGTGTGTGTGTGTGTGTGTGTGTGTGTGAGTGAGAGAGTGAGTTGGGGCATTTGAGTTCGAGGCAGGATCAAATGTCTGCCACAGCCACTTTACTGTAATTTGATTAGAATACTGTGTCTTGTTAGCTAGACAGACACCTGTCTGTCTGCCTGCCTGTTTACTGTATCTGTCTGACTTAGTACTCTAGTTTTTTACTCCAACAGTTACAGAGCACATTGCAGCTTCTCTTATTTTTTATATGTTTATTATGTTGTGGGCATTTTGCCCACAATAGTGACAGTGGATATACAGAGAGGAGATGCAGAGACAGAGAGAGAGGGCGGTATGATAAGCAACAAGAGCCTGGGCCTGAATCAAACGGGGCATTAACGGCGAGTTTCTCAACTACTTGGACGTCCACAAATAAACGTAGTGGCACCACATCTGATCATGTTACTATTTAATTTGCTGATGACATGGCAGTCGTGGGTCTGATTCATGGTGATGATGAAACTAGTTACTGTAGGTGGGTAGATCAGTTGTGCCAGTTTTCTTCGTCTGAACACAAAGAAAACAAAAGAAATCATTTCTGACTGTAGGATGGGTAACAGCCAGCCTTTTGAAAAGCACCTTTTGCAGCAGTGTGAAACAGCATTATAAACTAAGGCCGCATGGCAGCGTTTCATACCGCCATGAAAGTACATCAGTTTAATCAGGACCACTTAAGTCAAAGAAAACTTTATTTCCATTTGCAATATTATATTTTACAGTAAGTCCCAAGTCGTCCTCAGTTCTAAACTTTGAGTGTCGAATCCTAAACAAGTCATAATGCGCTTTTTTTGCGCTAATTTTCAACCCACACGTTTTGCATACTGGAATTGTTTATTTGTTGATCACTGCATAGCTTTTGTACACCAACAAAATTACCTTTGGCATGATTTAGGTTTATTTTCTTAAAATATGTAGTGAACATGTTATATACCTTTTTTTTTTTTTTTTTTAACAGTAGTCATGTAGGGAAGGCATAGGTGTGATGGCCTTTACGATGTCTCCACTCTACTCACGTGTCCCGGTGAGCCCTGACTGTGTGACAGTGAGCTTGAAACTGAAGCAGCTACATCAAATAGAGCCATTATAAATTGTTATTGTTTACGCCTGTGCTCTTCCTACTGTGACATGTCAAAACATCTCCCGGGAAGAGGGCCAACTCACTCAGGTTTCAAACTAGAAAATCAACTCAGCAAATGTCCATTAAGTTTGTCACGTCAGGTGATTTTGTTTGAAGTCAGATGATGTCCTCGACCAGTAATTCCACTTGTTTCCTTTTTCAGATGCTGATTCGTCGGTGGTGGTTGCAGGCCGGTTGCTAGGTCGCAGCTGTCTGTCAAGGCTGACATGGAGCGAGAAGGCTCGTTTAGGAGGTAAGAACTCACACACACAAACACACACACACACACATCCGCCAGCAGGTCTCATTCACAGAGTCTCACTTCAGCTCCAATACTTTTCTTTTCTCTCTTTGTCCCCGTCCTTTGGGACACACAAAGGTAGATGAAAGTGAAACACAAACACACGCATACACTCACGCACATTCCTGAATGACCTCATTCATTCCTTCATTCATGCAAACATCCCCCTTATCCTCCTTTGTTTAGTAATTAGACCGCAGCATTTTCTCTCACAACTCTTCCTGTTGTTTCAGAGCCAAAAACAAGAAGTATCTAACTTCCAGGTTACATCAGCAGCCCTTTATTTTCCCAAATGTAGAAATATTTTAAATTTTTTTCCTTTCAGCAGTGGTTTCTTTTTGCACCTCAGTGTTTACTCTGAGTCCCTTCTGTTTCATGCTGTGCATCATCCATTCTGCAGGAGAAAACTTTTGAGTGAAGTCTTTGTAGATTCAGTTGCACAACTTACAGCACTGCACCTTTTCTGAGAGAATTCATCCTCACTTTGACGAAAGCACCGTGTGTGTGCGTGTGTGTGTGTGTGTGTGTGTGTGTGTGTGTGTGTGTGTGTGTGTGTGTGTGTGTGTGTGTGTGTGTGTGTGAGCCCAGGGCTCCTGTTTCTCGCACTGACCTATTTATGCGGAGTTGAACTAAGATCCAGGTTGACAGACGAACCTACAACACACACACACACCTTCTCTCCACTTCCCTGCCATATTCTTTTACATGTCTCTGATTTTCCACCCTCTTTTTTCTCTTTCCCACTTTCTACCTCTTCTCTTAGCCCCTTCTTTTCCCTTTCTTCTGCTTTTTGTGTCCAAAATCATTTAAAGGGTAAGTCTGATATTTTTCAACCTGGACCCAATTTTCCTATGATTTTGTGTTGAATTGACCAATGGGATCAGTGATTTTTAAAACTGGTTAAGTATTGAGCAAAAGGGCTGCATCCGGCAGCCGCAAGTTGGGTTGTAATGTAACCACTCGGGGCATATTTACACCATCAATTTCTGTCCATTGAAAGTGCTTGTTTTTGACATTGACAGGCTCAGATTGTTGTGTGCGTCTGACAACATTATTCAAAAAAATCCCTAAATAGATTGAGGTTTTCGTTTAAGAGTAAGATCCTTTTTGTGTATTCAGAAACAGCCCTGAAATCGTCATCGCCAATCCCACCAGACTCCATTTAGATAAACAGTCATTTTATTATTGCAAAAAACTCTTTCTTCAAAGTTAACAGGAACAAAATAAAACTCACAATAAACATCTTGGTTTGTCTTTCCACTGTTCCAACAACCACCAATTCTGGTTTGATTGAAATAAACCCTTTATGCACAAAGTTAGATCTGAAAATATGCTGATTCTATACACGCTAAAATTACTGTTTATTTAAATGGAGTCTGGTGAAGTTGGAGTTGGCGTTTTTGTGGCTGTTTCTGGTTAAACAAAAAGGATCTTACTCTTCCTATCTCTGTAGGAATCCTTTCCATAATGTCGGAATAGTAGATGTAGCATGTAATTAACAGCAAATTGACAAATGCCCCTGCAGCCTGTTTCACGGCAGCTGGCTGCAGCGCGCTTGCTTAATACTGAACTGATTTTAAAAATTGTTGCTCCCATTAGTCACTTAAAGTCACTTCCCACAAAGACCTGGGAAAATATGGCCGAGGTTGACAAATATCAGACTTACCCTTTAAATTCATTTCAGTTAAATTCTGTTCATGTGAACAGTGTTCACTGGGAGTGGATCATTACGAATGTATTGAAAACAAAGAAGTTAAGTGAGTAATTCCACAGCAGATGGCAGTAAAAAGTAAATGAAGAAAAGTTGACCAATGATCAGTGAAATGTGATCACAACTTGAATACAACCTCTATTTGTCCTGGGCCACACACAGCCAGAAAAAGAGGAGGAGGAGGAAGTGAAATGTGTGTCACCTTTAAATCCTTCCTCTCCCTCTTGGCAGCTCTTGAACCTCAAAGGGTTCCTTTGTTCGCCTGGCACAAAAGCTCACATGGTCACATGGCCACCGGCTGGCACGGAGTGGCAAGGGGAGAAAGAGAGAAGAGGGTAGTGAATGAAAAAAGTTAAGGTAGGGGAAGTAGGAGAAGTTTCAAGACGGAGAACTGAAACAAGAGAGAAAATGGTAAAAAGGGCGTGTGAAAGAGTGAGATAGAGACTCATGAGGACAGAGACACTTGGTCCTGTCTTTCATCCACCTCTCGTTGTGTTCAGTGTGACACACTCATGGAGTGGGAGTATGTGGTGCCTTTTCAGTTACTGGAGTAAGTACATTATGGGTTAATGTGTGTGTGTGTGTGTGTGTGTGTATTTTAGGGGAGGTGTGTTGTATGTTTTCAACTTTTGCAGAAATTGCTGGTTTAGCAGTTAGACTGAAAGAATGAATGAATGAGTGGAAGTCTTTTTCATTCATTGGACAGCACAGTCAATGCAGCAGTAATATATAGAGTTTGCAGTCTGCACGTTTCTTGCCTGCGTATACACAGTACGTGCATAACACAAATATACATATACATATACTGTAGCCTACATAGGAGAGAATATTTTTCATTAACTGTACCGGACATATTAAGCAGTTTTATACTAGTTTCACTTCCTGTCTGCTGAGTTGCAGCTTTACAAAACACTTTTTTGTACTTTGTCCTCTTCTTCTGCACTTTTAAAGGGTCCTCACTAATGTAATGCATTCATATGCTGTATATATATGAGACTGGATATCGTCTTAGATTTTTTTCTTAGATATCGTCATACTTAGTCTTAAACAGTTCATAACTTTACACAGACTCTATTAACCCAGAGAAAAGCTACGTAGCTTCTTTACTGTTCTTTCAATTGTCTGCAACCGCAGTAAATCTACAATAGCAATTTAGCACATGCTTTCTGGTCATGTGGCACTTTTCACTGTTTCTCTGAGGCTTCTTGGAAATTTTGGGAACCTGATCCACTCATAGCTTTCCTTGGTGCAACTAGCTCCTTATCCCCAGCTAGCATATATCAAAAAATGGATAGCAAAGAAGTTAATTTTATGAGTGTGGAAGATGGACTCTGTTCCCACATATAATTTATGGCAAACACATTACATTTGGAGAGACTGAGATTCTACAATGAAGATAGAGGTGTTGTGTTTGATCAGATTTGGGACCCTGTACTGAAATTCTTTTACAGCGAATGCTAATTTAATAATATCTTTTAGATGAAGCACCTTGCTGTGTATATTTTTCCTTTTCTGTATTTGTAATTTTTACTACTACTATTTTGTACTAATCACTCTGACTGTGGCTGCTGTTACATATGATGTGCCTGTTGGCTTTGTTTTTCCTATGCTCTAAAAAGCAATAAACACATATATATTAAATATTTTGTGAAAGCACCAATTGTCAACCTTACAGTAGGGGCCCGAAGTATCAGGGATCCCGCTGGATTTTCAAAATGTCACACAAATTAACATGTACTGAAGAGGGAGAGACACGAGAAGACAGTAAAGTGATGCAAAACAACCACACAGAGACACAAAATGACTCCACTCCACAAATGCATAATGACTACAAAGTGACGAAGGGGGAGAGACAAAATCTTTGTTTCGCTCCTGTGTAGTAGAGGTGATAGGGCCTTTTGCCTTTCTGTGCTCAGGGGTTCATTGTCTCATAATCCATCCATGCCCTAACCCATATCTCAAACCAAAAGTAAAACCAAACAATTCTTACCTTTCCAACTTTTTGAGGAAGTGACAACAGGCAAAAATGTCCTCACGTTCCCCTTTCCAAATATTGTATGTCCTCACAGTCAAAGTCTAAACCTCAACAGACATACACAAGCAACAACACACACACCTGTGTATATGATGAAATCATCTACTCTGCCTTTTAGTGCTGAAGCTGAGGTTACTCTGGGCTGCAAGTAACAATTGTTTTAATAGTCAATTATCTTTATTTTATCAATAGATTGTCAGAAAACAGTAAATAAAAAAAACATGCCCAATTTCAAAGAGCTCAAGGTGAAGTCTTTAAATAGTTTGTTTTATCTGACCGACCAACAGTCAAAAAAGCCAAAGTTAGTCAGTTTATTATCTTTTATGACAAAGCAAAGCATCAAATTCTCACATTTATGAAGCCTGACATCGTCAAATGTTTGGCTTTCTTGCTTAAAAAGTTACTAAAACAATTATTCAGTTATATAAATAGTTGCCAGTTTATTTCCTGGCGATCAGCTAATCGATTAGTCGACCAATCATGGCACTTCCAATTCCAATTTTTTGTTGATGTTTGTTTCTTTTCAATAGACCAACCTCTTAATATTAAGTGCATCTTCTCTGCCTGTTCGTCCCTACAGTCCTCCTCTCTCCTCTTCTTCCTTGTCAGTCTTTTTCTGTTCTGCTCTGTTTCATACCTCCTTAGTTCTTCCTCTGTCTTGTTCTCTATCCCCTTGCCTTACTTTTCCTTCTTTCTCCATTTCTCAATGCAAATGTTCCTCCATCAAACTGCCTCTGCACTTCTCCTGATCGCTCACCACATCACCACTCATCTCTCTACTGTATGTTTCCAAAGCAGTATAGTGCATAAGCTTGTGTAAACATTAACAGATGGCTAATAAAAAGTAATCACCCATCAATAAAAGCGAATGCTGTCAGCCATTAAAATCAGAAGGAATGATTGTGTTTTTCGTGCGCAGCAGTTGTACCTCCCTGTTGTGCCTTTTCTCTCTGGATTTTCTGCTGATTTTGAGTTTCTGTAGTTGTTGTCCTGTATTTTATATTTTCAGTGTGGTGCCTTGGTTGTTTAAATAGCACTGACCATGACCTTGAAGAGAACACATCCTGCAAGAGAGTGTTTTTGATAGATTTGGAAGTTTCTGAAACATAATCCACTGTACTTATTTCAACAAGAAAATTGCTTTTGAGGCACAAACAAAACAAAACAACTCCTATTATTGTCTGTGGATGACTGAAGTCCTTTATGTGCTCTCGCTGGGTTCCACCAGCAGATATGAAAAGTGGACTTGGCTCTACCAGTATCATCCAGCACCACAATGGACTGCAGTTTCTGCTTATAATTATTTCTCTCTTCCTGTCTTTTGGATTTCGAGGAGTCTCCACAGCAAGCTGAGGTTGGGAGGCGGCTCGTCCTCCAGTCTGACCGACCTCGCGCAGGCAAAAACCTCAGGAGGAGGAGGAGGAGGGGATAAGGGAGGGACAACTGGGGGACTGGGTGAAGAGTGCAGCAGGGACAGAGGGACCCAGCAGAGGAGGGCCGGGGCCAACGCCACCTGGAACAGGTTAGTGTGTGAGAGCCATGTGGGTTTACTTGTCATGTTTGAGTGACTGTGAATACATATATTTTTTGGTCAACCCAACGAAGCTGCCACGCCTGTATGTGCCTTTTTTTTCCTTAAAGGGACAGTTGACCCCAAAATCAAAAACACACATTTTTTCTCTTACCTGTAGTGCTATATATAAACCTACAAAGTTTTGGTGTGAATTGCTGAGTGTTGGAGATATCGGCTGTAGAGATGTCAACTTTCTCACCAGTATAATGGAACTAGATGGCACTCAGCTTGTGGTGCTCAAAGCACCAAAAAATACATTTGAAAAACTCGACAGCAATGTCTCTTTGCAGAAATAATGACCCGGTCACTCAAGATAATCCGCAGACCTTGTTGTGATCAGTTTCATGTAGGAACTATTTTCTTTCTACAGACTACACCCATATCGTAGCGCAGAAGGAAGTGTGCATCTACTCATGGACAAGAGCTGCAACGTTAGCTATCTAGATGAAACCGTTTTAGAACGTTGCAGAGAAAAGTTGCAGCACATCACCTGTTTCAACAGCCAATAAGCTTGTTGTGAAGTCCAGTGGTCAAGTCAGATACACACACATACACACACTCTCACTGACTATAGACTGACTATTGGACGAGTGCTGATATAGAGTACAACATCACTGGGACATCACTCCGTTCACAGGTGTTATAAATATAAATACAACTGTTAATTAACCAACTGTCACACTCGCTATGCAAAGTAGCTTGTGAGTTCCTGGCGTGTGTGCTGCGTTGCCTGGCAACAGACTGGGGGAACTGGGTTTTTTTTCGTGGAGCTACATAACATACTTAAATAATTTATTTCATCACCTTTTGTTAACATTTCCTTACTCAGCATTGCTGTTTAAGCTGTTGTTGAGCTGTTGTATAAAAGCAATATCACACTCGAGGTTGTGACGTTGTACTGCATATCGTCACGGCTGTGATGCGGCCTCGTGCCTATGACCAAATCACAGCCGTGACAATATACAATACAGCATCACTCCCACTTGTGTGATATTGCTTAAATGGCACGTTGCAAGTAGTTGCCTGTTTCAACTCGTCTCGTCGCATATCTTTATTCTGAACTAGTGGTTCTACATGAGCTAGCAGAAGATGCACACTTCCTTCTGCGTGGTGATATGATTGGTGGGTGTAGTTCAGCCGAGAGCGAGTAGTTCCTAAATGAAACTGCTCACAACAAGATCTGTGGATTATCTTGAGTAACCAGGTCATGATTTGTGGAAAGAGCCATTGCTGTTGTTTTTTCAAATGCATCTTTTTGCGCTTTGATCACCACAAGCCGAGTGGCATCTGGTTCCATTATACTGGAGAGAAGGCTGGCATCTTTATGGCCGACATCTCTAACACCAAAACAATCTAGACTGATAAAAAGCACTACAGCTGAGACAAAAAACTGTATTTTCGACTTGATGGTGAACTGTCCCTTTAATATACTGAAGAGTCAGAGAGCTCTGTTGGTGGCATTCTTCACACTGTGAATACAAATCTTTTTTTACACACAAACACACATGCATGCACTCAAGCACCAACTCTTTCTGTCTCTCCTCCCCGAGGGTCCATCCTCTATCTCTTTTTATCTCCATCTTTCCTCTTTTCATCTCATTCTGCCTCATAGAGTCTTTTCTTCTCTGCTCCTCTCTCTTTCTTTTCTCTGGTTATTTTTATGGTGTTTCAGCTTTATTTGACACTCGACAGCAGAAAGTGAAAAGCAGAAGCTCTCTGGACACTGGGGGGTTGGAGTTAAAGGTCTGCATTAACAACATTAGCTGGACTGGAACCCACAATGAAACAAGTTCATGGCCCCTTCTGACCTTTTATGTCTTACTCATCTGTTTTTTTCCTGCTGTCTTTAACTTTGTTTACGCTTTGGATTTTTATGGCTTTGACCCAGATTCACAGTTTGCACAATTTTATTTTTAATACCCTGAAAGCATGTGATACAACTTAAGTGAACTATAAACACCCAAGCTGATTAAGCCGGACAGCCTTCATTAGTGTTTGGGTCGTTACTCAAAAAAAGTAATGTATTACTTCACTTAAGTACTCCCTGTGGACAGATTTTTGTTCAAACATTGGCAGCTTTACACACTCTCCCATGATGGTGAACTAAAGCCCTTCAGATGACATAATTTTGGGGTTTGGGAGAGTCAGACTGACATTTTTCAACATTTTAACACATTTTTCGATAAAATGATTAGTCGACTAATCGAAGAAATAATCGACAGATTAGTCGACAATGAAAATAATCGCCCTAGTATCAAATAGCTGAAAGGCCTTTCAAGATTGTTTGTTTTTTGATTTAGAAAGTTAATAATGATAATTCTAAGAAGGGCTGCCCTGAATACCAGTTTTTGGGCATCATTAATCAACAATTAATCTGCAATTAATCACAGCTTCAACGGAAGCCTGTCACCTGTGAGATGAGAGCGAGTTGTTTAAATGGTTTAAATGTCCTTGTCTGAGATTAGCTGTTTGAGATTTTTGGGGTAATGCTTCGTATGAAAATTGGGAGATTTTTGTATCGTCCCATGCCTACTTTTGATGGGACCGTCTCTACTGCTTCATAAATCTGTTACTTATAATACTTATACTTGTGCATATGAAGACCCGAAAATAATTTTGGCAAATCTACAATATATCTCTGTTTTAAGGAATGGAAATTGTAAAATTATATTCATTTTCGTATGGAGTGTGGCCTCATGCAGCAGCTAGCCATGCAGTATTCATAACTGAATATTATTCTATTCCTCTCCATATTAGTGTTTGTGAAAATGTATCCATAAATGCTTCTCTGTGTTTCTCCTCAGCATCCACAACGCAGTGATATCAGTGTTCCAGAGGAAGGATCTGGGGGAAAATGAACTCTACACTCTGAACGAAGGTGTCAGGTCAGCTTTCTGTCTCGTCACCCGTCTGCCTCTTTGTGTTTTATTTGTCTGTTTTTCTGACTGTCTCTCTG